>CM051002.1:3387585-3417585 GCA_027704905.1 Muraenolepis orangiensis
CAGACCCCGAAACAATTTGGCAGCACGTAAACGTTGAAAACTGAAAAAACTGAAAACACATGTGACCCACAAATGTGACCCTGATATCCTTTTCCCTGCCATTGGACTCGGCAAAATGGGAGCATAGCGCACTACTTACACTTACTAATGAACACCATGTCTCACAGGCCAGTGGCCCTGCTCCAGGCAGGTTGATACACACCACAGTGTGGTGACAACAACAACACCCCTACAAATCCAAACCAACCCCTTTCCTCCCGTTTGTTATTATTATTATCATTATCATTAGGACGTTGTTATCGTGCAATTTAGACACATCTTCTCTCTGACCGCGTTAACGACTGCTGACACCCTGCAGGCTGAAGCCACGAGAACTCAGAGATACCGCCACGACCGCGGCGGTTGTGGTGGCAGCGGTGATGATAGGCTCTGTGGTTCGCCGCGGATGAAACCGGAGATACGGGAAGACGGCGATAGAGCAGAGACAAGACAGCCGCAGAGAGAAACTAGAGGGAGGAAGCGAGAGAGAGAGAGAGAGATATATGTTGATTATTCGAGTGCTCTCTCTTTCTCACCCCTCTGATCCCCTGCAGCGGGAATTATATTTAATGTTCAGTGCAGAGCGTGAGTTTCTCTGGCTCTGCTGAGGGCTTGGTAAACTCTCATAAACTTGGCAGGCTTCCGCAGAATTCTGCACTGGTAATTATAATCATATTTCTGCATGTGCATATTGCCTTGGGGTGGCATCGGAATTCCGCACTTGCACTCCGTTACCTCTAGAGTCAACAGTAAACTGTTGGTGGTGAATTTTAGTAAACAGTAGATTTTTTCAGTTATCTCTGAAGCAGACAACTTTGATATTAACTGAAGCATGCATCGGTACGATGGAGACTTAAGCAACTACACAATGTTATTTGCAGATTTGAGCCCTTCCACGCTTTCTCTGAGCACTATCTGCGGAAATAAGAAAAAAATATGTTGCTAACCCTTCACCGCTTCCTTTGACGAAAGGCTTTGTGCTTGTAAGCTGAAGATGAAAACCCCAAACCAGATCGGGAATGGTTATACAAGATATTGTAGACAATACACTAGCCTGACCAGAGCCTGATGAAATGATGACCTCCTTGTAGAAGGCTTGGGATTCTTCCTCGCTCGTGGCTCTAATACCGTCCGGCAGACGGCCCAATCCGAGCCGTGTTATATAATGCAAGGTTAATTTAAATGTTTCCTAGAATGGCCCATTGGCCCCAGAGTGAGATTTGAGGGAGTAGCATTATTTGTGTAAAGTATATTTACCTGTAATAAGACATACTATCATATAGTTAAACCAGTTATGCATGTCAATCAAGTAAATTGTCTAAATTGCCTAACCAAAAGAAACACCGTGTTGTCACTTTCAATCATGCTTTGAATTCGTAACTCGAAATTTTCACGTCTAAAATATCTAAAATATAGTGGTCTGAAACGCGGAATTAATATATGACACAAGATAGATCTTTGCATGATGATAATGACGCTGCACGCAAACCTCTGATTGGGTATTCACCAGCGCATTGAGCTCTACTGATTGGTTCAAAAAGCCTCTGGCTAGACCCGCCCTAAGGGAGGATAGTCCCCCTTACTGCCATACACACTCATGTTAAAAACCAGCACTCACCGGCTGCTCGGGTCTGGTAGTTTTATAATGGACTTCAATGGGTCATTTTCAATTAGCAGTAGGGGGCGCTGTTGGTGTTTTGACAAGATTATTGTTGTGCCTTTGAAGTGTTAAAAAGTAATATTATCAGTATTTTCGCAGATGTATCTGTTACTTTGATGTGTATTTATAAGTTTATATTAGGGAGGATGGTCCTCCATTTCCTCAATGGACGAGCATCCACTGCTATATACTATAAACAACACTATATTCAACCTGCTATGTACTATGCTATACTGTAACCAGCACTATATACTATCTACTATTCACTATACTATATACTATCAACAACACAATATACAACCTACCATATACTACACAATATATTATAAACAACACTGTATACTACCTACTATATACTACACTATAAACAGCACAATACCAGGCCTAAAGCGTACTATACACAATAAAAAGAACAATGAATATATATTGTCAAAACATGTCAAAACATGTCAAAACCTTTTTTAGGATCAATAATTAAACACGGACCATAGCACAAAACAGGTAGAGTTATATTAGACTACGGAGTGGAGAAGTCTAATCTTGGTATCTGAAAGTGAGAATTCTGGCTTAACCTGAAAAATCCAGCTTCTTGAAAATGGGCCTGTGAACTAGATATTGCATTTTCTTTGTCACTTAATAAGTGCTGAGTAAACATGAGGACGGGTTCTCGTGTGTTTTGGAAGAATTTTGAAGAATGGAGTTGAGGGTCAATGGAGTGGATTAGCATACAGGGGAAGGACTAACGCACTGCGCTACTAAATCATCCATTATTAGTCATGGCCCAATACTTTTAACAGCTGATGAACTACAAGCAGTGTAACTAAATTCTCGTTAAGGTGAGTAACTTTTAATGCAATACTTTTTAAAGTAACATCAGCAAACTGCTCAGCAAACTGCTCAGCAGCTGGCGTGCGGGCGGTTTTACATTTGAATATACGTGTTAAAAGGTTGAGGTCGCAGCTGCTTTGCATTGGGGAGCTCTTTTCTCATAGGTCACAGAGGATGCCTTCCTCCCGATGGCATCCTTGAAGTGAAGGACTTAATGATGCGCTCAATAGTGCAAACAATGTCATTAGGAACAAACAAGGCTTGCATCTCCCCCACATTGATGGGCTAGATAATTGTGGCCCCATTTGCATGAGAATTGTAGTGGAACCAGTCGGGGGTCCTGGGGTATGTAAGGCTGCTGTGCATAATGAGGCGGCGTTTATAATTAAAGGTGCAGTGTTACTGAGCAATTAACCAATGACCTTAACGAGTGTCAATCCAAATGTTATCGTCTGATCACCAGGGCAGAGGGGACCAGCGAGAGTGAGGGAGAGAGAGAGAGAGAGAGAGAGAGAAAGAGAGACAGAAAGAAAGGGGGAGGGAAAGAGAGCGGGGGAGAGAAAGAAAGAGAGAGAGAGAGAGAGAGAGAGAGAGAGAGAGAGAGAGAGAGAGAGAGAGAGAGAGAGAGAGAGAGAGAGAGAGAGAGAGAGAGAGAGAGAGAGAGAGAGAGAGAGAGAGAGAGAGAGAGAAAGAGAGACAGAAAGAAAGGGGGAGGGAAAGAGAGCGGGGGAGAGAAAGAAAGAGAGAGAGAGAGAGAGAGAGAGAGAGAGAGAGAGAGAGAGAGAGAGAGAGAGAGAGAGAGAGAGAGAGAGACAGACAGACAGACAGACAGACAGACAGACAGACAGACAGACAGACAGACAGACAGACAGAGACAGATAGAGAGAGAGAGACTAAAATGCCAGCATGTGCTGTGCTGCCTTCCAGGATTTTTTTTCTCTCCCAGGGTTTCTCTTTAATCCACTTTAATCCTATACTTCCACTGATTAGCAGCATTATCACTTAGCCATGGAGCGTATGTGAGTCCCTGCGCGCTGTCGGCTTCATACACGCTATTTAAATTCACACAATGTGTAGACGAGGTCCGCCTCCGTCATACACACACGCTGTGTTGTGTGGCCACAAAGTCATTCAATCCATTATTGGCCGACGTGGTCCCAACGTACAGGGTCATGACCTCATGACCTCATGACCTCATGACCCCATGACCTCATGACCTCATGACCTCATGACCTCATGACCTCATGACCTCATGACCTCATGACCTCATGACCTCATGACCTCACCCTAAAGAGACCTGACTGCCTGTTCATGACCTCACCCTAAAGAGAGTCCTGACTGCCTGTTCATGACCTCACCCTGAAGAGAGTCCTGACTGTCTGTTCATGACCTCACCCTATAGAGTCCTGACTGCCTGTTCATGACCTCACCCTAAAGAGAGTCCTGACTGCCGGAGCACAGTTGTCATCAATCCATCAGAGGGAAGCTACCTGCTCGGAATATAATAAAATAGCCCTTGGTTGGAAAGCCGGCACACCTGCCCCCCCCCCTCTCTCTCTCTCTCTCTCTCTCTCTCTCTCTCTCTCTCTCTCTCTCTCTCTCTCTCTCTCTCTCTCTCTCTCTCTCTTTCTCTCTCTCTCTCGGCTCTACTGCTGCACACTGCCGGCTGTGTCGTGGCCTGTTTGAGAGACGGATTATAAAGAGCCAACCCCACTAACATTCACACACACAACACAACACAACACAACACAAGCGCCCCTCGGTTGTGTCCTAACAAGCGGTACGTCAACACCTGTAATGTGTGGCCATCAAACCCGGGGAACAACCAACTGTGTGCACATCCCTATCACAACCAACCACTTTGGTTTGGCTTTTTTTCTTTCTCAACAAACTTCTCTCCTCTTCGAGAGCGTTGGATTTACTGTTTCAATAAATCTGATGTAATTCTTTCCCCACACTCTTCACCCTCCCTCCGCCCTGTCCCGTCCCATCCAGCCATATTCCCAATTATTGCATTTATGGGCCAGCCTGAATAATTCAACCAAACACTTTGACTGTGGGAGGCCAGAGTTATGTGGCCATCATTGTGCACGGCCACTGATGTATCAGCACAATAACACATCAAATGATAAAATACCCTATAGAGCTGCGCTACGCCGAGCGCTTGCTGCCAGCTGTCCAAATCGTCCATGGGCACAAAGGGTAGAGAGAGATTGAAAGCAGTTTCCAACCTTGCTTGTTACCATTCGACACTTGCAAACCAGTCACTGCTAGTGTAGCTTCCCTGCGAACAGCGAGAGAGAGAGAAAGCCATGTTCCATCTCAATACAGAGGTGCCCTTGAGCAAGGCACCAGACCCCTACACTACTCCCAGGCAACTGTATATACACTATACTGCCCCACTGCTCCAAATACTAAGATGGGTTAAATGCAGAGAAACTATTTTCACTGTGTGTGTGTGTATGTGTATGTGACCAGTAAAGAGGATTCGATCCTCCAAATTTAGATTCAGATTTAAATAAATCTCATACACGCCAAATGGTCACACAGGATTTTGTTTCTTATGTTGTTAGTTTTATTTTCTTGTTTCCCTGAAGACGACCCGAAAGTTGTAGGGGAGGGGAAAGCTTGAGTGTGACCTGCACCAACACAGGATGGCCCAGCGTGGCTGGTCTCCTTCCATGAGAACACCTTCCTGCTCAAAGGGTCCTCGCTCACTCCCTCATCTCAGACGTGTCAATCAGCCGAGCCCCCGGACGCTGAACACTCATCTCCCAAAGAGATTATGTGTCATCAGGGGATGGAGGCCCTCACAAATCCCTCTCACCAGCCAGCCCTACACACACACACAAACACACACACACACACACACACACACACACACACACACACACACACACACACACACACACACACACACACACACACACACACACACACACACACACACACACACACACACACACACACACACACACACACACACACACACACACACACACACACACACACACACACACACACACACACACACACACACACACACACACTCATCCTCTCTCCACTGTGAATGTCGAATGCTTGATAAGGAGCCCATCGTCTTCTGGGTGATTAAAGATGCGGACTGTGAAGTGCGAGGCACTAGAGAGCGCCTCATTACAATGCGCTCGCATGTTGTTGGAAATAGTGTTGGTCAGGTGGGCCTTAATCCCCCACTATGCTTAATGAGGGGCCACCCAGCCTCTCCACAGGTCCAAGAAGCCATGAAGACTCAGTGAGAGAGAGAGAGAGACATTAGTCAGGTTACCATCACCATATTTCGATTTGCATTAGAAAATGTTGATTGAAACCGCCAAATTTGAATCAACTTTGTCTGATTTGCATAAAAGTTTATACGCTCCCTTGAGGTGGTTTTTAACTGATTCGAATCGAGTTCATTCGCAAAAGCAGAGATGAAAACAACTTTGCCGAATCAACTCTGATGTAGCGAACTTTGAACTCACGTGCTTCTTCACCAGTGTTCTATGTCACCCGCTTATATCCGTTATCGCTGACGTAGTTTGTCCACTCCAACTAGTTGATGGAAACATATTTTTGTTTTCTGTGAACTTCCAAAAGTTTGCTTAAAATGTGCTTTGACTGTTAGATGGGAACACAGCTATTGAGAGAGATTCAAGATTCAAGTTTCAAGATGTTTTGATTTGCCAAATGCAACAAGTACAATGGAATTCCCTAGAATTTAACACGATATACTATACTATGTACTATACTTATACTATACAACACTATATTATAACAGAGTGATGTAGAGATATAGAGATTATTTAAAGCCTTTTTATACAATATAGCTCACTTGTTTTCTGTCAATTTACTTTTTGGCGATTTTCCTGCCATTTCACTTCACTTCATTAACAATTTGCCGCTGCTTTGGCAATGTTTATTTTACATGCCAATACAACTATTTTGTCAATCTAGAGGATTTTAATCGTCTTTATTGGTCACACACAAAGTGAATTTTTTTCTCTACATTTAACCGATCCTAGTATTAGGACCAGTGGGCAGCCATTTTATATACAGCTGCCCAGGGAGCAGTGTAGGGGTCTGGTGCCTTGCTCAAGGGCACCTCGGCAAGAATAAGCAAGGAAAAGGAGGACTCGAGACAGACTGAGGGACCGGACCATCTCCTGCTGCCTTTGATAGCCAGACAGAGTTCAGATGGCTGCTCGAGTGTGAAAGTGAAACTTCCCAGAACCATCATGCAGAGGAAGCCTATAGCTATAGTCCAATGGCGTCATTACTGCCCAGAACTACACATTAACAGTCTATTTTCAATGTCTCTAATTGTATGTTACACACGCACAACATTTACAGAAATAGTAGAGCAAAAGTTGTTGAAACTTGAAAGCAGAAAGAGTTACCACAGCTTTTGCGAAAAACAAGCTGAAGGCTAATCTACAATTAGAATTTTAGCACGGAAGGTATACATAATGGAGAGATAGATTAATTGGTCAAACAGAAATGTCTCTTCATGATTTATAACCTTTTTCCGAAAGCAACTTTTAAGAGGTCTATTAAAATGAATGAAAGTGAATTGCGAAACGGCGGGTGAATCAGGATGTTACGAATTATTGCATAACATTTCCATGATTAATATAACATTTGGATACTACAATTTGGGTTTCGGTGGTTTCGGTGGTTTCGGTGGCAATCTACAAATTTATGTTTATTCAATAAGAAACAAATAACATAATTGAAATACCAGTCATCTAATTAAGATTGCATTCACTTTTGTCCATCTTCAATACTGTCACACTTTATCACTAGGAACCTCAGAGTGTACGACTCTCTGTCTTTGAACCCTTGTGCTTAGCGGTAAAAAACAAGACAGCTCCTTCATCCCGGTGAATCCTAAACCCTGCTGAGTTAAACGACTCTGTCCATGAAACAATCGAACGGCTGCATAATTGAAATCATTATCCTTATTTCTGTTCCCAGTTGGATGTGCCTGGAAAACCTCCCTCGGGAGGCGACCAGGAAGCATCCTTACTAGATGCCCGAACCACCTCAACCTCAACTTTGTCACAGTGTACTTTTTGCATATGGCAAATAAAAATCTTGAATCTTGAATGTTTAATCTTGAATATTGAATACTTTAGATGCATGTCTTCAATCATCAGGTAGAGGGTTAGGCATCTCACTCTGCGCAAAGGTAGTCTGTGGACATTTGGGATTCCTCGATCACAGACCCACCAAAATGGAGTCTTTTCAAGCTCAAAACTAAACAATACTTATGAAGCCTATTGTTTATTTATGTGGAATCAAAGTGTCCACAGTTGTGACCATATTTCACATTAATCATTAAATCAAATCTTCACATGATTCATCATTTATATGTGCATTATATTTTCTCCACCTATTCACCAGCCACCTACCAGCCAACAAAAATTTCTCCTCGCTAATCATAATCATATTAAATCAACATCTCTATCCAAAACAACCCAAAATAAAACACTTTGGCCCCCTTAGATGTATGCATTCCACTCTCTGACCCATCAAATATTAAGCCAATCAAAACCTGAACACAACAACAACTGACCAGATCCAGAGTTCAGTACAGTTGGGTACAGCTGCAGTGTTTCCTCATAAAGTGCCTGGAGAAACTTGTAATGTCGCATATAAACTTTCCCATCCCTGATTCCCTAGACCCACTCCAGTTTGCATACAGACCGAATAGGTCTGTAGACGACACCATTTCCCTGGCACTACACACGACCCTGCAGCACCTAGACAGGAGGGACACCTACGTCAGACTGCTGTTCATTGACTACAGCTCGGCGTTCAACACCATCGTCCCCTCCAAGCTGGTCCTGAAACTGAGGACCTAGGTCTGGGCGCCCCCATCTGTAACTGGATTATGGACTTCCTGACGGGCAGGCCTAAAGTGGTAAAGATTGGGAACAACATCTCAGCACAAGGCTGCTGCCTCAGTCCCCGGCTGTACTCGCTGTACACACATGACTGTACTGCCACGCACAGCAGAGTACAGAGATGAGGTAGTCCAGCTGACGCCTTGGTTTGAGGACAACAGCCTCGCACTGAATGTCAGCAAGACCAAGAAGCTCATTGTGGACTTCAGGAGCCACCGGGGAACCTACTCCACCATCAGCCTGGACGGGACATGCTGAAGAAGGCACACCAGCGCCTCTATGCTCTGCAGTGCATCAGAAAAAGCGGAATAGGCCAGAGGTGGCTTGTGAATTTCTACTGTGGCACAGTGACGAGTGGCGTCACTGCGTGTTACGGCAACACCACTGCACAGGACAAGAAAGCCATCCAGCGGGTCGTGAGGACAGCAGAGAAGATCATCAGGTGTGCACTTCCATGCATTGTGGAGATCTGTAGGACCAGATGTCAGAAGAAGGCCATGTCCATCTTAAAGGACTGCAACAACATTGGGCACCATCTCTTCTCCCCCCTACCATCTGGTCGCCAGTTGCTGACACGAGCGACACGCACGGACACACACTCATGCACACACACACATGCACACGTGCACACGCACACGCATGCATGCACACACGCACACAGACACACACGTATGCACACGTACGCACGTACACGCATGCATGCACACACGCACACACATTCATGCACACGCACACACATACACACACACACCAAACTCACAAACACGCACACACACACACACACACACACACATGTGCACGCATGCACACGTGCACACTCACACACACACACACACACACACACCAAACACACACACACATACACACGCACACGCATGCACTCACACACACACGCACACATGTCACAGTATTTTTTTAAGAAACATTTGTTACAAGAATGATTTCAAAAGACACTGTAATTGTCCAAAAGGTAACCAAGAAAAGTACCATACAAGGAATCAGTGGAATATACACCTCATTCAACCAGAAACCACTCTCACAGTAAACAGAGAACCCTCCCCCACTTCCCCCGGCAGGAAGAACCCGAGAAAGGAGAAGGAATGGAACTATATGGGGGGGTAGAGGGTAAGTGGTGGGCGACAAGTGGAGTTCTCATAATGAGGTGGTGGAGGAGGAGAACGAGGAGGAGAAGAAGAGGGAGGGAGGAAAAGAGGGATGAGGATGGGGAAGGAGGCAGAGGAGAGGGAGGAGGGGGAAAAATGGGGAGGAGAAGGGGGAGGAGGAGGGGGCGAAGTAGGAGGGGGGAAGAGGGAGAAAGGATAAGGGGAAAGAGGAGGAGGAATCAGAGGAGGAGAAGAGGTGAGAAGAGAAGGAGGAGGAGAAAGAGGAGGAGGAGGAAGAGGAGAGGAGGGAGGGAGGAGGGGAGGAGGAGGAAGCAGAGTAGGAGGAAGAGGAACAGGGGGGGGAGGGGTAGGAGGAGGAGGAGGAGGGGGGAGAAGGAGGAGGACCGTGGGCCCTGGTGGCGTCGGCTTGTGCGGCTTCCTGCCAACAGCTCTGAGAGCCCAGGCCCCAGTTTTTTTCGACCCATCTATAAATCTCTTTGGAGGGAAGCCTTGGGGCCCCAGTGGACGCCACGGCACTGGATGCAGGGAAATTAGTACGTTTCTCTACTGATGTGATCGCTGATCAAACACGCAATTATGACCCTTAGGTAGTCCCCTTTCTGTGATCCCAGTCCCAAATACAATCCGCGTTAGGCGTTGGCTACCAAAATACTGCTAAGGAAGAGAGAGAATAGGGAGAGTGGAGGGAAATAATTGGCAGTCACCAGACTTTGTTAATTGTGCTCCTTTGCACTTATCAAAGCAATTCTAGGCCCCTGTTAATACTCACTACACGGGTGAGTCTAAGTGCTTTAGTTAAAAGAAAATGGTGTGTTGGGTGTGTAGGGTGCTCAGTAAACAAGGAAATACCAAGCATGTATATCAATACTTAAATGACATCACATTACAGTCATTTTGCAGATGCGTTGGTCCAAAACAACTTACAATAGTGTGTTTCAACATAGGTAGGCAAGGGAACAACTCGTCACCAGAAGTCATTGGTGCATCTTCTCCAAGAGCGGAACCCGTGCTCAAGTAAAAGTACAATCATTTTGCTAACATTAACACCATATAACAAGTAATAGAGCTAACAAGCAAACAATCAAGCATCCACTAGAGCTAGTAAGATGTGCTAAGGGAAAGGATCGGCGTACTGCTTCCTGAAGGGGTTGGTTTTAAGTCTGTAGCTGAAAAAGATGGGCAGCATCTCTGCTGTCCTGATATCCGCGGGGAGTTCAATCCACCACTGTGTGGCCAGGATAGAGAAGAGCCGTGACTGTGTCGATTGGGGGCAGGGACCCCTGAGCTACAGGGCAAGCAGACTCCCCGAGGCAGCAGAGCAAAGTGGACAGGCAGGGGCATAAGGCTTGACCATTGCCTGGAGGTAGGAAGGAGTTGTTCATTTCACTACCCTGTAGGCTAGCAGCAGGGTCTTGAACTGGATGCAAGCAGCTAGAGGGAGCCAGTGTAGAGACCGGAGAAGGGTTAATGTGTGTACCAGACGAGCCGCAGCTTTCTGAACAATCTCCAGAGGTCTTATGGCAGACGCCTGGGCGCCATCAAGGAGGGAGTTGCAGTAGTCCAGCAGGATATGACAAGAACCTGGATTAGCTACGCTGCCTTGTCGGTGAGGCAGGGCTGAATCCTCCTGATGTTGTTGAGGACGAATCTGCAGGAGCGTGTCACCGATGCATTCTTTGTAGAGAATGACAGTTGGTCGTCCAGGGTCACACCTAGATTCCTCGCAGTCCGAGTTGGCCTCACCAAAGCATCATCAATGGTGACAGACAAATCTCGTTGCAGACAGCCCTTTTCCAGGAAGAACACCATCTCAGTCTTGACCAGGTAGAGCCTTAGGTGGTGCATCGACTTCCACTCCCAGGTGTCTGCCAGGGCCGCAGCAATGCGCATCTCCACTTGCGCGTTAGAGGCGGGAAACGACAAGATCAGTTGGGTGTCATCGTCATTACTGTGTATCATAGTTTAATCTGTGGTATCATACCAGAACGGAATTATTGTATTTTCACTACAGTCGAAGGAAAGGTTTAAACCACCAGAGAAAGGTTTAAACTACAAAGAAAGTAATTTCCATTTAAAAGCGACAGTTTCTTCTCAACAGCAGCCGGCAGGTAAAATATGGAGAGTGTTCATAAGCAATATATTCATATTGGAAATGTATGCATTCATTAATGAAATGATTTAGCTGACTAATGGACCACATCCTTTATGGCTGTAATCTGTATGTGCTCCCACCTTGCAGATATAAATGTTATTGCCAAAAAACATACAAATGTCTAATGAAAAAAACTTATCTTACTTAGCTAAGTTCCCACTACACAATCTTAGCCTGAATTTGGAGACGCAAAGACCCGATCTGAGAGGTTTGCCGATGTGCCGCAGAAGCCCCAGAGATATCTAGAAGGTTAAGTATCTCAGGGCTGCCACTGGTCTTTAAAGGCTTCGAGAAACTTCTTGAAATGTAATGCCTTGAAAGTTCTTGAAAACAAACAGGAGTCCTTGAAAGTGCTTGCATTTATTATAGTGTATTTTTTTTTTACAATAAACAGGTGGGTTTCCATTGTTCAAGTTAAGTTTATTGTCACTTCACAGTTTACACAAGTATAAGCAATGAGTGAAAATATTATGTGCAATTTATAAAAAACAGAACAGAATAAAAAGAAGTAAAAAAGTACAAAACTGTATACGTTAAATATATAAAAATGCTATATATAAAATGCAATATATCAACACAGAAAAGAGCAATATATATATATAAATCAATGTAATATGATGAGTCATGAATACATGACTGTGGAAGTTGTCTCTAAGTCTATTTGTGCGGCACTTGATACTGAGGTAAACTGATGGTTGATACTGCCTGACGGTAACAGTGAGTACAGTTCGTGGCTGGGGTGGGCAATGTCTTTTATGATGCGTTTGGCCTTGGCCACGTACCGCTGGTTGTATATATCCAGGAGGGAGGGGAGCTCACCTCCAACGATATACTGGGCCGTCCGCACCACCCTTTGAAGCGCTCTGCGCTCGAGTGCGGTGCCGTTCCCGTACCAGGCGGTGATACACCCTGTAAGAACACTCTCGATGATGCCGTTATAGAATGTTCTCAGGATGCGGGGGACCATGCTGAATTTCCTCAGACGCCTGAGGAAATACAGGCATTGTTGGGCCCTTTTCACCACATGTGTGGTGTGCGTGGACCATGTGAGGTCCTCGGAGATGTGCACGCCGAGGAACCTGAAGCTGCTGACCCTCTCTACTGCAACACCGTCGATGGAGGTTGGTGGTTGGGTTGCAGTTATTCATCCAACATACAACTAACTATCTTTAAAAAAGATAGAAGAAGAAACCAATAGAGTGTGCCTGCATGGCTGGATTCATGGTGGGGCTTGGGTGCGTTCAGAGATGCTAAATATTCCGATCGATACACAGTTAAAAATCTAATATACTCTTCCCTTTTATGACTGGCTGAATGAATTCATGAGGTGTTCAGCCAGGCAAACAACATCTCTTACACCAAAGATGATATTTATTTCAGACATTTTTATTCCGTTTACCTATTTTTGAAGACAAAGGAAAGAAACAAAAATGTATTGCAATTATGAAAACAGAATTGATTAATTGATTGAAAAGTTGGATTGAAACAAACTTGATTTGATTGATTGATAATCACAGCTTGGTTGAAATTGATTATGACAGTTTTGTAGTAACTCGAATTAGATGCTTTTATGAACTTTAGTATATATACACTTTAGTGTATATATATATATATATATATATATATATATATATACACTATCCTACAACTGTCAATGTTGTTTAACCATTTGTCATGACTTTAGGTGGCTTTTTATTATCAAGCCCAGCGGTGTGCGTTTGGGGGGAATTAGGCCCCAAGACCCAACAGTGACAAGAAATCTTTCAGGGGAGATGAATGGCCTCTGAGCTGCATTGTATTTCACAGCCAACTGTGACCCATGACATCTTAACATTTTTTTATACCATGAATTCCAGAACACACACACACATACAAACACACACGTACACACACACACACACACACACACACACACATACACACACACACGCACACACACACACACACACACACACACACACACACACACACACACACACACACACACACACACACACACACACACACACACACACACACACACACACACACACACACACATTCCTTGTGTGTGTGATTCCTTTTTCGGCCCTGGATGAATTGAATCACATCATAATGAGGCTGAGTGCTAAGTGATATCAAGGGGCTGTAGACCAGACTGTTAGCAGGGTACTGTTCTGCTTCACAGGGGACCTGCTGGTGTGTCCCACGAGTGTGTGTGTGTGTGTGTGTGTGTGTGTATGAGTCATGTATTAGTGTCTCTACATGCCTATTTGGGTGTGCATACATGTGTTTACGTGTGTGTGTAAGAAGGGTGTGGGGGGGGGAGCAGATGCTGTGGTGTATACAAGCTGTCTCAGCAGGTCAAATTCAGTCATTGCCATCCAAATCTCTTCCCAAAAACAAACACACCCACATACCCATACACACACACATAAACACACACACACACACACACACACAGCAACAAAACATATGGTGAAAGCTAATGTCAAGGTAATTACACGCTGTCTCACGTCCTTCGCAGCCCCACTGTTCTCAGACCTCTTGTTCTATGAACGGTAATAAGGATGCAGTTCCTGAGGCATGACAGAAGCAACTCCGTCGACAGTGAGATGACTTTCATTTATTTTATTAAGTTCAAGCATAGAGTCAGACAGTCGGAGGCAGATGTGAGAGTTTCACTGGCATTAATTATCTTGCTACCTTTCTTTCTCTATCGATCTACTGTGTGTTCCATGTGTGTCTGTCTTGCATCTCTTGGCTGTAGTATTTAACTATTTTGATGTAATAATAATAATAATGCCAGCTTTTATATAGCGCTTTTAACCAAAGCACTTTACAAGTCATGCCTCACATCACCCATTCATACACCGAGGGCGGAGTCAGCCAGCACGTCAGGAGCAGTTAGGGTGTCTTGCTCAAGGGCACCTCGACAGATATTTTGCTAGGAGGAGCCGGGGGATCGAACCAGCGACCTTTCGGTTGTGAGGCGACCGCTCTACCTCCTGAGCTATACTGCCGCCGTGTTGCTGTGTTGGTCCAGGTGCTCGGGTGTAGTTGATTTCTTTTCATGCTCTTTTAACAATTTAGTAATAGTTTGCGCCCTTTTCTTTCCATTTTATGTTGGCTATGAAGGTTAAACACATCATTCATTTCCCCAGTGTCTGCAGTTTATTTAATTTAATATATTGACTTGTATTACGTTCTTTATTAAGAACGGGATGATACTCGCTGGATGACTTTGGATGATACTCCCTGTTAGAGCATGGTTAGCTTACCTTGGAGCACCATGTGAATTTCGTAATAAGTGGAAAATCAGGGACCACATAACCCCTTCGCTTAGTGATTAGTTCCTAATAGAAGTCAGTCAATTTTAGTTTTAGTTTTTGTGTGTTTGTCTTTACAGTTGCTGCGAGATCTCGGGAGCACATCTCTAAATAAAATGTTTGTTAAACTGTTTGCGTGTGTGTATGTATTTATACTATTCTCTCAATTTCTCTCAATATATATGTGTGTGTGTGTGTGTCTGTATGTGTGTGTGTTTCTATACATATATATATATATAAATATATATATATATATATATATATCAGGGTTTCCGTTAGCCGGTATTTACCGGTTTTTAGCGGGTAAAAATTATAAAAAAACGGTAATTTAAAAACCTGCCGGTCAAAATGTGCGGTAATAATGTTGGGTTTTGGTCATGAAGTGACCAATCAGCTGCCGCTCCTCTGATGACGTCACGCGCGCCCGACGAGATGCAGGTGCAGTGATGGCCGCTCCACGGCTATGGGGCTTTAATGTTAGCGCTCCACGGCTATGGGGCTTTAATGTTAGCGCTCCACGGCTATGGGGCTTTAATGTTAGCGCTCCACGGCTATGGGGCTTTAATGTTAGCGCTCCACGGCTATGGGGCTTAAATGTTTGCGACAGCTTGCCAAGTGCTAATGTCTGAGTTCAGCGAGCTGTACCCGACTGGGCCACTCGGGCTGAATTGTGCATAAAGCATATAAAAGCATTTTAAAGTGCCAGTAGTGCAGTATCATCAATACAGTGCACTATGGGTGTATGCATGTGTGTGTGTGTGTGTGTGTGTGTGTGTGTGTGTGTGTGTGTGTGTGTGTGTGTGTGTGTGTGTGAGTCACAGTTAAAGTTTCAGGAGGGGGATCAGTTCTATTAGCCCATGATTTTTGACAAATATTTCATGTTTAAATTAGCTTTTGTTTTGGGAAGACCCTGTCGTTTTAAAATGGTGGCAGCACTCCTAGCAGTTCAGTAGGCAGTGTGCCTACTGAACTGCCTTTTATCTGCATTTATTAAGCAGAGTAATCAGAGAGAGAGAGAGAGAGCGAGAGAGAGAGAGAGAGAGAGAGAGAGAGAGAGAGAGAGAGAGAGAGAGAGAGAGAGAGAGAGAGAGAGAGAAAGAGAGAGAGAGGAGGGAGGGGAGGGGGGAGAGAGGGAGGAAGGGATGATGTACAACATAGTACATTGCTCTTAAACCTACACTGAAACATAACAATTGCAAACCACCACCAGAAGGAATGTCTCTGAGCTAGTAAACAAATACACACAAGACCAAACTTTATTAAGCTAGCTAACTAACTGCCCTTACTGACGTCATGCATGCTAGTAGCCACATAAGTTAGCTTGAGGTTTGCGCGACCAGTCAGCAGAAGGGTAGTTTCTTCTTACTTCTTTCTTTCTTCGTTAAATACAGCCAATATGCTTAGAAATCAGTTCAACGTTTATTTAAATGCAATGGTGGTCATTGATCATTGATTGTTCCATCTCTCTCTGCAAATGATTGGTCTAGAACGATGAATCTGAACTAGTCTCATTAGAAGAATAACAGTGTATTCTTATCACTCAGCCGATAAGGATGCGGTATATGTTGCAATTCAACGTTGCGTAATTCATTTAATCCAATATTACCAATTCTGGTAATTTCTTGGCTTTACCAGAATTTCAACACCTCATCTTTAGTGTCATATCTACCATGATGGAGTGATTGTATAGGAATGTTTAGGAATTAATTAAACCGTGTGGGGGCTGTGAGAGAGTACAACATTATTCTTCTCACATTTAACTCTACAAACGGATTTAAATTGATTTAAGTTTTGCTCACTTGCTTTGCTTTTTCTTTGTGATATTTAAAGGTATCCATACATTTTTTTAAAGTGGTATAGTGAGAGTGGGTCTATCTCTATTGATAGCAACAACAAAGATATATGTAGATCTAGAGGTAGAAGATATACCATGAGACAATCTGTCTGTCTGTCTGTCTGTGCATCACCTCTGTCTGTCTGTCTCTCTATTTCTTAGGCCAACTTCTAGCTCCACCTAGGTCAACTACAGTTTTTTTCATCAACAATTCTATACAACTGCAGCTCTTTCTGTTCATTATTAATTATACTGTTACAGACAAATCCCACCATCTTATACAATACACAAATACAATATCAAATATATCAAAACCCTGTTTTGCTAGGTTTTGGCTGATCGGCATTAGATGAGGTATGTAGTCCAGGAGTACCATGTCCAGCTCCAGTGCAGTCAAAAGGGGGTCCTCCGAGAGCACCCCTCCGAGAGGGGTCCTCCGAGAGCACATTCTGAAAAGATTCATTTCACAGAAACACTGGCACAGCCTGGAGCGGCCCACAATTCCCACCTGTAAGTTATTTCTAGGGCTGCCCCTACCAAAGATTTTCCTGGTCGACCAATAGTCGTCAGTTAAGGCCATTAGTCGACCAATGGTCGACTTTCTTTTATTTGAACAATGTAAAATAAATATAAATTATATAAACAAATAAATAAATAAATATAGGGTTAAGCAAACTTAAACATTTCAATATCAGTGCAAAAATAAACAGGTCTACGGGGAAGTAGCCTCAACATGAAATAAAAATTTCATGAGGTCGGAATGCAAACAAGAATAATCTATATGCCGCAAAAAGTTAACTTAAACACTACGGCATATATGGTGTGTTATATTAGTCTAGGATACCAAATTTGACCTGACTCACTGTCACGTTTTGCCTTCTCATATTAAGAGAAACAAACAAAAGTTTGTCTATGTTGTCCGGGAGAAGTGAGCTCCGTGTTTGCTCACGTGCTCCGATGGCGTGGATGTGGAAGGGATGGAGTGGATGCCCTAATCAACCTTGGTTTGGTCCTCCCTTTGCTTCTTGGTGCGGGCTCACTTTCCTCTGCGCCACTGCTGTGCTCTATCTGAGATACAATGATTTGTTTTCCTGCGACTAATGAAAAGGACTTGAAGGACTAATGACTCTTTGTTCAATTAACCTTTGGTCGACTAATAGGGGGCATTCCTATTTATTTATATTCATGTATAGAATATATACACACATATATGCATATATGCACACACACACAAATACACACGCATGCACGCACACACACACACACACACACACACACACACACACACACACACACTGCATGTATTAATTCGACCATTATAATTATTGATATCATATGTTATAGCATATATTTATATATCATATAATTTCTCTTCTGTCTAATTCTCCGAACAAGTTGCATCAAGGGATACTTCCAAAAGGCCATGGATGGATGGATGGATGGATGGATGGATGGAAATTAATTTGAGATCATATATTTTCTATATCAATTGCACATATATGCTATTATGACGATTATAAGCAGACACATTTATAAAGGTCAAATATGTAATTTTTCTGTTTTTTTGGTTCTTCAGACAGGGAGACTGGGGACTACGCTGAGGCAGAGCTGCAGGGGAAGTTTATCGACACCACGAGGAAGCAGCCTTGATTCACGTCGAGCGGTACATCAGCGACGGCTTCGAGCGCCTAATGTCATGCAGGACGTGCGGCAAGCAGAGCAACTGATGCTGGCTATGACCTTGACGGACGCCCCCATACAGGAGGGCCAAAACCAACAGGAGTGGCAGGTAAAGCTGCCCCCCACCCCCTTGTTTCTTACAGTGATGGCATCCATTTTGAATACATCTTTTATTCATTGTTTTTCAAGTCAGCTCAGAATCTCTTATGCAAATTTTGCATAACTTGCCCAAATGTTTTTAGATAACAGTTTTACTATGGCTGTGTCATACATTTCACTGGCTAAACTCAACCTAACCCATTTATCTGAAATAACACTGACAAGTGGTCTCCACCATGCGGTCCGGTCCCCGGTTCCGCAGCATCCGTACCGTAAGGACTCCCAGGTTCAAGGACAGTATTTATCCACAGGCAGTGCGCCTACTGAACTGCTAGATGTGCTGCCACTAGCATAACATTGTCATCCATATTACATTACACTATTATACTTTTGCTGGACTTTCTGGACTCATTTTAGTAACTGCACTGTTCTGCACTGTTCTGCACTGTACTGCACTGTATTCAGGATGCTGCTGCACTACTGGAACTTTATAATGCTTTCATCCATCAGTCCAATATCATCCGTCCATCAGTCTCTTTATTGATCTTTTTATTGTTCTAATTATTGTGTACAGTATTGTTAGAGTATAGTCATGTATAGTACATAGTCCAGTGTATAGTGTTAAATTGTAGAAAATGCATACTGCGGGAGTGAATGGGGAGTAAGCATTCCATTATACTAAAGAAGTTGTAGTACTTCATACTACGTTTTGCAAACCTAGAACTTGTATTATTCCTCTGAGGAAACGCATCAAAATAAAAATGCGTAAGGAAGTAAACAAGACCTCTGTGCCTGACAGATAGAGACTGTATCGGGTTTTCATTATTTGTCTCCACTTTACTTATGACTTTTTGTTCAAAGGTAAGTAATGAAGAAACATACACATGTACATATGCGCAAAGACAGATTGGATCCTACTTTGGTAGTTTGATGTCTTTTTTTCAAGTTAAAACAGAACAGGATGTTGGACGATTGAGATTGGATTCTTCTGGATTTGATTCATGAATCGTGCAAATGTGACAGAGGCTTCAGGGGTGGAAACGTGTGTTCATGATATCGGTTAAGCCTGTTAAGGCATTCCTTTTGTAGCATATCTGAGGTAATGTAGAAAAAGAAGAGTGTTGCCTGGTTTTTCCAGCAGAGTGTGCTATAGCTCCATCTTTACCATACTCTGCTGGACGTGTTCTCACGGAGTGTCTTCACCCACCTCCAAGTGGATGCAGTCTTGAGACTGATTGGAACTTCCCAAATCATAATCGTGTGTGTGTGTGTGTGTGTGTGTTGGAGTGTGTGAGACCCAAGTCGAAGGGTCGTGATCGGCCCGGCCCAGATCACCAACAGTTGGTGGGCCTTAAGTGACACTGAAGCAGCTCAGCCCAATTCCACACTCCTCCTTTCACTCACGCTCGACCCCTAACTACCGCTCGTCTCCTGCAACATATAGTGAACGAGCAATAGAAAGGGAGGCGGAGGAAAAACGTTTTTTGTGGAAGGATGCCGAGCAGTCTCACCCATACGGCGATGGATGTCACAACGTCTTTACTTCTTTTACTGAAACGTCTTTCCAGCTTCTGGTGAATGAGCAGATGGTCTTTTTTTGCTTTTCTGATAGGAACATTGAGTTTTGAATGTGTAGTGCTCTCTAGCGCCACCTTGTTACTGAATGTCTCGTCCTAGAAAGCCAAACATCTTGCAGGGGCTTATTGTTGCTCAAACAGCTCAGATGATGGTGAATATGAACATTTACAGATGCTGGTGTTGTTTCTACTTGTATCATTAATGCTAAATATTTTAGCCCCAGGGGATACATTATTATAAAAATACATTGTTTTCACTGCATCTTTTTGAAAATGTTCTTTCTTTTAAGTTTTGCAAGGAAAACGGCCCAATAATATGACGATATGGCATCTTAGTTGTGTGTGTGTGTGTGTGTGTGTGTGTGTGTGTGTGTGTGTGTGTGTGTGTGTGTGTCCCTCCCTACGTCGTCTTCTGCAGGCTGTGGGTATCACGCTTTATGTCTTCTCTGCCAGATCAAGTCCAGTGGTCAGAGAAGCGGTACCAGAGCACGGTGGGGAGGGTGGAGGAGGTGCGGCGCAGGGAGAACGTCGGTCTGCTCCCCAATGCCAAGGTAAAAGCACGGCGATTTTTGAGAGGCAGAGCGCGGACACACAAATGTAATGTAACAGGAAGTAAGACTGTGGCCAAAGTGATCAGGTACGGTATCTATGGAGTCTCAGGCGGTTGTAAAGTTAGACAGCTGTCCTCTTTACTCAATAGCGCCCCTGCTGTTGGCTTCACATAATTCAAATGGACAGTTTTTATTCACAGGCAGAGTGCCTACTGAACTGCTAGGAGGGCTGCCACTATCATACCATTGTCATCCATATTACATTACTCTATCAAACACTGTCCTACTTTCTGGACTCATTACAGTTACTGCACTGTATTCATGATGCTGCTGCACTACTGGCACTTTAAAATGCTTTTTAAATGCTTTTTGCACGATTCAACTCTCACTCAGTCACTTTATTGTTCTTTGAATTGTTATTTGTATTGTGTACAGCATTGTGATAGTATAATGTTATATAGTAAAAGTATAGTACATAGTATAGCATATAGTAATCAATTGTAGGAATCTTCAATCTTGAATCGTAAAAAAATGTATTAAAAAAATGTGGTGACTCAGGTCATGGGCATGACGACCACAGGGGCGGCCAAGTTCCATAAGATCTTGCAGGAAGTGTGTCCACGGCTGGTGATAGTGGAGGAGGCGGCCGAGGTGCTGGAGGCCCACACCATCATCAACCAAGAGTGTCAGCACCTCATCCTCATCGGGGACCACCAGCAGGTACTACAACAACAACAACAACAACAACAACAACAACAACAACAACAACAACAACAACAACAACAACAACAACAACAACAACAACAACAACAACAACGGCGACATCAAGCACATAAACATGCATTTTCTCCTGCACTTAATGTACATTCTGAGTTGAAGTATCATCAGCAAACATTGTAGAAACATAACGATTCTGTTTTAATGCAAAAATTGCATTGCAAGCTCCTCCCCTAAAAAACAGGAGATTTCGTTTTTGGATTCTCTAGGCTGTACATTTGAACCAATAAGGTTCTTTCAAGCCGCGGCCGACTACTGAATAGTAGGTCATCAATCGAAACAAACCAGTAACATTTGGCAGTGAAAGGTGTCTAGATTGTGAGATGAAACAAACGGGAAAAAAAGGGACTTGGCGAAAAATCTTTGATCATATCTTGCGTTTGCATCGCAATGTAATGTTATTATTATTATTATTATTATTATTATTATTATTATTATTATTATTATTATTATTATTATTATTATTATAATATTTATCAATATATCAATATAACCTCAAACAAATGATATTTAGCATACATGGTGGATATGGTGTTGATTTGCCATCTTTATATCTGTACATTCACTTAAATTAAATTGCCTTATTGGCATGAAAGCAAGCATATTGATAATGCCAAATAAGATAACAAAATCATAACAACAATGATCACGATGATGATGCTCATGATCACATGAATATTAATAATGCCATGTTCCAGACATGGAACCTCCAACCTCCAACCTCCATGTGGAATGTCACTCCAGGGTCGATTTTGAAACGACTTGTAATGGCGAATAAACATCACACCTGGTAAAACTGGGGCCCATTTTAAACAAAAACAGAATTGTGGCAGGCGACGCTGCTACCTGTCACTGTGGCTTCTCTGGGCACCACCTGAAGACAAAGTCACAGGTGGATGATGAGTAGACGCATGGTTTGAGACATGCTTTTTAGCACATGGAGCAGGTGCCCACATGTTAGCGCTGCTCCTCTGTGTGTTTGTGTGCTGGTGGTGTTGGCTGTTTTAACCTGTGGGTCCTTTAAAACCAGGTGAATAAACAGGTGTGCAGCCTCACTCACCAAGCAACCCCTGACTCTACTCAGTCTGAGTCGAGCCAGATGAGGCTGCTTTAACCAGCCACCAATCACACACACTCCACAAGCTGAAGGGTCTTCAGCTTGAACTTCCTCCACGTGTGCTCTGTCCAAAGCCTCTACTGCTTCATTCAACTTTATTTTGCTTGTTCTATTAACCACCCGATCATTTACTTTAGCTGCTGAGGCATCGATGTTAACCCTTGCTGAAACCTGCTTGGTGTTTTGAGTCGGCGCCCAGTCGGGATTGTTGTCAGACAACCTCGCCGGCGCTCCTAAATGATAAAACACAATGACTTAACTCTTTGCTGAATTGTTAACGTATTATTTTGCGTATAAGTATATTAGTTTAATAATAATAATTACCTGAGATTAAATTATTGCTACACACACATGGGTAGACTTGATTTTCTCCTCTGTCAGATCATATTTTCATCTGCCAATGTTATTTAGCCATGCTTGCTTTCTTTCGGTACTGAGTGCCAGAGTTTGCTCCCCTGATTTTGATTATAGATGTTAAATACTGATTGGCCAGTGTGATATTGTGGTCACAATTGTACACTGTGAAAAGATATGGCATATACTAATAGTGAGTCTGTAGCTGATAGCAGATTGTATATCCACCAACATGGCCGACTTCCGGTCGTAAGTTGGTTGTAGTGAAAAATGTTTCTGCAGTGCTTAATTTATCTGTAGCAAGATATATTGCATTGCATGATAATATGCACCCTCCCTTTGAAATGTGTGTGTGGTGTGTGTGTGTGTGTGTGTGTGTGTGTGTGTGTGTGTGTATTAAAGTGTTTGTAATGCTACAGAACAATCAGCATGAAATATCTAAACTCTTGCTTGTTATATTGCTATTGTTCTTTTCCTGCGTACCAGCGTTTGCTATTTCTCTAAATGATGCACCTGTTAGCTTAGCCAAGTATACATATTTTCATTGCAGCTTTGTTCACATCTAAACAATGAGAATTTCATTTTAAACAGTAACATGAAAAATGCTCTTGAGCGTCCATCGATAGTGATTCAATTGCTGAAAATCAATTGGCCACCTACATGTACACACACATGTAGTGAAACTTGTTCCTCTGCCTTTAAACCATCCTAGTATTAGCAGCAGTGGGCAGCTATTGCTCAAGGGGACCTCAGCAGTGGCCCGGTGTTTCGGGACTTAAAGTGTCAACAGACAGCTATCCTGCCGCCCCAATATATGATACAAGTTATGCTGGTGTGGATAAACTTTGCATTCTTAGTGAGGACAATGTTGGTGTGGACAATGTTGGTGTGGAAAATCTTGGTGTGGATAATCTTGGTGTGGACAATCTTGGTGTGGATAATCTTGGTGTTGGACAATCTGGGCACGGGAGTGATCACACCTTTAAAATAGAATGAAGTTCTGACGTTGTCGTTGTGCTTTCCATTAATCACACTGTGATTTATTTGAATCCGCGTTACCTCCCTCCACTCCCCTCCAACACGCCTCCTACACAATCCCACTCTGTCCTCAAGCTTCATAAAGGATGGGGAGTGCCACCCACAGTGTACAATGCACACACACACACACACACACACACACACACACACACACACACACACACACACACACACACACACACACACACACACACACACACACACACACACACACACACACACACACAGCCACACACATACACACACAGTTACACACAGCCACACAGCCACACACATACACACACAGCCACACACACAAACACACACACACACACACACACACACACACACACACACACACACACACACACACACACACACACACACACACACACACACACACTCACACTCACACTCACACTCACACTCACACTCACACTCACACTCACACACACCTAGGAAGACGGAAGCACAGAAAAAGCAGGCAAAAAACTGGAAAGCATTCCCACCAACTGCAGCCACCATGCAAAACAAAAGTATGGGATTGGTCAGCACAAAAATGAATGGGGTGTCCTCCATTTAAGACAGACTATCGACTGCAGTGGGTTTTCTTCCGCTTGTATTCCAACACATTTTAGTGGTCAGCACATGAGGAGCTCGAGGTGTTGCCCAAGCTAAGGAGTGACGCCCAAGTTAGGGCTCCGCTGCCCGAGCCACGCGTAGCGCGGGCTAGCAGGGATTCTCCACATTGAAGCTGCGCTCAAAGCACAAAATATTTCATTGTTAGAAACCAAAAGCTAAAACCAATGGAATGTAATCACCAGCAACAGCTTTCTTCATGTCTCAACCAAAATACATTGTTTTCAGGAGTTGGAAAGCGCTGAACTCCTGTCCTTTTGGCCAGCTACAGTACATTGCGAACACCCAACCTTGCATCTAGCCCTTTGCTGGACGCTTAAAATGTGTGTGGACGGCTTTTAATCAGTGGCCCAAAGTTCGGAGGCTTTGGCGATCTCGCATACAAAACAAAAGCAAAATATCTTGAGTATTTGTGCATTGTTTGTTTTTAGACACGCTGTATGAATGCGGTATGCGTCCCTCGAGCTTGTCGAATGTCAGGTGGATTTATTAGTTGATGGAAAGCTGATGGAAAGCCTCCACTGATGGCACGCCCTGCGCAGCTGCGCTTGATGCTAACAACAGCAGCAGCACCACCACCACCTTCTTCGAATGTTGCTACTGCTGATGTTCATGATGATATTGTTGCTTGTACTTACGACAGCATCCCCGTCATCCTTCCCCACCCGCAAGCCAGAACTTGTTTTTAGTTTACGGCCCCAGACACAGTGTTATTATGATCCTGGTTCTCAAGTCATATGCAGTAAATCAACGTGGTTATGTTCGATGTATTATGAACATATTCTCAGTAGGGCAGTGCAAACACACCAGAGTGTGTGTGTGTGTGTGTGTGTGTGTGTGTGTGTGTGTGTGTGTGTGTGTGTGTGTGTGTGTGTGCGTGTGTATGTGTGTGTTGCCTTGGTAGGGCAGGGTAACGAGCATGGAATTCTGTTTTTTCTTTTCCATTGTCCGGGAAAGAGAATGTAATGATGATGTCAACCAACCACATCTGGACGGTGAAGTGAACATGCTTTCTCCTCAACAAGTCCTCATTGAGTGGATCTCCTTCACTGTGTCAGTGGTGTATAACAGTTATTTTTTTGTTATTCATAAATCATTTTTAATTGCCAATATATGAATATGTGTAATGTAAAATAAATGAGACCTTCCCTGACTCTCTTCATTGCGTAGAACAGCCTGTGGACGGATTTGTATCTAAATCGAAATCTGGAGGATTGATTTGGTCACATACATGTACACACACACACAGTGAAATGTGTTTCTCTGTGTTTAACCCATCCTAGTATAAGGAGCAATGGGCAGCTATTTTTATATAAAGTGCCCTGGGGAGCAGTGTAGGTGCAGTGTAGGTGCCTTGCTTGCTCAAAGGCACCTTGGCAGTGCCCAGGTGTTTTGGGGACTTGAACCGGCGACCTTCCAGTTTTCTAAGCCAAGTCCCAACAGTCTGAGCTATCCTGCCGCCCATATTAAATTTGAACCAGGCCGGGAAATAGGTAAGGAAGTGACATCTAAGTGTGGATAATGAAAAGCAATATAAATCAAGTGCATAATTTATCATTCTTTATAATGGCCAATTTTTCTTTTGTACATTTGATTTATATTATATCTAGTGGCCGTCCGATGAATCGGTCTGTCGATGAATCTGTCCGATTTCTGCATTCAGGCAGCCTCGTGTGGCTGCTGTGGAACGATGTCAGCTATAATGATACATTGAACGTTCAGGTTACATTCTTGCATAGAGATTTACGATCTGGCCACCTCAAACGTCAAATTGGACTCAAGTGGCACTGCGGTTGCACACACATCGACTTGAGAATTCAAAAGACTTGAGACTCAAGACTTGAGGTTTTGGACTCGTTGTGAACAAGCTTTATTTCATTTCTATGGCAGCATTAACATGAAGGAAATGTTTCGGTAACCTTATACTGGTACTTATACTATACTGGTACACCTGGTGCCTGGTAGTCAGCTGTACTCTGCATGATACACCATGCGTACGTTGGCGATCACACAATTTTCATTAAAAATCCAGACACACACCAGTAGGGTCATTTTAACCATTTATTGTACACACACACAGATATTACAATAATGACCTTATTACTGTCTGTCATTATTTATTATTCAACGCTTCGTTACAACAGCTGCTTCTGCTCGAGATATGACCCGAGAACAGGGTACTGTCCTGTTATCGGCCTGCACATATGGGGAGCGTATCACAGGTGAAAGCGTTCCTTCTGATTATATGTTTGGTTGACTCGGTGTTGGGTGTGTAATTACATACATACAGCCTGTGGTATTATCAAGTTCAGTAATCTTGCTTAATTCCTTCTCCTTTGTAGTGTAAGTAAGTAATATTTTTTATTATATACGTATATGTAAAATGTATTATTATTACTCACTTATTCCTTTACAGGCTTCCTTTCGGTCTAAACGTTGTTGACACGGTCACAAAACCGCATGGTTCCACTCTTAACTAGTCCAAACTAAACTCTGTAGAGCTCCACTCTTAACTAGTCCAAACTTAACTGTGAAATGCTCCACTCTTAACTAGTCCAAACTAAACTCTGTAGAGCTCCACTCTTAACTTGTCTAAACTAAAATATGTAGAGTTCCACTCTTAACTAGTCCAAACTAAACTGTGTAGTGCTCCACTCTTAATGACTCCAAACTAAACTCTGTAGAGCTCCACTCTTAACTAGTCTAAACTAAACCCTTTAGTGCTCTTAAATATTCCAAACTAAACTCTGTATTGCTCCTAACTAGTCCAAACTAAAGTGTGTAGTGTTCTTAACTAGTCCAAACTAAACTCTGTAGTGTTCTTAACTAGTAAAAACTAAACTCTGTAGTGGTCCTAACTAGTCCAAACTAAAGTATGTAGTGTTCCTAACTAGTCCAAATTAAACTCTGTAGTTCTCTTATCAAGTCCAAACTAAAGTCTGTAGTGTTCTTAACTAGTCCAAACTAAACTCTGTAGTACTCTTTACTAGTCCAAACTTAACTCTGTAGTGCTCCACTCTTAACTAGTCCAAACTTACCGCTGAAGTACTCCACTCTTAACTAGTCCAAACTAAACTGTGTAGTGCTCCCCTCTTAACTACTCCAAACTCAATTCTGTACAGCTCCACTCTTAACTAGTGAACTAAACGCTGAACTAAACTGTGTAGTGTTCTTAACTAGTCCAAACTAATCTCTTTAGTGCTCTTATCAAGTCCAATACAAAGTCAATAGTGTTCTTAACTAGTCCAAACTAAACTATGTCAACTTTTGACATAGTTTAGTTAACTAAACTAACTTCCCTCTTTACTAGTCCAAACTTAACTCTGTAGTGCTCCACTCTTAACTAGTCCAAACGTACCGCTGAAGTACTCCATTCTTAACTAGTCTAAACTTACCACTGAAGTACTCCACTCTTAACTAGTCCAAACTAACCTCTGTCGTGTTCTACTCTTAACTAGTCCAAAATAACCTCTGTTGTGTTCCACTCTTAACTTGTCAGAACTGTCACGATCCAACCCAGCTCTTCATGCTACTAGTCCTGGATCTCCGCTGGCTTCCTGGACACGACTCCGTTCCGAAATGTCACTCCATGTTTTCTCTGTCAGCCGTTTCCTACTGAACTCACCTGTCAATCGCACCTCATTACCAAGCTGTATTTAAGCCGTGTCTGTTGTCTAACTCATTGCTGGATTATCACCCCGATTTTCAGAAAGCCTCACGTTCGCATCAATCTAAGTTCATTGTTGTTCTGCCTGTTGATCCGCCGCCTTTTGACCCTCGTCTGGATAACCATCTCGTTTTTGCCTTGCGTTTTTGTACCTCTGCCTCAACCCTCGATTACCTGTTAAAGACCTCTGCTTGCCTTGACCACGTTTTGGATTTGCCCTGTCTGTACCTCTGCCTTTGATCTGACATTAAAGCACCTGTTCCATCTGACGTCTGTTCTCGCTGCTTTTGGGTCCCACCTACACCCGGCCGTGACAAGAACTAACATTTGTAGTGCTCATCTCTTAACCAGTCCAAACTAAACTCTGTAGTGCTCCACTCTTAATTAGTCCAAACTAACCTCTGTAGTGTTCCACTCTTATCTAGTCCAAATTAAAATATGTAGTGTTCCACTCTTATCTAGTCACAACTCAACTCTAAAGTGCTGTCATTGTGGTACAGAATTCAGGCGTTCCAGGCGTTGGCAAACAACATGTTAAGGGACATGTTGAACAAACACATGTTTGTTTACCTGGAAGTCCTCCTGATCTTCTCAATGAACAGGAGGGAGCATGTACACCATGTCCAGGCAGTCCTCGAGCGCCTCCTTGAGAACTCCCTTTTCGTGAAGACAGAGAAGTGCGAGTTCCATACCTCCTCTGTCTCTTTCCTAGGGTATATTGTGGGACAGGGGAGCATGCAGATGGACCCCACCAAGATTTCCACGGTTACATCCTTTCCTGCTCCTGAGTCCTGGCAACGCTTCCTTGGGTTCGCCAACTCTTATCGGAGGTTCATCCGCAGCTACAGCATGGTAGTTGCTCCACCTCCTCCTTCACCCAGTCATCGATGGCAGCCCAGTTTACTCCTTCCGCCGCCTACTGCGTTCCCATTCGTCATGGGAGCGGCCTCCAGTACCTAGTCGACTGGAGGGGTATGGCCCGGAGGAGAGACCTGGTCAACTGGAGGGGGTACGGCCCAGAAAGAGAGATTGTGGGTTCCGGCTTGGAATATTCTGGACGGTGACCTCATCAGGCATTTCCATCAACGCCACCACGACCAGCCGTCCAGGTCAAACGCTTCGGCAGCCAGCACTACCACGGAGATTCTTGTCCCTGGGTTATCAAACTCCTCCAATGAGGACGGGGCGAGAACCCCCAACAAAGGCGAGAACCCCCAGGAAGCAGAGGAGGAGGAAGAGGTACATGACCCTCCTCCAGGCACCCACCACCCACCCAACTCAGAGTAGGACAGGAGCTGTCCCTGAAGGGGGGGCGGGGGGGTTCTGTCACAATCAATATTCACCCTACCTCCACCAGAGGGCAGCATCAACCCTCATTAGTTCTCTCCAACACCTGCAGCGCATTATAATCAACATTCCTATTTAAACCTACCCCGCACACTCACACTTTGCCAGATTGTTCCTGATAATACAGACTCTCCATCGTTTACCCAGACTGATTCCTGTTACTGACCCTGCCTGCCCCGGACCTGTCTGCCTTGCCTGTCTCCCGATCTGCTGCCTGTCTCCGACTACGCCGCTGCCTGTCCCTGCCTGGATTGTGTGTGTGAATATTGACATTAAATATCACAATCTGTCCTTGGTGTCCCA
>CM051002.1:3422585-3472585 GCA_027704905.1 Muraenolepis orangiensis
GGATCCTTTGTGAAAGAGTTGCTGGGGCCATATGTGTGCTGAATCAATACAGTGAATGAGAAACTTCGGGACAATGTCAGTAGTTGGGTTTCCATCACCATATTTTGATTTGCATTTCGAAGTATTGCATTAGAAATTGTTGATGAAAACGGCCAAAATTCAAATCAACTTCCTCTGATTCGCATAAAAATGTAGAAAAATGTTTCTGACATGGCAAATCTTGGCTTCTTCTCAAGCGTTCCTCTGACCCGACTTGGCTTATGTCACAACTCATCACACCACAACACCATCATCGCTGACATAGTTTGACATAGTTTGACATAGTTTGTTCGCTCCAATAGTTGATGGAAACACAATTAATTTGCATTTCCTTTTTTTTGTTTTAACACCTTTATGAAGACAATTCAATCAGTCGTTGAAAAGTCGATGGAAAATTGAACGTGGTAAATTGGATAGCTTCATGATTAAATACCAAAAATCAACAAAAATAATACTTTCTGGTTCCAGTCATATATTATATTGACCATATGATTTTAACACAGCCTTATGTGACCTGTAAGGTTTTCACAAAAAGCCTTGTTTGTTTTGAAGGACCACCGAGTCTCGTGGACTGCTCTATGTGTTGGATACACAGTGCAGTCAGTCACAGCCTCGTAAATATTTTGTAGAGCTATCTCTATAGATGTGTGGGTACACATACATCTGAGTTACGCCTGTGCGCTGCATTGACAGGGTTATCCCTGCTTAGGTTTGGACTCCTCATTACAGGCCGTCTTTTTAAACCTTTTAAACCTTAATTATTTACATTATTTAAACCATATTAACATATATATAATTTTAAACCTTAATTATGTATATACAGTATTTCCATAGGGATGGGAGAAGTAAGTTTGTCCGGCCATTTACTGCTTCAAAAGGCTTTTTGAACTTGAAGCTTGTCCCAGTGTCAACAATTGGTATAGTAGTAGTATAATAGTTGACACTGCAAAGTTACACAGCAAAGCTACAAAATACACTGATTCACAACAAGCAAAAAGAAACATTACAGAAATAGAAGTTCACTTAAAAAAAGAATGTAAATAGACTGCATAAATATAGGACCTTTCTAGTCAACTGTGGTGTCGACCATGTGAGACGACCACCAGCAGTTAGGGCTTAAGGCCAGCTCATACGTCTGTGTGGAACAGCCACTGCAGGTGTGTTCTTGGGCCTCTTACACCCCCAGCCCGCTTGCATTTATGGTTCTGCGTCGTTAAGTCAGTCGGTTGAGTCGCAGTCTGTATATGCAACATTTATGCAAACCTTCCCATCCTATTTTCTGGAGAGTTGCCTCTGTGGGCTACGCAGTAGAAACCCTAACCCATGGCAGCTACAGCGGCTACATGACAGGTACAAGTAACGTGTCACCCTTTGCCCTTTGAGCATAGGAATTGAACCAGCAACACACAATATGGTGCAGAGAACCTTACACCCAGATGTCAGATCATTCATCATTTAGAAGATCAAGTCAAGTCAAGTCAAGTTTATTGTCACTTCACAGTTTACACAAGTATAAAGCAGTGAGTGAAAATCTCATAATAATATATCTTAATATAATAAGATAAAACAAAATAAAAACAGAATAGAATAAAATAAAAAAATTAAAATAAAAACGGTATAAAGTTAAATATATAAAATAAAAATGCAATTTATAAAATGCAATATATCGGCACAGAAAAAGAGAAATATGTATATATATATCAATGTAATAAAATATACATTGTTATATGCTATACGCCCTTGTTCAGCAGCCTGATTGTCTGACTGTGGAAACTATCTCTGAGTCTATTTGTAAGGGACTTGATACTGCGGTATCGCCTGCCTAACGGTAAAAGTGAATACAGTTCGTGTCTGGGGTGGGCAATGTCTTTTATGATGCGTTTGGCCTTGGCCACGCACCACTGGTTGTATATATCCAGGAGGGAGGGGAGCTCACCTCCAATGATATACTGGGCCGTCCGCACCACCCTTTGAAGCGCTCTGCGCTCGAGTGCGGTGCAGTTCCCGTACCGGGCGGTGATACACCCTGTAAGAACACTCTCCGTGGTGCCGGTATAGAATGTTCTCAGGATGCGGGGGCCCATGCTGAATTTCCTCAGACGCCTGAGGAAATATAGGCGTTGTGGGCCCTTTTCACCACGTGTGTGGTGGAGATGTGCACGCCAAGAAACTTGAAGCTGCTGACCCTCTCTACTGCTACACCGTCGATGGAGATAGGGCCGTACTCTCCTCTCTGCTTCCTGTAGTCCAAGATCAGCTCCTTGGTCTTCTTGACGTTGAGTGTGAGGCTGTTCTCCTGGCACCACTGCTCCAGCGATCCAACCTCCTCCCTGTAGGCTGTCTCGTGATCAGGCCCATCACTGTCGTGTCGTCAGCAAACTTGATGATGACATTGGAGCTGTGCATAGCCATGCAGTCGTGGATGTAGATGGAGTAGAGGAGAGGGCTTAGCATGCATCCCTGGGGGGCTCCTGTGTTGAGGGTCAGTGGCTCTGAGGTAGTGCGGCCCATCCTCACCACCTGGCGGCTGCACGTAGATAGGGGCACGCCTAGACCTCTAAGCTTGGTGTCGAGCTTGGCAGGAACTATCGTGTTGAACGCTGAGCTGTAGTCCACATACAGCATTCGCACATAACAGTTATTTCCCTCCAGGTGGGAAAGGGCAGTGTGGAGGGCCATGGCAATTGCGTTGTCTGTGGATCTGTTTTGACGATATGCAAATTGCCATGGGTCCAGCGTGGTAAGTAACACGGAGCAAATAAAGTCTTTGACAAACCTCTCGAAGCATTTGCTGACAATCGAGGTGAGGGCTACAGGTCTATAGTCATTCAGTGTCAAAAGTCAACGCTTGGCACTTGAGTGTGTGTGTGTGTGTGTGTGTGTGTGTGTGTTTGTGTCTGTGTGTATGACTCATTTTATTCAAACATCCGCCAGTCTAGCTCTAGTCTACACCGCCGCCGCCGCTATCGCCGCTGTACTGGATTGGGATCGTAAAAGTGGAGGATGTACGTGCTCGGGGAACATGAGCTCAATGGGGAGGAGCTGATTTACGATGGAGTGAGACACCTGGATACTAAGCAACATTACAGGGAGAGGGTAATGAAGGCTGTATAATATAACGCTCTGCAACCATACCAACATACACCACCATAGGATCGAATGTCCTACAATGAACACAATCTTGAAATGTACTATTTTTTTATTCATTTTTAAGGTTTTGAACTGGTTCTCTTGCACATTGCGTCCATTGCTTTTAGCTTTGACTGGTCTGTTTTTCTGTGTCTCTATGGTCTTCCCTATATCTTCTTTTCCCTTTGTTTTTCAAGTGTAGTATGTCTCTCATCTCTCTCTCTCTCTCTCTCTCTCTCTCTCTCTCTCTCTCTCATCTCAACCACTTCTCTACCATGACTCTGTCCACCTTCCTCAGCCCTAAACGGGTCCCCCGTTCCTGGCTTCGATTGGCCCGGATGCTCCCAGGTTGTGTTTACCCCCCCTCCCCCACCCCTACCCCCCTGTATCCTGTCTCCCCCAGTTTGCTGAAACTGGGGGAGACAGGATTGATCATCTTCATGTTGGACCAGAGAGAGAGCGAGAAAGACACATGACAGAGAAACACAGGTAAACACAACAACTCTGTCACACACTCCAGTGACTCACACATGCACGCACACACTCACACACACAGACACAGACACACACACTCACACTCACACACACTAATGCATACACACACACACACACACACACACACACACACAAACACACACAAAGAGAGGTAGGCCTAGACAGAGACAAAGCGGTATTAAATGAGAGTGAGTGTGGGTCAGATTGGATGAGAATGGGGCTTGACTGAACTGACTGATTCCCTCAGTTTACCTGAAACAGACGCTCTCCTTAGAATACAGAGAGAGAAAGAGAGAGAGAGAGAGAGAGAGAGAGAGAGAGAGAGAGAGAGAGAGAGAAGAGAAGAAGAGAGAGAAGAGAGAGAAGAGCTGTCATATAGAGTGAGATCGGGTCAGATTAGGGGAGCGGGGATGGACTGCCAGTGGCCCTCTCCTCTGAACCAGAAAGAGTGAAGAGAGAGTAAAGAGAGAAGAGAGAGGTGATGGGAGAGACGAGCTGACAAAGCCACAAAATAACCCAAAAAACGAGCAGCAGAGAGGCCCTATGAATTTTGAGGAGGAGTCGGAGGGAAGAGAAAAGCGTAAACAAAATAACAGCTGATCAATTATGGCTGGTTTAATCGGGAGGCCTCAGACGATGAAGGAGCTCACTATAGGCGGAGCCGCGGTCATTTGTTTGTCACCGGAATGTTCACCGAATGTATGTTCTCTCTTCTGAAGGGAGCATTAGCATTCTCGACTGCATTTTATAGCACTTTACTAAGTGCGGCCACTCAAAGCGCTTTACAAGTCATGCCTCACATTCACCCATTCATACACACATTCAACCACCGACGGCGGAGTCAGCCATGCAAGGAGACAGCCAGCACATCAGGACAACAACAACAACAAATCGTGAGGATTGAATCCTCTTTATTGGTCACATACATGAAGACATACAGTGAAATGTGTTCTCTGCATTTAACCCATCCTAGTATTAGGAGCAGTGGGCAGCTATTCATACAGCGCCCGGGGAGCAGTTAGGGTTAGGGTCTTCCTCAAGGACACCTCGACAGTTTTTGCTAGGAGGAGCCGGGGATCGAACCAGCAACCTTCCGGTTGTGAGGCGACCGCTCTACCTCCTGAGCTAGACTGCCGCCCAGCAGCTAGGTTAGGTTAGGGTGTCTCAAGGTGTGCTCAAGGACACCTTGACAGTTTTTGCTAGGAGGAGGCAGGGAGCGAACCAGCAACCTCTCAACACAAACTCTCACTCTCACTTTCACGCTCTCTCACTGACTGCCTGCTGCCCATAATGGTTATTGTATAAATAATAAGGTTTGGATACAAAAATATAAATATATATATACATTTAAAGGTTAACACGCTCTTATCACAGCTACTTAAGCAGGTGACCTAGCAGTACGAAATTGTGTTATTCATCTTGTCAATATGAATACTTGTGAACTGCTGTATTTATATGTTTGCGTACCCCAGTGTTATGCTATTGTCTGCTTCAACTAATGTACACCTTGTAAGTCGCTTTGGATAAAAGCGTCTGCCAAATGCCCTAAATGTAAATGTAAATGTAATGTAAATGTAAAGGGCCCCTATTTTACCACCAGGTGTGTGTGTGTGTGATGAGCCATTACAAGCCGTTTCAAAATTGTTATGTGACTACCCTCTAGTGACATCACAAGGGGGCGTGTCAGCCTAGATGTATGATGGATACTAGACAAGCCTACCAGATGGTTACAGTCCACTGGGTGGGCTGGTCGACTGATCCAGTCATCGTCACTCGAGGGTAGTCACATGACCATTTTGAAATGGATGGACATGGCGAACCACACTTGTGGTGTAACAAGGGGCCCTTTAACAGGCTGCATTGTATTTTACTCTCAATATAAATAGTTGACACATATAGCCTACATCTATGTATTACATTTCAGGGAATGCATCTTTAATCTATTGAAATAGCATCAATGGACACCATAGAGTCTGAGAAAGAGCTTTGGTCTGCTAATATCCATAATATCATCTGAATTAGTAATACTAATAATGAAAATAATAATAATAATAATAATAATAATAATACAAATATTTATTGTAATAATAATATCACACATAATAATTAAAAATGAACATAATAATAATAATAATATATGAGAAAAGCATATGATAATATGTGATGTCCTATTCCTCACAGCTATACACCTGCACTGTGAACATTCACCAGTCTGCAGTCATTGCTTCTAGATGGTTCTCCATCTCGGCTACGAACTGAGCTGCAGTGAAAAGAAGTAACGAATAATTCTCCATAAAAGTGATGGTTTAGTGAGAACGTGGCATGTGCTGCTGAAGACATTATGCTGGGTTGTTTAAACCCCACATACTCCCCATCACTAGGAGCTACAATTCATTGGAACAGAGCAATAATCAGTCGATAACCCAGCAATGATGTTTTTCGTTATCTTTCCACAAAGACAGGGTTGCCAGATCTGGCAAGAAGAAACACACAAAATCAGCTTTGGAAATTAATCGCATGAATGGACAGGGTTTGTGTTAGTTGTGAGGAGGCTGTACCTGTCACTTTGTTTACATGCAGTGCCTGCAAGATAATCCGATTAAACATATATATATATATATATATATGAAACTGCTGATCTAAAAATATGTTTAAGATAAATATTAAAAGTGCTGTAGGCAATGTTTAACAGCTATTGTGTAAGCAATTAGTGGGTGAAATGCCCTGTTAGAAGTGCTAAAGTTTGAGGTGACTGTGCCTGCCTCTGTATGAGCCTATAGAAATGTTTCTAAACATTATCGTTTCTAAACATTGACGTAATTTGCACGCATGCACTGTTTTAGGGTTGGCAAAAGGTTGTTATTGTTCTTTATTGTTTATCTATTACAAAGAAAGTATGGCGTGCTCGACTGCTTTGAGCGATTTGCTAGTCTCTGAATACGTAAAAACTCTCCCTAGTTCTAGATATTCTTCTAAACAGGTGATAAAGCTTCGGCTTCACTTCCAGACCCATACGCATTCAAATTAGTCTTGAAGTTTTTTTTATTGAATTGTAATTACCAGAGTTCCTTGTTTTTTTCTTTTAAAACAACGGTGCTTCCAAGTATTCAAAATGAATAATATAACCCATCATAGTAAATACTAACCAAGTAGATACGCATGTCATCATATAACTGATATAACATACAGAAAAAAAAAACAACAAGACAAAGGTCTTGCTGAGGCTTATAAATCCATATAAATCCATATAAAGTGTTTCAAAAAGTAATCGAAAAATCCTTCGCCGAAATCCCCGGAAGACAGGGAATAAACCAAATAAGAAAATAAGCTATCCCCAGAGATTGGCCTAACTACAAACCAAAAAAATCGAAAACTAAATTGTCACGCAAGTAATCCTTTTTAAGCACTAATAGGCCCTTATTCTCCTTTGCTGTGTTCCTTTAGCCTGTGTGAACTAGCTCTCAAACAGACCTTGTCCTACTTTATTTTAATGAAATCTCCAAAGCCACATAACCCCCTTCCAAACAAATCAGGAAGTCACCTGTTTTTGTTGTTACCTGAGACACTCGCTGACTCCCCCTCCCTCCCTCCGGTGACCCTGGGGGATATCCCCTGATGGAACTCTACGGGTTACGATAACACACTCACACTCTTGGGGTTATGCATGTGTGCCTCACATGGCGCAGGTGATTCCCCTTTGGGGTTTGAATAAAGGGGCTCAACAAACAAAAACAGAACTTGAAACATTCAGTCGCTTGGTTTCCATCTAACTGTCGAAGCAATCTTTATGCAAACTTCACAAACAGTTCACAAAAAAAAGAGATGGAAATGCAAATAAGTTGTGTTTCCATCAACAAGTTGGAGCGAACAAAGTACGCCAGGGATGACAGATATTGGGCGTGACAGTCGCGACAGCGTAGGTCACGTGAGTTCAAGTCAGTTGATTCGGCAAAGTTGTTTCCATCTCCGCTTTTGCGAATTAACTCAATTCGAATCCGTCAAAAAAACCCTCAAGCGAGCGTATCAACTTTTATGCGAATCAGAAGAAGTTCATTCGAATTTGGCCGTTTCCATCAACGTTTTCTAATAAAATACATCAAAATGCGAAATAGAAATATGGTGATGGAAACCTATAGTGGTTGGCCTACGATAGACATGAAAAGTAAGCTTCTGGCCGTTGAGTGTCTGCTCTCCATTACAGTAGTTTATGCAATTTTTGTGCTCTCGTTCGAGGAAGATTATTTCAGTATATTCTAAGCACCGTAAACCGTAAAATAACATACACTGTGTGTTTCGACAGGGCGGGGGGATAAGACCGGCTTTTTCTATTCAAGATACTTGACCAATGTGTTTTTATTTGAACTGGTGGTTTAATTACAGCTAAGGCAGTGCATTAGCTCTCTCCGATTACTATGCTCTATTCTTGGGCTTTGTATGGAGCTTGTGTCATCACGCCTTGGATTAAGGCACTGGGGAAAAATGCACACACACCCTGATCACATTTCTATTTAGATTCCAGCCTGATATAAATGTAACTTCACTTTATTTAATTTTTTTTTATATTTCGGCTCCTGGCAGGCTCTTGTGTGCATGTGTGTGTGTGTGTGTGTGTGTGTGTGTATGTGTGTGTGTGTGTGTGTGTGTGTGTGTGTGCTTGGGGAGGAGATTCCGCCCAGGTAAGCGTATTTTTTCACATGGGGGGTATGTGTTTGAATCTAAACTAATTTGAATAACGTGTGAAAGTGGTGTGAAAGCCAATTTGGTGTAATTGAGCCAAGCTCTTCGGAACACCTGCAACTGGATTAGTGGCTGACATTAAGTTGTTTTACTGCAGTGCCCCCCCTCCCCCTCCCTCCCTCCCTCCCTCCCTCCCTCCCTCCCTCCCTCCCTCCCTCCCTCCCTCCCTCCCTCCCTCCCTCTCCCTCCCTCCCTCCCTTCCCTCCCTCCCTCCCTCCCTCCCTCCCTCCCTCCCTCCCTCCCTCCCTTCTCCCTCCCTCCCTTTCCCTCCCCTCCCTCCCCCACCCTCTCTCTCCCTCCCTCTCCCTCTCCCTCTCCCTCTCCCTCTCCCTCTCCCTCTCCTCTCCCTCTCCCTCTCCCTCCCTCTCGCTCCCTCCCTCTCCCTTCTCCCTCCCTCCTTCCCTTCCCTTCCCTTTCCCTTTCCCTTTCCCTTTCCCTTTCCCTTTCCCTTTCCCTTTCCCTTTCCCTTCCCTCCCCTCCCCTCCCCTCCCTCTCCCTCTCCCTCTCCCTCTCCCTCTCCCTCTCCCTCTCCCTCTCGCTCCCTTCCTCCCTCTCCCTCTCCCTCTCCCTCTCGCTCCCTTCCTCCCTCTCCCTCTCCCTCTCCCTCTCCCTCTCCCTCTCCCTCTCCCTCTCCCTCTCCCTCTCCCTCTCCCTCTCCCTCTCCCTCCTCCTCCCTCTCCCTCCCTCCCCACCCTCTCTCTCCCTTCCTCTCCTTCCCTCCCTCTCCCTCTCCCTCTCCCTCTCCCTCTCCCTCTCCCTCTCCCTCTCCCTCTCCCTCTCCCTCTCCCTCCTCCTCCCTCTCCCTCCCTCCCCACCCTCTCTCTCCCTTCCTCTCCTTCCCTCCCTCTCCCTCTCCCTCTCCCTCTCCCTCTCCCTCTCCCTCTCCCTCTCCCTCTCCCTCTCCCTCTCCCTCTCTCCATCCTTCTCCCTCCCCAGTTCTCCTCCAGCCTGCAGCCTCATATCGTTGGGTTTAACTCAACTGTTTTAATGGAACTCTGCGTGCGCTCCGCAGAATATGCGATGAGCCTGTTGCTTTTTTTAAATGCGTTTGCATTATTGCATCCCTTGTGTTGGTCTTTGTTATTTATTTTTATTTGTATATGATTTTGCCCAATAAGGTTGATGACGTGGTGTATTTTGTTTGTCCGCATTGATATTTTTTAAGATTCAAGATTCAAGGTTTTTTATTTGCCATAATTATGCAACAACAATGAAATGCTTACTCCCCATTACCTCCCGCAGTATGAATTTCCTGCAATTTAACACTATATACTATACTATGTTCTAAACCTATACTATACAACACGGTAATAAATGATATATACATATATTAAATTGTGCAAAAAGCATTTAAAGAACATTTTAAAGTGCCAGTAGTGCAGTAGCATCATGAATGAAGTGCATAATGGAGCAGTCACTGTAAAAAGTCCAGAAAGTCCAGCAAAAGTATGATAGCGTATGATAGTGTAATGTAATATGGATGACAATGTTATAATAGCGGCAGCACTCCTAGCAGTTCAGCAGGCACACTGCCTGGATAAAAACTGTCATTGAACCTGCTAGTCCTCGTACGGATGCTGCAGTGACCGGACGGTAGTGGGGAGAAGAGCTGGTGCCCATTGGTGGTGGTCCTTTGTGATGTAGATGGCACATATTCATATGTAACATCAGGCGAGAGGTAGAGGGGTACACAGGTGGAGGTATAATGTTTCAGGGGGTACAGGACCTTAAAAAGTTAGAAACACCGTCTTGTCTTCATATGTAACATCAGATGGTTAAGGGGGTACACAGCAGGAGGTTACATGTTTGAGAGGGGTACACAACCTTTAAAAGTTTGGGAACAACTGTCCGAGGCTATGGAATATGCAGGCCTGAAAAAGTATTTTTTGGTATAATACATGATACATATCAAACCTATCAATCCAAATTATAATCTCAAGTGGAACACGTTTATTTAAAATTGAAGAAGCTACATTTTGCAGATTGGAATCAAAGCGCTCCGACGAGCATGTTCCCTGGACCAGATAAACGACAATCACCATATATATGAACACTGTGATGATTTACTAGATAGCTAGCTATTTTCTTCCGCCCTCCCATCCTCCCAGCCGTGCCCGTGTGATTGCGAGTGCATTGTCTTTGGATGTTTGCTCTGAACCACACAGAGAGAACATTATTCAGCCTCAGCGTAATCACGTTTAACCCCATTTTGAAAACACGATGGCAGCCTCTGTAAAAAAGACAGATATAGAAAAGGAGGCTAGCATGTTGGGATTTCCCCCCCGGACCCCTGGGGTCGTCGACCATAACTGCTTCAATATTCACTACCTGTTTACACAGCGGTTGGACTTAATTGCGGTTAAGTGAATCCGAAGCCGCTCCATTATCTTATAATGTCGATAACTGCACCTGTCAGTTAGGAGCTCGAGATGTTGGCCCGTTTCGTGCCTTCAAGATTCAAGATTTAAGATTTTTATTAAAGATTAAACTTTTTTTTTGTAAGCATAATGGAATGCTTACTCTTACTCCATTCCCTCCCGCAGTATGAATTTTCTAAAACACGATAATATATATATATAATATATAATATATATATATAACACTATACAAAAAATACTGTACACAATAAAAAGAACAATAAAAAAATAATAAAGTGACTGATAGATGATATGTACATGGGTTGAATTGTGCAAAAAACATTTCAAAGCATTTAAAGTTCCAGTAGTGCAGCAGCATCATGCAGTGCAGTACAGTTCAGTAACTGTAATGAGTGTATTTGTGGTAGAGAGAAGCATCTGTAGTAGGCCTACAGCGTGTGTTCACAGGGCTAGGAGCATTACATTTCCCCCTGAATCCTATACATCCCACCAATACAATAGAGGCTGGGTGGGTTCGGAGCATCAATTATCATGAAACCTATATGAAGCCCAAATGGCCAGGACCCTCCTAAAAAAAAAATCCTAACCTTCCTTGTAGCATGTTTGACTATACGTTAAATAGTCTCTCTCTCAAGAGATATGTCATATTCCAAACCCAACCTGATTTAATTGATCTAATCTTCTGTGTGCTACGTACCCTATGCATGGAATGCAAACATTTCAGCTTAATTCAATTCATTATCAATTCAGTTCATTTGGATTTATCTTTGCTCAGTAATTATATTGCAGGCTTGGGGCCATTTCGTACATAGTGCCTTCGCCCAGTGAGTTGTAGTAGAACAGTAGCGTTACAAATAGATACAGTACAGGCTAGAGGCAATTATCTCCCCTCACCGTAAGGTCTGCACTCGTGAACTGTTACTGAGAAATCATAGCAAGTGCGTGCCGTCTCTATTAGCCTTTTGCTCTCTCTCTCTCTCTCTCTCTCTCTCTCTCTCTCTCTCTCTCTCTTTCTCTTGCTCTCACATACTCTTCTATTTGTGCTCTGTCACCCCCTCTCTCCCCATTTTGTTGTGTGTGTGCGTGCGTCTGTGTGTGCCTGTGTGTGCACGTGAGTATTTGTGCGTGTGCGTGTGCGTGTGTGTGCGTGTGTGTATGTGTGTGCGTGTGCGTGTGTGTGCGTGTGTGTATGTGTGTTTGTGTGTGTGTGTGCGGGCGTGTGTGTGTGCATGCGTGCGTGCGTGTTTGCCGTGTGAGTCTGTGCTTGTTTGGTGCGTGTGTGCGCGTGTGCGTGAGTTTGTGTGTGCGCTTGTGTGTGTGCGTGTGCGTGTATGTGTGTGTGTGTGTGTGTGTGTGCGCGTGAGTGTCTGTATCCAGAATAAACTGAACAGATATGTTCTATACCCTGGGCGATGCGCTGGTGGAGAGAATGAATTGGGACAGATAGTCACATTGTGCTGCTGCAGCAAAAAAGAGCCTCAGGGGAGGGAGAGAGAGAGAGAGAGAGAGAGAGAGAGAGAGAGAGAGAGAGAGAGAGAAGGAGGCCATGTGAAAAGCCCTGTGTCAGCCCCACCCCAACCCCCCCCCACTACCACCACCACTGCCACCACACGTGCTGACAGGTAGCTGTCAGAGCATCTGATGGCCACTGTGCTCGGCTGATGAGCTGTTCAGTGACACCGTCTGCTAATGCACCGCTAACAATTAGCATCAATTGGCAGGCAGGTCAATGGAAAGGGAGTGGCTAGGGGAGTCTGCTCACAGCTCATTGGGTGGCTGACGCTAACACACATGCACTAACTTCCGTGGGTTTACCTCTCTATTACGCCACCCCCCCCCCCCCCCACACACACACACACACACACACTTACACACCATATACAGCATATTCAGAAGTACATATATTTTCACTGGTTGATTAAAATGTGCTTGTGTTGTCGAGTGCTCGTTGAGTTGAAGTGCTTGGTAGGTGGCTCCTCAAAGTCATTCTAATTGTAAGTAAGTAAGTGCATTGAATCCAATCGAGTACTTTGATTGTTGGGGGCTTGTGCATGCTTGGGTAGCAAGAGGATGGTTCCGGAGAGGGGTTACAGACTCCCGATTGGCTGAGTGTTAATTGCTGGAATGTTAATCTTTTGAAGCGAAAGGTATCCTTCCTGGTTGATCATTTGCTATTGGTTCATTACTTCATAGCAATACAGTTATTTGTACATATAATGCAAACAATAAAAGTGCTGACTTTAAATATATTATGCATCTGCATCGATGCAAATATCTTATTCACAAATGACTAAGAGCCTCAGGGGAGGGAGAGACATGGGGCGGCATTAATGCTGAGTAGGGACTGTAGTTAAGAGTGACTTTTCATATTTTAACTTTTCTGTATTGTTTCCACATTAAGTGTATTCATCCCGGCTAAAGCCAATCAAGCAAAAGGAATGAGGAAAAAAAAGAAAATCTGAAGTTGAGGGAAATTGGAGTTCAGTATCATCAGACTTGTGTCTTGTTTCTGCTTCCAGTCTGACCTTCTGTTGCCGGGGGGGGGTAATTGTGATGTGATTGGGTAAAAGGCCAGCTTTGTTAGAGACCGGGGACGAGGGACAGGAAGAGGAAGTGGAGTTCTTCATCGCGTGCAACCTCCTGTCGGCCAAGCTAAAATTTGAACCTTTCAACTGTCAAGTAGGAGTCTTCCATTTTTAATAACACACACTGTCACGTCTAAATAGTCTTGGGAATCCCATTTTCACTTTTGTATACAGTTTAACGTGTGTGTGTTCTTGTACACTAGTATATATTGTTGTGGCACTTTGGTTGTCACACTTAACCTTGTAAATATATCTTTACGCCAAAACCAGAGTGAAATGTAAGGATTGTGGGGTACAGATGACGAATTAAACCACATATTTTGCCAGACCGGGGAAACGCATCAACACCCAAGTCTCTAGTTATTGCCCGTGGAAACACACAGGAGAAGGGTTGAGTAAAATGAGCAAAGTACAATGGCTCAAAAAACGAGTCATTAATTGTTCTAAAGCATGTATCCATACTTCTCAGGGTGTGGTTTCTCTTGTTCAATGTTCCTTTATCCGAAAAACAATGACCAGTAAAAAGCCCCAGAAAAAGGCGATTGTGCTTAGTGGTGAGTTACATCTCTTTTTTGGTAAGTAACATCTCTTACTGGTGAGTAACATCTCTTACTGGTGAGTAATATCTCTGACTGGTGAGTATCATCTCTGACTGGTGAGTAACATCTCTCACTGGTGAGTAACATCTCTCACTGGTGAGTAACATCTCTCACTGGTGAGTAACATCTCTAAGTGTGGGTTTGATATGCAGGTGATGCTTGATTAGTGTGAGTGATAGCAGGTGAGGCTGATCACCACACCTGCAGCAGTTGTGTTGAATTTAAGTGATTATTGATGACCTCACCCACAATTTCCCTCTGTTGTGGGAGTGGTCCTCTTGCAACCCATGTGGAGGGCCATGGCAGGCTGATTAGATTCGATTTGATTCCAATTGATTGTCATTGTATAGCAAGCAATAAATATGTAAACACTAGGTAGGGGTAGGTAGTTATGATTACAGTACAAGGCAGTCGAAGACATTGATGGTGATGTATTATTATTATTAGTATGTATTATAGGATATATTGAGGGGGCTGTCATCGTGGTACAGAGTTCAGAAGTTGTTGTCAGCGCACCACGCCACCAGGTGCTGCCTAATCGTTGTTTTTGATGAAGCCCACCACCGTTGTGTCGCCTGTGTGTCACCTTATTTTGAGTGCAGCAGACGACGCTGCCACCAGCCATTAAAAAAGGCTGCTTGACGGCTCCTGGGGACAGTGATGAGGAATCCGGTTTATTGTAAGAGTTTAATTGTTGTGAACAGAGCAGATGGTACATGCTAGAGCGCTTTTTCAACTGCGTGTGGTGGTGGCTGTTTTAACTTTTGAGCCTTGATTAACAATGACCCACAGGTGTGCAGCCTCACCAGCCAATCAGTCAAATTCAGGCTACATCAATATAAAAAAAAACAAACCCCAAACCCTGCCTGGAAGTACTGCCTTGCCTTAAGTAGGCTTCAGCCACACTTACATTAAAATGTAGGCTACTCTGTAGCATGTTATCTTCTGGTACATGTACATGGTACATGGTACATGTTTTCTTCTGGTACATGTACTGTATGTAACCCTTTCCAATGTTCACTAAGTAGATTTGTTTTAGCAAAATAAATAAGAGTTAAACCCTCCAGCCAGCTAAATTAAACACAGGACAACAACTTAGGAAAAATAGGGAATGATTGTATTCAAATATCAAACTTTAAGATTTTCGAAAATAGCATAAATATGTACATTTTTTATTAAATATACACAATAATGGACCAAACATCTTTAACAATAAATCACAATTATATACAGTGTCACCTGTAGTGTCAAAAACGCGATCTGAAATATAGTCCAGCGTCCTTAAAGCTGTCCCTACCGCCCTGTGGTACGGCACAACATCCACTAAACAGGATCTAGAGAACAGGACAATTCCACTGCAGCGATGGCGCTCCGGATGGCAGATAAGACTCTGCTCAAGGATGTCAGGAAGAAATGTCCCTCGTAAAAAAAACAGCAACAACAAATTGTGAGGATTGAATCCTCTTTATTGGTCACATACAGTGAAATGTGTTCTCTGCATTTAACCCATCCTAGTATTAGGAGCAGTGGGCAGCTATTTATACAGTGCCTGGGGAGCAGTTAGGGTTAGGGTGTTTTCCTCATGGACACCTTGACAGTTTTTGCTAGGAAGAGCTGGGGATTGAACCAGCAACCTTCCGGTTGTGAGGTGTCCACTCTACCTCCTGAGCTATACTGCCGCCCGGCAGTATACACATATATACATTTACATTTACATTTACATTTAGGGCATTTGGCAGACGCTTTTATCCAAAGCGACTTACAAGGTGTACATTAGTTGAAGCAGACAATAGCATAACACTGGGGTACGCAAACATAAAAATACAGCAGTTCACAAGTATTCATATTGACATATATTGACATATATACATATACATATACAATATACAATATATACAATAATTAAATCTGCATCAACAATACTAAACACATTAGTGACTCAAATAACAATTGATGAACAAAATGGTCTCTTTCCCTCTTCATGTCTCATACATACGGTTCAAATAAATGTACATTAGCTTTTAATGCTTCCAAGGGTTTACAGTGGCGCGCCACAATTCGCTTAGCCGTTTAGCGGCAAATATGCTACATTTTTACAAAAACATTCATATCACATTCACATCCTGACTTGTTTTCGAACATTATAGAACACATTTCAAGTGGTTAAGCGGCAAAACCTTTCAGCTACCAAGCTAACTAAATTGTGGACTCACCAGGTCAATCCCTAATATGAAAGGAAACGGCATTCGAGTTTCTCTGACAATATTTTGACTGCTATCAGCTGTTCTTTCTCTGCTCTCCTTGTTCTACAATTATATAAGTATCTAAATAACTTCTCAATTTGAACTTTCTTGTTTGTTGTACTTGGAAGAGTCTACGGAGCGGTGTGAAATGTTATATACTACGTCAGTGAGGCGTTCAGGGAACCTCTGTAAAATGTCATGCTACGTAAGTGAGGCATTCAGGGAACCTCCGTAAAATAGTTACAGTCAAATAACCTGGGTTACAATCTCCCCCTATAAACTGCATGCGTCTCTGTATGCAACCTAGTAGTATTAGGCACACAGTGCAGCGATGCAGATTGGGAAAATGCAGTTCCTAAGCTCTGAAGGAATGTACTAAGGGCCAAAATCAAAGGCTTTCCTAACTCATCATAAGTCAATAGGTGAGGATGGCGTCTGTCTCTGCCAGAACACCTCAACCCCATGGGCTCAGACTCTTGACTTTCAGATGCTACGTTGTCAGTTTCTACAACTACGGGATCTTTAGTGGCATGACTTGTGTTGTTTCCAACAGGTAATATGTGTGTCATGTCAGGATCTGGGATGTCAATAACAATATAGTCTGGGGCTATACAGTGTGTAGAGGTTTGTGGCACCAAAGCAGGGATTTGAGGGTTCCACAACCTTGTTGCTGGTTGAGGTTCATTGGAGTCTGCATCCATTTGCGTGAAAGGAACCCTGGCGATAATCAATGGCACATGTGTGTTTGAGTACAGTTCATCCTATTATTATCCTCATCACTGTACATCTCATCCTCCTGATCATCTGCATCCACTAGTGTGTCTGTTATTGGTTTGTCTCTCAGTCTCATTTTCCTTGGTGCGACAGTGTTAGGAGTGTTTCCCTTGATTTCTTCTACAGGCAGGAACCCACACAGCAGAAGAAGATCTCTGTGCAGCGTTCAATGTGGTCCTTCACCTGTTTCAGGTTTCACATATAATGGTCTTTCTTTTATGCGTTTGATAACAGCATGGATCTTCTGTTCCCATCCAGCTGCAAGTTTGTGTTTACCTCTGATATTCACATTTCTCACCAAGACTCTAACTCCTTCAATGAGCTTTGCTGCTCTGACTTCCTTGTCAAACCTTGCTTTGTTTTTTTCTCCCATTTTTTAAAAATTGATAGCAGCAAGTGTGTAGCTTTCTTGGAGGCGTTGACGACGAAGGCCTTTGACGTACTCGGAGTTTGTCTTGTGGTTCGTATCAGGGTCAATTCCCAAGATGAGATCAATAGGCAGTCAGGGCTGCCTCCCTGTAAGGTGAGTAGCCTGTAGTATAGTTTCTGGTGCAGTTGGATGCATGGACAAGAGGCTTTACAAAGTCTCTCCAGTATTACTCGCTCCACTGGGTTCCCACAGGGATGGTATGGGGTTGTGAAAAGTTTGTCAGTTCCCATAAATGTGCACAATTCTTTAATGGTTTGAGATTGAAAGTCTCTGCTCTGGTCGCTGAGCAACCGCCTGCCATAGAGGACAATGAAGTTCTCCCACAAAGCTTTTGCAACAGTTCTTGATTTTTGTTCTTGTCTTTAGTCGCCACTGCCACAGCATATTTTGTGAAATGGTCAGTGATGACTAATATGTTTATAGTGCCTTGATTGTCTCAACTGACAGATAGACCATACAGACAAGTCCAAGTGGGTAGGCGGAAGAAATGTTTTTCAAAGGTGCAGCTTTTTGGGGCAAAGCCTTCCTCCTGAAACACTTCTTGCACTTTTCCTCAACTGGTTTGGCCATCCTTGGCCAGTAGAATCTGGCACATGCGAGATGCAATGCACGGTCAAAACCAAGGTGGCCAACTTCTTCATGGACACCCTGTAATGCTCCTTCTCTGAACTGCTTAGGTAGGACTAACTGGTAGACCATGCAGCCTCTGTCTGTACACTGTACTGCCTGTACAGCACACCATCTTTGACTTCAAATTTCTTCCATTCCATTGGACGGATGTTTTTGCAAGATTTGTCTGTAAGTAAGTAAGTTCTGTAAAGCTAGTGCCATAACGGTAGTCACTGAACTTTTCACAAACAGCCCACTTTAGAGCCAATAACTCAAGCTTGTGAGTGGGGTAGGTGTTCTTGGTAGATTGCAGCCAAACAGGTCTGTAGAAGACGCCATTTCTCTGGCACTACACACAGCCCTAAAGCACCTAGACAGGAGGGACCTCAGACTGCTGTTCATTGAATACAGCTTGGCGTTCAACACTATCGTTCCCTCCAAGTTGGTCCTGAAACTGAGAGACCGAGGCCTGGGCGCCCCCATCTGTAACTGGATTGTAGACTTCCTTCCGTTTTTATCCACAGACAGTGTGCCTTCTGAACTGCTAGGAGTGCTGCCACTTTCACGTGCATAACATTAACATTACACTTACATACTTTGCTGGACTTTCTGGACTCATCACAGTTACTGCACTGTACTGCACTGTATTCATGATGCTGCTGCACTACTGACACTATAAATGCTTTTGAAAGAGCTTTAAAAACATGCTTTAAAATGCTTTAAAAACATGTACATATCATTTAAGTCACTTTGCTGCTCTTTTTTTGTTTCTTTTATTGTATATATATTTTATATATATTATATATTTGATGGTGTTGTTTTTGAGATTTTTACTGCGGGAGGGAATGGGGAGTAAGCATTCTTATGTACGTGTTACAAATGGCCGATACAAATCTTGTATCTTGTATCTTGTAGCTTGTAGCTTGTAGCTTGTATCTTGGCATTCCGGGGACTTTGAGAGTTTTTCTCATGCTATTGCTGCCGATAGCACTGCTATCAACTGTTTTTTCTCTGCTCTCCTTGTTCTACAATTATGTAAGTATCTAAATAACTCAATTTGAACTTGCTTGTTTGCTGCACCTTCAGGAAACCTCCGTAAAATAGTTACAGTCAGATAACCTGGGTTACATGTACACGGTACATGTTATCTTCTATTACATGTACTGTACATGGTACATGTTATCTTCTGGTACATGTACATTGTACATGTTATTTCCTGGTACATGTACATGTTATCTGCTGGTACATGTACATGCTGCATGGTGCATGTTATCTTCTGGTACATGTACATAGTACATGGTACATGTTATATTTGGTCAATTCCTCCTTGTCGATGCAGTGCAATTTTGTTTGGTATTTGTTTTATGTTCCCTTATTTTTCCATGGTTTGAAAATTGACACTGGTTTGACATTGAGACTGGAGTGTAGTGACTGTGTAATTGTTTTCCAATGTTGATGCAGATGATGATCTGTCTGGTAAAGATTTTAGCTTGACATCGTAGTTTCCAGTTTGTCACTTTAGGTTCGCCTGCAAGGAAACGTGTATCTCTGTAAGGCACTTTCTGATCCCCATTTAGAAATGCTCAATTCAGCTGTAAATTGGTGCTTTTTCCAGCACTTAGGGGATATTGGACTCATTTTGCTACACTTAGCGTTTTTGACATTGCAACAGACAACTAGAACATATGTTTTTTTATAGATTAAAAAATAAAAGCATTTGCAATCTCGAAAACAATGCAGAGAACCACTTTCAATCTTGAATATTTTATTGTTGTTAAAACACCAAAAAATATTACATTCGAGGAAATCTGAAAAAAAAACTGTAAAGTTAAATATATATAAAAAAAATGCAATTCCTAAAATGCAATATATCAGCACTGAAAAAGAGCAATATGTATATATAAATCTATTTAATAAAATATACATTGTTATATGCTATACGCCCTTGTTCAGCAGCCTGATGGACTGACTGTGGAAGCTAACTCTGAGTCTATTTCTGCGGCACTTACGGTAAAAGTGAATACAGTTTGTGGCTGGGGTGGGCATTGTCTTTTATGATGCGTTTGGCCTTGGCCACTTACCGCTGGTTGTATATATCCAGGAGGGAGGGGAGCTCACCTAACGATATACTGGGCCGTCCGCACCACCCTTTGAAGCGCTCTGCGCTCGAGTGCGGTGCAGTTCCCGTACCAGGCGGTGATACACACTGTAAGAAAACTCTCGATGGTGCCGGTGTACAATGTTCTCAGGATGCGGGGGCCCATGCTGAATTTCCTCAGACGCCTGAGGAAATACAGGCGTTGTTGGGCCCTTTTCACCACGTGTGTGGTGTGCGTGGACCATGTGAGGTCCTCGAAGATGTGCACACCAAGGAACTTGAAGCTGCTGACCCTCTCTACTGCAACACCGTCGATGGAGATAGGGCCATGCTCTCCTCTCTGCAGATGATACAATTGTCCTTAGTTTCCCAGTGGAATTGAATACAAGCCTGTAGCTCACTTACGACGTCCGAGTCGAAAGAATGAAAAAACTCTGGTAGGCGACGAGCGACTGTCGATCTGATCTCCAGAAGTGTGCAAAAGTCATAAATGAACGTGCTGCTAACTTTCTGTACAAAGATCGTCGCGATAAAAATAATAAATAACAAAAAACTGCGTCGTCGTGCGGGAGCTCGCAATACGGCAGCCATCTCGTACTGCGCCATACTCTTTTGCTTTTCATGCTGATACCAACTAGAGAATACATGAAATAATACAATCCATATTTGGAAGATTGAGGGCAGGACTTGAATGGCCGCCTCAAACTATGGCCAAAGCTCATTCATGTTCTGTAATCTTAATCACTTTTTAATTTGTTTAATTAAGTATGATCTTAGAAAATTACGTAATATGAAGCTGAAAATAATGTATTGGCTTTGCGTGACGAGTCTGTATTTTCTATATTACGTATACATTTAGCAAGAAGTCGGTTTTCTACATAATTGAGTTAAACCTGGATGATTTCTGTCTTGTCACTGTCCCCGGAGGACGCATCAAAGCATCAAACGTCTCCAAGAGACAACCATAAGACACTATCTTAAGGTTTGGTCTGTGGAGACGTTTGATTCCCAAACCTTTAAACATACTAAATTAAATACAAAACTGCAAATATGAATAGGAACATGTCACCTGGTTTGGGAACCACTGCCTTAAGAGGTGAGGTCTTGACTGCACTGAGCTATGGTCTTAGTGACCCATCTCCAGTTAACAGATGTAGTATGATGTGGCATGGGGAAAAATACAATTACCAAGAAGAAGCAGAAGAAGAAGAAGAAGAAGTGGAAGCAGCAGAAGAAGAAGAAGGAGGAGTTCCTCTGCTGACTCATTCGATGTCCATTGATGCGTTCAAAAGGGTGGAGAAAAAAAGTTTGAGCATGCAACAGATTAAAAAATCCTTGGGCTAGACAGGGAGGAGACGTTTTCCATTTCATTTTTCATTTTCATTATCTTGCCTGCGGAAAGTATAAATGCCAGGAGGATTAGAGAAATTACATGGGCTCTCGCCTTTCCTGGCCTGCTGCTTATCCGTCTTCTCTGCTCATCTCTCTCTCTCTCTCTCTCTCTCTCTCTCTCTCTCTCTCTCTCTCTCTCTCTCTCTCTCTCTCTCTCTCTCTCTCTCCCCTCCCTCTCTCTCGTTCTCGCTCTCTCCCCCTCCCTCTCTCTCTCGTTCTTGCTCTCTTAATCTTTTCCACTCCTTCCTTTGCTATCCGTTGCTCACTCACATTTTTCCTTCTCTAACCCATCTCTACACTCCTCTCCTTTACCTTCTGCACCACCCACTCCCCTCTCTCTCTCTCTCTCTCTCTCTCTCTCTCTCTCTCTCTCTCTCTCTCTCTCTCTCTCTCTCTCTCTCTCTCTCTCTCTCTCTCTCTCTCTCTCTCTCTGTCTTAATCTTTATTTTTCCTCATCCCTTCTTCATTTCCCCTCCCTTCTTTACCTCTCAAAACTTAATCCACCCCCCCCCCACCCACACACACACAAAAACACACCCCTCGGTCCTGTCACTATCATTTTTCTACCTGTTTTGTTTGCCTTCCACACACCGCCGTCGATATTCTTCATTCGTCTTACAAATGGATCAGCTTGGCTGCATGCCCTCCTCCCCTCCCCCCCTTCCCCCGCCACCTCCTGACCTCATCCCAGCATCCCCCCTGTATACCCACACACACACACACCCTGCGGCCCCGTACAGCCTTGAGGGGCCAGTAGAAGTGTCTTAAGGAGGACGGGGGACAGGGGCTCCTGTTAATCCCCGAGATCTATTACAGATACGGCGTGTGACACAGAGTGACAGAGATTACAGGGGGCCGATAGTGACTGTATTGATTTGTTCCTACACTCTCGACCTCCCCTGTGGCCTGCGCCCTCCTCCTCCCCCCCCCCCCCCCCCCACGTGCACCTACATGCATCAATGCAGGGAGGCAAGGCCAGCAGCTCTGCAGGCATACGGTCTGCGCTAAACAGCTGGCTGTTACTGCTAACACAAGGTGGAGAGGAGAGGCGAGGAGAGGAGGGAGGGGGAGAAAGCAGTGTTCACCGCCAAACCGGGCAGGGATGCTATGGGGTCTAATTGTAACACTAATGGTCCACTGTGTTCCGCCCAGAGCTCGACCCCAGCCCATTCTAATGTTTATACACCTGTGTTCCAGACCAGGGACATTGGTTGGTAATCCAGGTTGTAGTCGCTGCACCGTGTTGTTATCTGTCTTGGTATTGAAACAGGTAGTTCCGGTCCTTTATTTAGATGGGCTTGTTGTTGTACGATACCATCATGTAAACACACACCTTTTTTGTATTAATCCGCCGTCAATCGGTATCAAAGTATTATTTTTTGAGGACCTATATTGCTGATTGGTTGGAAGGATGGCGATTCGTTTTTTCAATGTATGATGGCATTTTATAAAAGCAATATAAAGCCACTGGAGGCCGCGGTTTGCAGTGATTTGGGAGCAGCTAGGGGGCGCTGTTGGGCACAGCGCCACTCGTGGCTTATGTGCGGTGGCGGTGGTGGAAAAATTGAATTCATTTTTTGTGCTTAGCGTAAATCCCTCCTGCCAAGCGCTGTCATATTTGGAGGATGATCAATGTTTGAAGTGTTGCAGGTTCATTTGAACCAGTGGATTAAGATAGCTGTGGACCACTAATCAAGCTGGCATATTGAAATGGTGATTCATGAAGGCACGGAAATCTAATCAGAGAAATTGTTACATTTGTTCAAAAGTGTTGACGCTTTGTGTGGAGCTACTTTTTTGATCTATTCTGCCTCTCCATTAGCGAGGGGGACACAAAGCACTTTCCCCGTGAGGAAGACAGAAAGGGCCACCCACAAATATGACACATAATATGCATAACAGCATAGATAGACTGTCCGCAGCGGAAGGATGTCGCATATAACTAACACTCAGAACATCATGAGAGTAACCTCTTGAAGAGAACAATTATCCAGCCTTTTTTCCGTCCCTGACGTAGGACATTGTCCTTGTGGGTTTGTCGGCTGCGTGTCCTGCCTGTACCTCAGCGGACACCGCTGGTTCATATAGCGGCATAAAGTAGAGTGGGCCGCTAGACACATGGGACTCCATTACCATTTCCTGGGCAGGTATACACCACAAGACACACTGGGACTCATATTGTCTCCTGGACAGGTAAAGACCGCTTGACACACTGGGACTCATACTGTCTCCTGGGCTGGTTTACACCGCTAGACGCAGGGGACTCATACTGTCTCCTGGGCTGGTTTACACCGCTAGACGCAGGGGACTCACATCTTTAGTTCACAGCGCCACGTCGCCAATTCAGAGCGTGAATACCCAATATCTTTCTTTATTTTTTAAAACATCAAACTGTATAAGCTGCTATTGAGATGTGTGATTTATTTTTTAATACACCACCACAGCAGCGCTATTGTGTTGATGTCAGCAGGCTGTCATTATTGTAAAAGTTGTCAAACGCGTGGGGAACCCCGGCCAGCTACCAAAGATTGGCAAACACAAACTCAAACAACAATGCATGACTGCGCAATGGCGAAAGTCTTTTGACTACTTGAATAGTTAAAATAAAATTATAATCAATATGTCGCGGTTAAATGTTGATATTGTGGCAACTAAATCAATGTGTGGGAAACTTCTTGATTTGGTGCCTTCACAAAAGCACAAAATACGCCAACAAAAGGGAACTACAAGGGCGTCAAGGGGCTCAGGACCCTCGGGACCATGAAGAGCACACAGCATGTTTTCTCCACAACGTCATCTCATCTTGTGTTGTTGTTTACTCCACTGTGATACACAGAACAAGCTCTGTTTTTCAGAGCTATTGTGTACCCTCCTTTTCCCCCGGTGGCATCATTCAGTCTTGTAAAAAAAACAGAAGAAGATAATACCGTGATGAATTATGAAGAATACATCCAGGGTGATTATGTCATTCAAACGTAGCAGCAATCTACTCCAGTCCTGACAGTCCACCAGTCCATCGGCAGTTCACACATGCACATGCACACACACGCACCCACACACACACACACACAAAAATACACAACCACACACACACATGCACACACACACAAATGCACGTACACACACACGCACACACACACACACGCACACACACACACACACACACACACACACACACACACGCATGCACACACACGCACACACACGCACACATGCACACACACACACACACAATAATTCGCACTTATAGGCAATTATCCATTTGGCCTAACCCAGCCAAGCTGCCATAAACCCTTTCATTCATTGCATGATATGTAAGACTATAGCACTGTGTTGGGACCTTGGAAGGATATCCGCTGCATCAGATACAGACACTGCTGTTTGTAGTTTGTAGTTGACCCCAGGGGAAACACATACACCCACCCACCCCCCACTACACCACCCCACCTGCCCCAAATACTAAATAAAAACACTCTGCAGTCCTCAGATGCTCAACACATCCCTTTTAACGGGTTGTCTGTGCACAGTCCCCCTTGCCGCTTGAAGCCAAGCGATTCATTTGTATTCAGCGTGTACCCGTGCATGCACCATGTACTCTCACAATGTTTACTGAGTAGAGGATAACATTTTGTTTAGATTTTCGGGGTAATAATGAACTCATTTTTTCCGTACTTCTGTTCAGCATCTTCAAAACGACGACGAGAGAAAAGGGCTGGAGAATTGTTACCCGAAACAGACCATTTCTTCCCATTCTGTACCTGAATTATTGTTCGCTGGGGCTATTGGCACTCCTGCCAGCATCGGTTCCTATTTGTATTTATGAACTTGTGTATGTGGGTGTGTGTGTGTGTATGCATGTGTGTTTGTGTGTACCTGTGTGTTTGTCTGTGTGTATGTGTGTCTGTGCCTGTGTGTATGCATGCATGTGTGTGTGCGTGTGTGTGTGTGTGTGTGTGTGTACCTGTGTGTGTGTGTGTGTACCTGTGTGTGCGTGTGTGTGTGTGTGTACCTGTGTGTGTGTGTGTGTACCTGTGTGTGTGTGTGTGTAGCTGTGTGTGTGTGTACCTGTGTGTGTGTGTGTGTGTACCTGTGTGTGTGTGTGTGTGTGTGTGTGTGTGTGTGTGTGTGTGTGTGTGTGTGTGTGTGTGTGTGTGTGCGCCAGCGCCAGCATGCGAGTGTGCGTTCTTGTGCATGCATAACTCTCTCTCACCCTCCACTCCCTTATCTCGTCCTTAAGGCCTTCATTCAGGAGCACCACAGCTCCCGGCTCCCCCCCCCCCCCCCCGGTAATCTTCCCCTGGGGTTAGCTTGAACGATGGATTGCCAACAACACACAATAGCTACAGGGCCTCTGCTAATCACACTATTGATCCTGTAATTCCGCCCATTTGAAACTCTTTATCTTGGTGGGCGGCGGCCATGAACAAGTCCCAGGGAGGGAGCAGTGTGCTGCCGTTCCTCCATGGTTAGGGCGGTTATGTGGGTCGCCAGCGGTAGGGATGGGGGGGGGGGGGGGGGCTTGGGAGGGGGGAGAGGAGGAGGGGGAGAGGATGCTGGGGACCTTGGTACCCTCTCCACCATTTCCTTCTCTCTAACCCATCACAGTCCGCCCGATTCAGTATTCCATCGCTATAGACTTCAGAGGTAATAAATCAATATATATATATAGAAATCAATATATATATTTAAATATATAAATATATATATATATATATATATATATATATATATATATATATATATATTTAAATAAATGAATGAATGATAGAAAAAAAAGAAGAGAAAAAAGGCAGCAGGCTGGGGAACCTCCTGGGGAACCTCCTGGGGAACCTCCTGGGGAACCTCCTCCTCCTGCTGCTTGCCGGGAGACAGCTTGGATGTGGACGGCCGTCCTGTTGTTGTGTGAGTTGGTCCGCCCATGTGTTGTCTCGTTGGTGGAGTGGTGTTGTGTGAGTTGGTCCGCCCATGTGTTGTCTCGTTGGTGGAGTGGTGTTGTGTGAGTTGGTCCGCCCATTTGTTGTCTCGTTGGTGGAGTGCTGCTGTGCAGGCTTGGCTGGGCATGCTCCTGTTCTGGGGGGATGTTGTGAATTGCATCTTCGTGTCTTCTTGTTTGTGTCGTGTTCATGATTCATTATTCTTTATTTTTGCCATGCATAACAAGTACAATGGAATTCTTACTCCCCATTCACTTCCACAGGATGAGTTTCAACTATAGTATAACACAGTAATAATGAACAATAAGAAGTGTAAAGTGTAATGGAGGATATACACATATGGTGGATGTTGCAAAACACATTTTAAGTTAATGTTCTGTTCTGCTGTTGAAGTGAGTTACTGTGCTGTAGCATGTAGGTTGTGTTGTGTTATGTTATATTGCGCTTGTAACCCTATGCCATGTGGTGTAACACAGTGCAACACAATCGCTGTATGATTTATCACAGGGCCGTTGCGTTATCTCGGGATGGTGTGTCGTTATTGTGTTGTTTGGTGTCATCGTCAGGCGTGGGGTTTATTTAGTCAAATAAACCCAGAAGCCGTAGATCCTGGGAGGGGGAGGGGGGTAGGGAGGGGGGTAGTGAGGGGGGGAGGGTGGGTGGGTAGGGAGGGGGGTAGGGAGGGGGGGTAGGGAGGGGTAGGGAGGGGGGTAGGGAGGGGGGGTGGGGAGGGTGGGTAGTGAGGGGGGGTAGTGAGGGGGGGGGAGGGTGGGTGGGTAGGGAGGGGGGGTAGGGAGTGTAGGGCTGATGTCTGGGGGTAGGGAGGGGGGGTAGGGAGTGTAGGGCTGATGTCTGGGGGATGTGAACCCTGTGGAATATCAATAGACAGAGAATAATGGCTTGCGCATACTGTGGCTAACCAGGGTTAGCCACAGTAGCCACAGTAGCCAACCCACGGCTACTTAAACATGTTCTCAATGTTTTTTTCCATGTCTGTCATTGACTTAGACACTCGCCGGCACACAACTCCTTCTCCTCTTCCTCCTCCTCTTCCTCATCGTCCTCTTCCTCATCCTCCTCCTCTTCCTCCTCTTCCTCCTCTTCCTCCTCCTCCTCTTCTAAGTCTTAAGACACGTATGCTTTTCTAGAAGGATCCTTACACACTACGGTGTGTGTGTGTGTGTGTGTGTGTGTGTGTGTGTGTGTGTGTGTGTGTGTGTGTGTGTGTGTGTGTGTGTGTGTGTGTGTGTGTGTGTGTGTGTGTGTGTGTGTGTGTGTGTGTGTGTGTGTGTGTGTGTGTGTGTGTGTGGGTGGGTGTGTTGCAACTCTGCAATTACATGGCGACGGCCCGCTAATGGTAGGTGCTTTCAGCATGCCACTGTCGGCGTTCATAATTGACCCATCCATTGTGGACCTCAAAGACACTCTCCAAACACACAATGTGCACCATGTTTATATATATATTTATATGTATCTAAATGTAGCTTAGCGAGAGAGAGAGAGAGAGAGAGAGAGAGAGAGAGAGAGAGAGAGAGAGATGAGAGAGAGAGAGAGAGAGAGAGAGAGAGAGAGAGAGAGAGAGAGAGAGAGAGAGAGAGAGAGGGGCAGTGCCACGTTTGGCGTGGCACTGTTGAATCATAAATTCCACTGTGGATGCAGACACGTTGATCTTGCACACAGATGCAGGCTGAAGGGATGAGAGTGTGGATAAAATGGAGACAAAGCAGGGAGAGACAGATCGACAGACAAAGAGACGGAGAGATGGAGAAAGAGGGAGAGATGGACATAGAAGGAGGGAGGGATACAAAAAAAGAGTGGTAAGCAGGTGGATGGAGGGCAGGAGATTTGGAGAGGTAGACGGAGATTTACATGGAGTGGGGCCTCTCCGGGGTGGAATTACATTACAAGAGTGTATATCTGATGGATTTAAGAGCGGGCTAGCCATGGCCTCTGGGCATATGTGTAGGTAAGCTCTATGTTCTATTGACGCGAGGATAACCAATAGCATTAGGTGAATTAAAGTACTGACAGGGAAACTTGCCCCTGATAGCAAAAGCGAAAGGTAGCACCGGGGTTCCACTGTGTTTTTGATGAATGTGTTCTGTTTGCAATGGTGGGTAAAAGCTACATACAGCTGATGCATGAAATGGGATGGGATGATTTTTAAACCGGTGGGTGCCGATCTCTTCCTACACATTTGGTATGGTAGAGCGATGACATCATACATATATAAAGTAATATTCATACGATTACAACAGATACGAACACAGCGTGTGTCGTCATCATCAGCCTCATTATCATCATTATCCTCATCATCATCAACATCATAATCATCATCTTCATCATCTTCATCATCATCATCATCGTCATCGTCATCTTCGTGGTCAAAGAGCAGCTGGTTACATTCAAGCAACCAGGGTCACTTCAAAACAACACATACAAATAGGAGAGTATGGCAGCTCTTTAAAACATCTGCTATATGTCTCAAGAAAGTCTTGATGACGTTCAGAATGAAAGCATGCGCAACGTGCGGTAAGTGAGTTCTGGGTTCATGTAGAACAACAATATGTGTGTGTGTGTGTGTGTGTGTGTGTGTGTGTGTGTGTGTGTGTGTGTGTGTCTGTGTGTGTGTGTGTGTGTGTGTGTGTGTGTGTGTGTGTGTGTGTGTGTGTGTGTGTGTGTGTGTGTGTGTGTGTGTGTGTGTGTGTGTGTGTGTGTGTGTGTGGTGTGTGTGTGTGTGTGTGTGTGTGTGTGTGTGTGTATTAGCTTGTGTTTGGCCGAGGATACAGGTTATAGTGCTGCTATGATGGTAAACAAGAAAAGCAAGATGTTAACTTCAGACTCCCCCACGTCCCATTCAAATCCCATCCACCGAGCCCTGTCTTTTGCAGCAGTGGAGGTGATAGTTGTGGTGATGGTGGTGGTGAAGACAGTGGTTGGGGGGTATACTCCTCCTAGCTTTCCCTCCCGACTCCACTGCCGGCCATGGGCCATTCTGCCTGAGCTTCAGGGCCTTTGTGTCACCAAACAGTTTAGGCCTGATAAGCGTAATCCTGGCCAAAGATAAAGGCTCTTGAATAGGGCTTGTGTGGGCAGTATTGCCCTTTGCGGAGTAAGTGACGTACTCTTCTCTTGCAGGCCTTTTGTCTCTGGATTTGTGGAAATAGTTTCAGCGGCTTTTGCAGTTCCTCGGGGTCCATAACCTCCATGGCATATAGTCTACAGAAAGCCTTATAAACTGTGCACCACTAATAGTTAGAGCAACGCTGTGCCACAGTTATGTGCGAGGATGTGTTTATTGTGATATTTGCTGTGACGTTATATTAGAATTACTATTGCCAGCATGTCTTTGTTTCTATTATCAAATAAAGTCATTCACATACATATTCAATTTGATGTCGTATTGCGGCTGCTGCCCGGCGACCGTGACACAGTTTAGGAGTAGGACCTGATGGTGACTGATGTAACGAGCAGCCATTGCGGTTGGACTGGACCACATAGTGTGCAGAGCGCCAAGACATGAGGTATAAGGATGAGATGGAGATATCGTAACATCTGGGCTGCACATTTTTTTATTAAAAAAGAAGAATGATCATTTGTTGGCGAGCATTCATTTGATGTATAAAATAATTATTTTCTCTTCTGTGTCTCCCAAAGGCAGACACCCCCAAAAATATATAAAAATAAATGGCTTGCAAATTTTTGCAGCAAAACAGCAATGCCCTTCTTGCAGCTCTCCGCCTTTACATCTGCCTTCAAAGTGATTCTCACATCTCTCCGTGCTTCATTAGAATAAGGTGTTTTATTATTTTTTCTTCTACCCTCCAAAGATAAGACTCTCACCCCTCCGCCCTCCCCTTTAGCAGAGCACGGTCACCTGCATTCCTCCAGCGCGCGCACAGTCCTATTAATCCCATTAGCCCGGGTTCCACTCAAAGGGACAGCAGCCAAGTTGGGATTAATTGGCCTTCTGTATGCAAAGCAGGCACAATGTAGCACAGCATTCAATACCGAGGAGTGTAATGAGCGATTAGGACAACATCTCACCGCCCCCACCCCGCCCCCACCCCGCCCCCACCCGCCCCACCGGGGTGGGTTTTGGGCTGGAGATAATTGTAGTGGTAACTGCGTTCTACTCCGAGCGCATGACCTCGGGCAAACCGTGTGTGTGGGAGCCGGCCTCATGTTTATGTCTTATGACGACACGACAAATCTGATGGGTTCTCGGAGGCACCAAAACAACCAACACAAAATGGCGGTGTCTTCCTTTCCCCGGTTGTCGGTGGGTGTCAACAGAGAGGCTCCCGTACTCCATCAGGTTGTCTTATGAGCTCAGGCCTACACCTTGCCTCATGCGTGTCCCCCCTGGGCTCCCATACATCGACTTAATGCTACCCATGGGAGATCATTCATTATTGAAAAGGCTGAAAGGTTTTTTTTGTCTTGCTTTTTTTTCGGTTTTGCAGAAGGCAGAAGGCAGTGAATCTGCAGTCTGGCGTCGGACGAGCCCCCCAGCAAGACTCTCACGCCGGAGACCAATGGGTAAGCTCCACAGCTGAGCCGGAACACACATGTAAAGGAAGCAACTTGTCCATGAAATGGAATTCCATCAGTAATTATTCATTTTTTTTTATACAAATGATTGCTGTCGTGAGCGGGACATTAGATTAAAACACAATACCTTAATTATAACAACACATTAATTATTAAAATTATTAAAATTAAACACAAAGGAAAACACATCATCTAATCATTGAATCATTTGATTAACTTTGGTCACTTGACGAACATTTTGCACCAAAAAACTACATTTGCATAACTCAATCGTACTATTGTATGTTAGTATGACAACTTCTGACAGGATGGAATGGGTACCATTCATGAAATCTGAAACATTATATAGAGATGGATGATGAGCTGAGAGTATATGCGTGTATGAGAATAGCAGTGGATTTAACTTTGTAACCCTTTCTAACACTAACCCCTACCCTACCTATGCCTTGTATAGTGCTTGGTCAACTTTGTAGATCAACATCAAGATTAAGATGTTTTTATTTGTGTGCAACTGCAATACTTCACTGAGTGATACTAAATTATGCAATACTATACTATACAATACTATACTATAAACTAAACTATAGGGTAAAGTATAGTGTAGCATTGTATTGCATAGCAATTTCGAAAAAACCCATCTCAGACCTCATCGATGTGATAGAGCGTTGTAAACAGATCGTGATCTACTCTGCTTGTGACGCTTGTGAGCTTGTGGCAAAAAATTAAGTTCTGCTGCAACCATGGAGGGAATGGTTCTTTCAGTTCAAACGTCAGCGGTGCCCATTGCTAGCTGCCAGCTGGCTCATGTGGCGGCCTGGCACGCAAGTTCTGTTCCACGCATCATCCCATGTACATCGGTTGATGGTGGCTGACCCGGATAAACCTTTAACGCACCAGATGGATTGTTCCACAGGAACATCTGGGAAGACGTCCTTTAAAAGGCAGGGGATTAGATGAACTCATCTGTCTATCATCGCCTATCACGGGCTCACGTCAACCAATCAGGTCAATGAACCATTTAACGTAGTAGAGCGAATCATCTTTACCATCAAGAACAGTTCTTCAGCACCGTTCTTTGCTCTTCTTCTTTCAATGAAGACACTAGGGGAACTGTCTGGGAAACTAACTAACGACCCGGATTTCTAAATCACCAAAAATGTCCTGGATTCGTATTTTGCGTCTTACAGTCACATCTTTACATTACATTGACTTTTTTCCCGCCTTCTAGCATGCCACCACACTGCCAGTAGTTCCTCATAGGATGCTAAATGCCAATAATTTGATTCAAAATTCAAGATTCAAGATGTTTAATTGCCATTTGCAACAAGTATAATTGAATGCTTACTCACATTCCATCTCACAGTTTACATTTCCTACAACAATGCCATACTAAACTATTAAATACTATACTTTACTAAACAATACTTTGCTGTCAACCTGAAGCCTGGCAAGATGGATTCTGACATGAATGTGATCTGGCAAAATCCAACATTTCCTACACCTAAAATAACACAAACAACAAACAGAGGGCCCAAGACATATGATTAAGTCTAGTCGTCAATCCAATGCACTCAAGTTCTGATCAGACAGGGGTCCGCGTACTGGAAGGGTATGTTATCGGCCCGAGCGCTCTGGCGCTAGCTCAGGTCTGTCCAATCTCTGTTTACTTTAATTGCGTGATTGCTTTAAGTTCCTGGGTGTAAGATAGTGTGGAGACGTGTGCTGGTGTGTTTTCTGTGTTGGCTCCTTCTTCTGCCCTCCTTGTCCTCACCTTACCTTTAAGAAGCTTCTCCCCTTCGCCGTATCCATGAGACATAGAGACTATGAAACTGTAGCTACTGTAGCTAATTGTAGCTACTGTAGCTAATGGTAGCTACTGTAGCTACAATAGCTAACTGTAGCAAACTGTAGCTACTGTAGCTAACTGTAGCTAACTCATGCCACTAGCGGTTGCTAATCGCAATACATAGTAGCAGGTTTAGTCTCCCTCACACGTCTTCCCAAACTCCCATGATTTATAACAAAAAACATCCAACACGGCATTGTAAAAACAATGAACAGCGTCCACCATCAGTCACCCGTTATTTAGCATGCGCCACGGCATCAGCTAAGCTATCTGCAGCGTTATTTACACCACGGGATGTTGCGGCAGTACACAATGACATCATCAATTACACTTGCTCACGGCAAATTAAATATAGGCTTTTTTTTTTTGTACCTCTGGCCGACCGATAACACTTTGAAACAAAACTGTGTATAATTGTGAGAAAGGAGGGGGTTTATTGGAAATTCTATTGGTTTTTGATATTTAACTGCGGTTGGTGCTGGCAGCCAATGACTCACCCCCAGAGGAGTCTGCGTAGGACCATCATGTTCACATGGGAAGGTCTATTCTATACCAGCTAACGTTAGACCCAAGTTGTGCTATTCAGCTAACTGTTTGACATCGACCAAAGTAAACATCAGTTAAACTATAAAGAATCCTAGCGTAAGTCTTAATACAAAACAGTTACTGTGCCTACTGCACATTGGTCAGATAATTTGATAGTTAATAAGGATAAGGTGGAAACGTGTTTTGGTGATCAAACATATTTACATAAGTTAACACTGCTAATATACACCATCTAAGGCATAATAGTTATCAAGGAAGGTTATTCACGTTTGTTAGAAAAAGCTGACCATTTAATTTTCTACATATACATGCCAAGATACCCGTCTTTGAGAAATGAACATAAGTAAAACCCAGGTTCTTCAATGAAAGATTGGAATGACAAAATGTTATAAAATATGCCAATATGTTACAATAGTTCAATAATGATGTAGGTACAATATGTTACAATGTAAATTTTTTACAAATCTATACAAATTACTTTACATTCAACAGTTTGCTTACATTGATAATGTTTGTGTTTTACAGAATTTACAGAATGTTTAACAAAATGATCTGCCACTGGAATAAACAAAATTCACTAAATTAAATTACAAAAACCTGGTGTTGAACCAATGCTTTACTTAACCCAGGCCTTAACTAATGCCTTGTTTTGGTAGTTTGACAACAGGCCACTGTAAACGTCTGCCAATAAGCCCTTTCATGGTGCAGTGAGATTTGTAGGTGGAGTACATCTCCCTTTGCAGGAGTGGTAAGGATGGTGTCTGACAGTTGAGCTCAGTGCAGTCCAAGATGACCTGGGTGTCTGGGAAATCTCAGAATTCCTCAGGGAGGTAAGCTTGCACTTCTGCAGGGGTGAGCCAGATGCATTGAGACCCCAGTGCAGTGGCTAGAAAACATGTCCCTGTTGCAATAATGCAGCTCACTGTGGACTGGTGTATGTTGAATCGATGCGCCGGGTCCCTCTCCTTCAAACCAACCGACAGGAAGACGAGGAAAAGAAAGAACTCGTCGATTGGCTGGAGCAGCTGTCTCTCGGGGGCTGAGTCCTTTAGTGTAGCCTTCTGTAACTGCAATGGCATCCCACCCTCTGTTACTACAAAGCAGCTCAGACCATAACCTACCGTTGATGGACGTACTCTGGAGGCTCTTGGCTCTGGAGACCCCAACCATTTAGTCAATTGAAGGCTCAATCAAACCCCAAAACGCCATCAGGTGGTCATAGCTTGGAAATGTATTTACAAAAAGACATATACATCATGTCAGTCATTAATTAACAAAGTAAATACAATCATACACGGTCACCAAAATAATGTTAGCTGTAACAACTAAGCCAATGTCTCATCTCGTATGCATGACAGGCTGCAGCGGTCCCGCAGTAAGTATATTAACTTTTGTATTAAGACTTACGATATGATTCTTTATAGTTTAACTGATGTTTATTTTGGTCGATGTCAAACAGTTAGCTGAATTTCGATGATGCCGAACAAAGCGGAACACAACAATGTTTGGAGTATTTCTTCTACTAGCTTTGCTAGTTGGAAGTAAACAAATATACCGGAAGCGATTTACTCATTAAATTTGAAGCCGGAAGTCCTTCACACAGCTTAGTGCATATAGCCCATTCAACACATATCATCCATCAGTCACTTTATTGTTCGTTTTATTTTTATTGTTATTTTTCATTGTCTACAGTTTTTTTTGTTATATAGTATAGTGTTTTAGTAAATTCAAACTGTGGGGGGGAATGGAGGTAAGCATTATATTGTAACTTGAAGCCGGAAGTCCTTCACACAGCTTAGTGCATATAGCCATTATGTATGATTACCCGGCTTGTCTAAGTGGATGCATGCATTTCATTTAATTTCACATGCGACCACATGTTGTGGTACAGACACAAAGACAATGTGTTTCATGGAGCTGTCACAAGCCTCATTCATTTACCCTCCCCCCCCCATTTATTCTACAATCAAATTTCTCATATAATCCCAAAATTAAATGATATACTGTATATATCGTGTCCAAGCTGTTATCTAACTTGCCCTATTGATGGATTTGCAGCATTTCATTTACTTCACACTCACACTGAAAGCTTTCGAGTCAGGGTTAAATTCCGGATACAGAGAGCAGGCGAGAAGAGGACAAGGAACGTAATTCATCTCAGAACTCTGAAATTCAGAAAAACAGAAAGTTCTCTCAGGGCTTTTTCACAGGCGTATTATAGTCTTTTTCTCTTATAAGGGGAATGGTGTGGATGGAAGGGCAAAGTCAACCACAAGTGTTTGATCTTCCGACTAGCTGATTTACATTTTATCTGCCTATTTATCCTACAACATGAAGGACGACAGAGAGAGAGAGAGAGAGAGAGAGAGAGAGAGAGAGAGAGAGAGAGAGAGAGAGAGAGAGAGAGAGAGAGAGAGAGAGAGAGAGAGAGAGAGAGAGCGAGAGAGAGAGAGAGAGAGAGAGAGAGAGAGAGAGAGAGAGAGAGAGAGAGAGAGAGAGAAAGAGGGATCCTGGGGGCACCAAGTTAGAAGATGAAAAAGTAAAACATACAGAGACTAAAATGGGATTTTTCTTAAATCAATATTTTATTTTTCAATGTATAACTGTTCTTCAGCCCTCCCTGTTCAATTGTACTGCAGTTCATACAGTCTGTCTTTCCATCTTTCAGCCTCTTTGTCAGTCTGTCTGTCCACCCCCCTATTTGTCCATCAGTTCTGTCTGGAAATTCGTCTGTCTATCTGTCTGTCCATCAGCTCATCCACCTGTCTGTCTGACTGTCTATATGTCTGCCCGTCTGTCCATCCACCTGTCTGTCTCTCTGTCTGTCCATCTGTCTGCCCATTTTTTTATCTGTCGGTCCGTTGCCTTATCCACCTCTCTCTGTCTGTCTGTCTGCCTGTATGTCTGTCTGTCCGTCCATATGTCCGCCTGTCTGCCCGTCTGGCCATCCACATATCTGTCTGTCTGTCTGTCTGTCTGCCCATATGTCTGCCTGACTGCTAGTCCGTCTGTCCCTCTGTCCAGCTATGCGTGGATAGGCCTAGCTGTGCCATACTGAGTGATAATCTGCCATGGAAACATGTTGCTTTATATCTTTTCCTGCATTCCCCTCCTGGGTTTATGAAAGCTCATTTGGGAAGATAGATGCAACTTAATGAAGCATTAACTGTTGGCACTTGTGTGTGTATGTGTGTGTGTGTGTGTGTGTGTCTGGGTTTGGTGAAAAATCATGTTTTCTTTTCATGGATATTAGGAAAAGTCCAACTTCTTCCACCCGCTGCACCCTTGATGACATCATTAACCTCCATGATATCTCCATCCAGTGACCCCCGCGAGTGGGCCTGTGTTGCTTTTTAAATTTATTTCCACCAAATGCATTTTTATGAAGTTATTTGATGCCCCGCAGTATATGAGACACATGGAATTTGATTAGTACCATTAAGATTGACGAAGGACACACGCACAGGGACACACGCACACACGCACACATGCATGCATACATGTGTGCGTGTGTGCGTGCACGTGCACCTGTACGCACACACACACACACACATGCACATGCACGTGCACGCACACACACACACACACATGCACGCGCACACACACACACACACACACACACACACACACACATGCACACACAAACACATGCACACACACACATAGACACACAAACACATACATGCACGCGCGCACACACACACACACACACGTAAACACAGATACATACACCCACACACATACACACACACATCCGCACACACAGACACAAACACTCTTATTCCATCAGCACAGGTGGCCCACTCTGTATCTCATGAGACAGCCCGCCTGCCCCCCCCCCCTCCCACTCACCACCATCCCATGAGCCTCTCTGCTCGGTTCACAAACAAGACAGGAAGGAAGCGCGATTCTAAAACACGATCCGTTGTGTCCGACCGGAGCTCACAGCCATCTGCCTGCCTGGTATCGCGTGGCATTCCAATGATGTGCACAGATGTAGGGGAAGGCTGTTGGCTTCCAGTGCAGTGTGTTGTTGCCCTGCAGCGACGGCAGCGTCTGGCAGATGCCGGCGGTACGCATGTATGCGCACATGGTGCGCATGTGAATTATGCATCTCCGTTGGCTTATTTTTCATCAGCTACAAGCCTTGGCCAAGATTGTGGGGAAAAAAACAAAAAGACCAGCAAAAAAACTACAACCTGTGTTGTGATTCATTTGTGCATGGCTGTGGAAGCTGTTGCTGAATCGGCACGCCGGCCACAGATCTCCATAACAACGACGACCACATACTGCTGATCTGTTTGCGACAAGGATGTATCGCCATGGTGACGGTGGGATAAGCGGGGCAATGCTGTGTAGTGAATGTACTGTGTGTGTTTACTGGGGGCCACTACGCATGGATTATGAACGTACACAATTGAACATTATGCACAAATGCCTGAGAACAGCTGTGTGCCACATGGCATGGTTAGAGCTTGATGTGTGCCTGTCTTTGCGTATAGGGTTCTCTGTCCCGAGCAGCACGCAAACACAATTAACACGTTACTTACTTACAGGCCGGAGTGGTTTGCAGAATGGGAATCAATACGTGTTTGTTTATTTGTTTTGCCGCTGAGTGTCGGAGCGTCCAGAGTATTACGCCTAGTACGTAGTGCTTCCACGCTAACACAAGCAAACAGCTGTGCACGGAAAACTATTATTTTTTCGGCTCGTCTCGGCCGGTTCAACGGGACCCGTGAACATGTATTTTAACTTCAGCTCTAGTGTTTGGTACAGCAATGGAAATGTGATGAGGAAACCCTGAGGAAACAACACTACTAGGTGCTACTCGCTGACAGCCATGACTGCATCCAAACACCAAGTAAGAAAGTGTCTCGCTTGAAAGTGTCTCTCTTGTTTGAGTGTGTGTGTGTGTGTGTGTGTGCGTGTGAGTGTGAGTGTGAGTGTGTGTGTGTGTGTGTGTGTGTGTGTGTGTGTGTGTGTATGTGGCTTTTGCAGCAATTTTTCCATTAAGGATGGTTATTGTGCTACTAGGATACTGAAGCTAGTTATTAAATACACAGTACTGTGTCTTTACACTGTTGAAAAATAATCCAACTATTGTGCGACCCGGCATGTCACAAAAACAGGTTACAAACAAATAGGTTGGATGGTTCTTCATTCAATAATGCAGGGTAGCGAAGTCTATCCAGCAATAAGCAGAAGGCACAGGTTAATGTCTGGGCCTTTTCGTGGCCCACAGAGAGATGAGCGCGGTACGCTTCATTGCCAGCCTCAGTTTCCCACAGAAGCTATTAGTTTGGGTATAACAATGGAACAATCACAGGTCAATGCATCGAGGAAGCATGGCCAATAAGAGGAGGCGCTTTGGTTCCGATGCAGAGAAAAAGCCAATTTGCCAAAGCGAAACACAATGACAAAAATATAGATATAAATCAAGAAATAAATATTACGGATAACAGAACCAAGCAAATGGAAAAATGAACCGACAGAAAATACTAAGAACTAAAAAAAAGACATGAAACACAGTTAAATAATTTGGACCCAATTCAAAAATTAGGCCAGGTTTAAAATGACCAATTACCAATATTGAGATACTGATTGCTGGAACGAGGGCGTGGTCACGGTCATAACAGTCATCGGCATGTTGTTTCCTGACATGCCCCCACCCTCACTCCCTCCCTCCCATGCAGATGCACACACACACACACACACACACACACACACACACACACACACACACACACACACACACACACACACACATACACATACACACGTTTACTGCTGTGGCCAGGTGTTTTTCCAAGTATGAGAACCACAGGTGACACCTGATGGTGATTAGTTAGCGTTAAAATGAGGTCAGGTGAAAATGTACGAGAGACACTTTTAACATTGTAGCATATAGCATGGGGGCGGCAGGATAGCTCAGTCTGTTGGGACTGTTGAGGCTTGGGCACAGGAAGGTTGCCGGTTCAAGTCCCAGAAACACCTGGGCACTGCCAAGGTGCCCAGGTGCCAACACCAGACATCATACACTGCTCCCTGGGCGCTGTATATACAATAGATGCCCACTGCTCCTAATACTAGGATTTAGATGTAAACATCCCCTGGAATTCCTATAAGCAACACATCAGCAGTTGAATGGTACACCAAGGCTGTTGTTTACTTCTCTGCCAGAAAGCTTCAGGAGGTCAGGTGATGTAGTATAAAGAGCGACAACGTGTTGGTCATTCCCCAAGACATCTATTCTAATACATATTAATTGAATTTAAATTAAATTTAAATTTGAACTTTAATCTGGTTCACAATTCTCCAATAGCACAATAACAATAGCACTTCTTCACTCACTGACTGGGGTCATGTCAGGTTGTCGCCATCAGTTGGCCATTTTACGTCATTTAAATACCTGTTTTAAATAAATATAGAATAATAACTCTCATAGAATCGAAAGGGAACAGACTGACACAAGTCCTGTGCACTAAAGTCCCCGTGCAGAACAATACCCCACCCATAGTCCCGTGGGACAACACCCCACCCATAGTCCCGTGGGAGAATTATGTAAATCCACCACAACTTATAGTGTAAGTTTAGTACATAGTATAGTACAGAGTATAGTTTAAAGTACAAAATTGTAGAATTCATACTGCGGGAGGGAATGCGGAGTACACATTCCATTGTACTTAAACAACATAAAATATTGAATCTTGAATCTGAAGCGCACATCGTCAATAAATTCCGTCCGTTTCACAGTAAAGAAAGCCAGATTATATGTATCCCTTACGTTTCTTTAGGACAGGCTGCTCATGTGAACTGCTTGCTCACTTAGTAAGTGGATCGATCAAATGAATGAAAAGAGAAGTAAAGCTGCAATTACTGTTATCCCGTCTCTTGACAGACAAAGATTTATTTTGGATGATGATTTAGATGTGAATTTCAAAAGCTGGATGACTGCTGACTGTTTTGCCTCTCCTACCTAACAGTTCAACTGTGGTGCGATGCGGAACACATTCGCTCCATGAGGGCCGACTGCACTAGGCCTAATGCACGTTCCAAAATAGCACAATTTAAAATAGGATTCCATTGTAATAATGTTACATTAATCATTTTTACAAATGTCTCTTATAATAAACCCACATGCTTTTTCAGACCATGTTTTCCCCCAAACATTGGCAACAAAACCAAGCTACTTGGTTTGGTTAAGGCATCAAACGTTCATTCCTCTTGTGGAGACTGACAGTGTTCAAGTTCAAGTTAAGTTTATTGTCACTTCACAGTTTACACAAGTATAAGCAATGAGTGAAAATCCTATGTGCAATACCTGACGACAGACAGCAGTTATAAAAAACAGAATAGAATAAAAATAAGTAAATTAGTACAAAACTGTATAAAGTTAAATATATAAAAATGCAATATATAAAATACAATATGTCAGCACAGAAAAAGAGCAATATATATATATAAATCAATGTAATAAAATATACATTATTATATGCTATACACCCGTTCAGCAAGGTGACTGTGGAAGCTGTCTCGAAGTCTATTTGTGCGGCATTTGATACTGCGGTATCGCCTGCCTGACGGTAAAATGGACCATGTGAGGTCCTCGGAGATGTGCACGCCGAGGAACTTGAAGCTGCTGACCCTCTCTACTGCAACACCGTTGATGGAGATAGGGGCGTGCTCTCCTCTCTGCTTCCTGTAGTCCACGTCAGCTCCTTGGTCTTCTTGACGTTGAGGGCGAAGCTGTTCTCCTGGCACCACTGCTCCAGTGATCCAACCTCCTCCCTGTAGGCTGTCACCCGCGTTCAGGTCCATCACTGTCGTGTCGTCAGCAAACTTGATGAGGATGTTGGAGCTGTGCATAGCCATGCAGTCGTGGGTGTAGAGGGAGTAGAGGAGAGGGCTCAGCATGCATCCCTAGGGGGCTCCCATGTTGAGGGTCAGTGGCTCTAAGGTGGTGCTGCCCATCCTCACTACCTGCCGGCTGTCTGATAGGAGGTCCATTATCCAGCTGCACGTGGATGAGGGCATGCCTAGACCTCTAAGCTTGGTGTCGAGCTTGGCCGGAACTATCGTGTTGAACGCTGAGCTGTAGTCCACAAACAGCATTCGCACATAACAGTTATTTCCCTCCATGTGGAAAAGGACAATGTGGAGAGCAATGGCAATAAGGTTGTCCGTGGATCTGTTTTGCCGATATGCAAATTGCCATGGGTCCAGCGTGGCAGGTAACACAGAGCAAATGAAGTCCTTGACCAACCTCTCGAAGCATTTGCCGACAATCGAGGTGAGGGCTACAGGTCTATAGTCGTTCAGGCAGGTTACCTTGGGTTGTTTAGGGACAGGCACGATGGTGGACATCTTGAAGACCGCGAGAACAACAGCCTGGGACAGGGAGAGGTTGAAGATGTCTGCAAAGAATCCTGCAAACTGGTCTGCGCATGCTCTAAGGATGCGGCCCGGGATGTTGTCGAGGCATGCCACCTTACGGATGTTCAACCGCTTGAAGGTGCGGCGCACATCCGCCTCCATGATGTTCAGCAGGCTGGTCTCCTCAGGCGGTGCTGGCTTTGGTGGGCTGTTTAACTATCCTGGGAGGGAGGTAGAGGAGTTATCTACACAACTGGTTCTCCCTCTGAAGTTTGTTATCGTCCGTAACCCCTGCCAAATACTCCTCGCGTCATGGCTCTTCAATTTCTCCCCCACTCTGACCTTGTACTCCCGCTTGGCAGTGACGATGTTCTTACAGAGGTCGTAGCGGGCTCTCGTATATACCTCCATATTCCCGGAGCCAAAGGCGGCGGTACGCACGTGGAGGGCAGCACGAACATCGCTGTTCATCCACGGTTTCTGGTTGGGATATATCCCAACCGACTTGGTCGGAACAATGTCATCTATGCACTTCATGATGAACCCGGTGACCGAGGACACGTACTCGTTTATGTTATTGTCTGAGGCAACCCGGAACATGTCCCAGTCAGCGCGATCAAAACAATCCTGTCTAATCCTGTTCTATTGGTCCGTCTATTGAACCTCCCTCACAGCGATTGGTTGCTACTTCAGTCTCTGCTTATAGTCAGGGAGTAGCTGGATAGAGCGGTGGTCTGATTTGTCGAACGGTGGGCGGAGGGCCTTGTAGTCATCACGATAGGGTGTGAAGCAGTGGTCGAGGATCCGCTCACCTCGTGTGTTGCTCGTTATGTGTTAATAGAACTTCGGGAGAACCTTCTTCCGGTTTGCCTTGTTTAAGTCCCTTGCCACGATGCCTCAGTGTGTGCCGACTCCTGTTCACTGATAGCCCCGTACAGTTCCTTCAGCGCTGTGTCCATGTTGGCTTGTGGGGGAATGTAAACAGCGGTTACGGTTACCGCTGTAAACTCCCGAGGTTGCCAGAATGGACGGCACATAAGCATCAGGTACTCCAGGTCCGGGGAACAGAAACACTTGAGGGGATGTACATGACTTTGGTTGCACCAAGATCTGTTTATCATGAGACACACCCCCCTCCACGATCTTTACCGGAGAGAGCCTTTGTTCTGTCCGCCCGGTGGACGGAAAATCCCGTCGGCTCGATAGCCGCATCGGTAAACCACTCTGACATCCATATCTCCGTAAGGCAGATGATACAATTGTCCTTTGATACATTGTTCCTGGATGCATTTAATACAAGCCTGTAGCTTGCTTAACTTGTTGTCCAGAGACTGTACATAAGCCAGGAGAATGGTGGGTAGTGGGGAGCGATCGGATCAACATCTCAGCCTGACTAGCACGCCGGCTCGCTTCCCTTGTTTTTTCCGGCGACGCTTGCGTGTAATCTTGCCCAAGATGGTCGGAGATAATCCAGCTGTGACTTAGGGCGGGACGTCCGAGTTGAAAGAATCAAAAAACTCTGGTAGGCGGCGAGCGACTGACTGATTTAATCTCCAGAAGTGTGCAAAAGTCATAAATGAACGTGCTGTACGTTTCTGTACGTAAGAATAGTCGCGATAAAAGGAATAAATAACAAAAAACTGTGTCGTTGTGCGGGAGCTTGCAACATGGCAGCCATCACGTACGGCGTCACATTTACGTTCACGTACGGCGCCACGTTCACAGTGTCCAACAGCAACAAATTGTTGACAGGGACCAGGCTTTTCATGTCGGAGTTCATGCTGTTTTTCTGACTTGTGGTTATTTTTTCCGTCTGATTTTTTCCTATTGTCTTTATGATTTGCCCTTCAGGACCACCGAAGCAATGACAGCAGCGACGACCTGCAGCAAATGAGAGCGCGAGACACGGGCGAAGGGGAAAATGGGCGGAGGAGTCTTAAATTTCTGTCAAAACAATGAACATCCTGCAACTCTCTCTCTGCTTTTTCCTTGTATGTTTTCATTCCAAATCAACAACTTGCATTGCTAGCTTCTTGCAGACATCCATTTTAGGAAGGGTCTTGTGTTTTATTTCCGCGACTAAACATGGTTTGGTGTCCAGACATACTCGTGTCGCCCACTTTGAAAGTCATGCAGTGTGTTATACAGTATGCATGCATTAGTAATACGTGTAAACCTATGGACGGAGTCTTCTACAAGTGCTGTTGGGGTTTGGTTGTGCTTGAACTGCAATTGAGGTTATTACATCCAATTTGTGCATGAATTGCTTTTTCCTGGTTCTGTTTGTGTGTTGTTACACATTAAGGACCGACTAAGCCAAACCAACAATTTAATTTACATTAACAGGGGGGGTCCCACTCACATTTTTGCCAAATATATATAAATATATACTATATGTGAGATGAGAGGAGTTTAGATTGTCATCTTTTTTCAACAATGTGTGTACAGCTAAAATACTCCTTGTACCGAAGTTTACACCTGAGCCAAAGTGTACGGCAGTGTACTGTATGTCATCCTTCCTACATAATCTCAGTCATCAAATTGTTCACCGCCAGTAACCTCTGCTCGAAAGCAACCAACAGGAAGGCCTTTATGCTCAATCGCAGATGCTTTTAGCCCACTGTGAATTCAGACACATGTCATTGGGGAACAGGTCTCTAATGGTGAGCCATTTTAGCTCGAGGGTTGAATAAGGAGCTGTTTAACACACTGATGTTTACCCAAAGCCGTATATAACAAGCAGACTAGCCAGAGAGAGTCGTGGCGAGACTTTACCTTTTATGCGTGTGTGTTAATGTATCCACATGTTGAGAGAGAGTGAGATAGAGAGAGCACACCACACAGCATCACTAATGGTCTTGGAATTCTCAGATTTGTGTTTTTAGCAAGAAACAGTCCTTTGATACATCCATACAACATACTATATATCTGTCCATTTTGTATATACGTGTAATTTCCAGCTCGGTTCTTACGTCAATGCGCAAAGCAGTGGGCAGCTATTGTATATACAGCACCCAGGGGGAGAAGTGTAGGTGTCTGGTGCCTTGCTCAATAGGGAACCTCGGCAATGCCCAGGTGGAGAACTGGCACCTTTTTTCCAAGTACCAGTTCTCACTCCCTACCGTTTCGAGGACTTGCACCGGCGACCCTCCAGTTCCCAAGCCAATCCCAACAGACCTAACAGACTGTGGCATTTTGGTATTTATAATTTAATAAAATAACTATTATTGTTCTGTAAACATCAAACAAACATCAAACATCAGTCTGGGATAGTCTCATTCAACTAAACTCACAACAACAACATTGACGACTACAACAATCCATTCATATTGTGTCGTCTAGACATTGATTTTTCTGGTTCCTGTTCAGTGGGTGTATCTCTTGTCACATGGTTCCTTTCTATCAATGGCAATGGACTCTCTTTTGCATTGTGACGAAACTCAAAGGTGGCTCAAGGGTATCAGTAAACAGTGAGGCACATGTACTGTATGTCCATTTCACCGTTCATTCATTACCATGGGAGAGTTCCAGTTGTCAGTAACAAATGTGTGAAATCAGTGAAGTACTCCCTATGGATGTCAGCACCGTCACTTCCCATTGTCCGCTACAGGCTGAAAACTCATATTTTACAAGTGTACCATACTAGTGTCTTACTAAGTAGATTGTTTGCTTGTTAGTTAGTTGGATATTTCTTATTTTGTTTGCCAACTTATTGTACTTGACCTGAGCACTCGCTCAGTTCTTGGAGTCCTGTCAGGAATGAAATGCACGAGTGTGGTGACGAGTGGTTCTCTGGCTACCTTTGTTGAATGCACTATTGTAAGTCGCTTTGGAAAAAAACATCTGCAAAATAACTGTTATGTAATGTAATGTTATGAATGACATGTTATCAAAACGATCAAAATAGCAAGGAAGGAATCAAAAAAAATACAGACATGTTTAAAGTGAAATGCTACTTTCACTTTCACTTTCATTGTCATTACAGATTAAAAAAGCATCAATTGAAGGCAGGGGGGATGGCCTTGACCTTTAAAGAAATGTTTTATCTACTATCTGTGAAACTTTCCTCTTCAAAATAGGATGTTCAACACATATACAATAGACATAGGGTGATGCTCTGAATACCTATCTCTTATTATGCTATTGTGTGTACATCATATTACTTTCACAGACTCCCATAACCTTCATAGGGATGACGTCAGAGGCCAGGGTCACATTATATATTGAACAGAAATGGTTAATACAGTCAAACCGCTGAATAATGATCTCCAACCCTTTCTGTGTGAGCGTGTGTGGAAAGCAGCCTCAAGAGACGACAAACAAGGCTACACACCGAGTGTCTCATCTCACTGTACAGCTAGGATCTCAACATGTAAACTGTCAATGGTAAATGGACTGCGTTTATACAGCGCTTTTAACCAAAGTAGTTCACAAGTTGTGTCTCGTTCACCCATTCATACACCTACAGTGGTGTCAGTCATGCAAGGAGACAGCCAGCCTGGTCAGAAGTAGTAAAGGTTTGGTGTCATGCTCAGGGATACCTGAGCAATGCCACAAGACAACATGTAACAGTGTAGCGAAGTGGAAGGTAGAAGCCCACCCCTGTGTCCGAGGGAATTGCCCCGGCCGACCTTCAGTCGCCGGGGCAAAGGACAGCCCGGAAACAAGACTGGCATATCCAAAAAACTAAAGCAGTGCCCCAAAGCAGGCTCAAGTCCCGACACCCCTACAATAAGGCAGCACAAGAGATGTTTTTTTCTATCCCTGAGGACCTGTCCACAAAAGCATGGCTTGCAACATCCTGGAAGCAGGAGTGGGAGTCGGCGGGGACCACGCGTATACAACATTGCATCTGGGACCCGGGAGATGGCATTTAAGGAGATCTGCCATGCCGGCAATGGATACTGCTGAACCGCCTACGGTGCCTGGCGTGACAGCGCAGCATGCGCATGGTGGGGAGCTTGAGCAGACTGCCGAGCACATAATCACCACCTGTACCCTATATATATATTCCGAGTGGGACCAGAAACAAGGCTGCACGACACTGAGTTGGACTAATCTAATGGCGAAACACAAAAGAAGAAGTCAAAGGTTGCTGGTTTGATGCTGCTGGCTCCTCCATGCTTAGCGTTGAGGTGTCTAAGGTGTTGAGGTGTAAGCAAGATGCCTATTCCCAGACAATCGGAATCTCCACACCTGCGTAGCAAGCGAGAGTGGCAGTATCTAACTGTATGCTAAAAATATCGAGATGGCATTCAGCTAAATTTGTAGTGTGCAAATGATGGAAAATGAAAGTTTTCACATAAGGCATTTTGACAGGAGTCTTAACGTCTTACGTCTTAACCAAAACTTTTAAATGTTATGTTATGTGAAGCCACATGAGTCAAAATGACATGAAAGCTATTCATGGATTAAAACATTTTTTGAAAAAATGTAATTATTTACATGAGCAAACAGTTTCAATCAATCATCAACTTCAGAAGGTGCCACATCGTTGAAACTACGTAGGCAGGGCATCAAGGACAGCCCACTTAAGAAGTCTGCCAAGTTTAGTGTCAATAGCTCATAGTGTCAATTAAAATAAGTGCTAAGCTAAGCGCTAATGCTTCAAAATTGTACATACAACAGATTTACTCTCAAACCATCCCTCAAATTTACTCCAAATAGTTTGGGGAGACTTATCACCTCACCCCTGAGGGACAGGCACACAAAAATTGCTTGAAAAGGTTTGGCAGTGCGTGAAGTTTTAATTATTATTATTATCATTAACGTTTTTGGGGCTACTTATTTCTCATCTTTTCTTATTTCTCTTATTTTCTAACAGTTTCAGAGTTCTAACAGAAGGCTACAGTTGGAGCTCGTGACACGAGGACAGGACTATGAAGATACAGCCAACCCTTGGAGAGGAGGGTCTCCCCCCCCCTTTTATTATAAAGAAGAGTAAGAAGAAAATGATTAATTAGGACTTGGTGGGTTTAGTGGTGTTTGTAGCTGGAGGATTTTTCAAAGCCTTCCATCGTCCTCAAGCCAGGCCCGGGGAGGAGGAGCAGGGGAGCTCAGATAAGTCCGGACATCTAGTCTCTCTCTCTCGCTCTCTCTCTCTCTCTCTCTCTCTCTCTCTCTCTCTCTCTCTCTCTCTCTCTCTCTCTCTCTCTCTCTCTCTCTCTCTCTCTCTCTCTCTCTCTCTCTCTCTCTCTCTCTCTCTCTCTCTCTCTCTCTCTCTATCCCACTCTGCCAAACAGACCCAGAAGTACACTTACTGCAAGGGAAGTATTCATGTTCTGAGGCTTCAGCGAAAGCATCTCAACAAAACAAAACAAGCCCTATTGGGGGCCTATTGCTAACTAACAAGGCCTATTGCTTGGAGGCGGACAGTGTTTCCCCAGACTTATTTGCCTTAGCTAAAAGTCTCTATGATAATGATGATGATAATGATGATGATGTTGATGATGATGATGAGATGTTGACGGTGATGATGACGATGAAGATGATCAAGATGACGATGATGATGACGTTCACGATGATGATTATGATGATGTGATGGTGATGATGAAGATGATGATGATTATGATGATGATGATAATGATGATGACAACGACAACAATGATGATGGTGATTACGATGATGGTGATTACGATGATGACGACGACGACGACGACGACGACGACCACGACCACGACGATGATGATGATGATGATGATGATGATGATGATGATGATTATGATGATGATGACAACGTCCCCGGTGCAAACCTGATGGACTATGGAGTCACTATGGACTCTTGCTTTAATGCAAAGCAAGTTGATCAAGAAGGATGAATGTGGCGGATCAGTTGACACCCGGCGATGTCCAATGCAGCACAGGTCACCTTACACTTGTGTCCAATATCTCCCCGTCATCATAAAGGTCATCACACTATAGGAAGTGGGTGGATTGTGAGGCTGGAGGCCGCCAGGATTGTATTGGGAGGATCGTAGGGGTTCATTGATATTGTGCTCTTGGGATGCATACTGCATGAGGACGGCATATCAAGTATTCCTCGCTGGTACCCGCGGCCAAAAGAAAACAGGAAACAATCAACCAGAAAAGAGAGCATCATTTATACGAGTCGCAGGAATCTTCTGCAATATTTGTCCCAATAATTGACATATTGCTACAAAAACAAATTTATGAAACAATCCAATTTGAATGGATTGATATTTACTTAGACCCAAAAAGTATTTTGTTCCGGATGAATCAGACAGAATAGTCTTCTCATTAATTAATAAGTGTAATCGTCACTTTGTAATTGATTGAATGAAACCTTTTTTGTTGCTGTGTCTTTGTGTTGTGCTGTAGACTTGCAGAGCTTGTAAAACAACCCAAAGAAAGTTCTGGAAGGGCTCATAAAAGTATCAACCATATAACCAGCTCTTCCTGAGGGCTTGCTAACGGTGCCGTGTCTTCTGGCACGTGCTAAAAAAAATAAAGCGATCATCGGTGATGATCGCTGGTGGAACAGCACGCAGGCATGTGTTCCCCCCGATATAGAGAGAGGTTCCTGACAGCCTACCTTTCTGAAGCACCCCGGTCAAAAACAAAACTATTTACTTGTGCGTCGTGGCGAAGAAGGGATCCCCGCTTTGTGGTTATGTGTCACCGCGGAGAGACAGAAAAACAACGCTAATTTCCTCTCAGGAGACTCTTGTAGAAGTCATTTCATCTCTCCCTGTGGTCCACGGAGAGCCTTTTCAATCAGCTGTAACTGCGCTCTCACACTCAGGGACAGAGGAGGACTTGTCAACGAGGACAATGACCGTCGAGGGAGAGGGAAGGGCGGGTAGAAGTGTTGATCAAGGCGGGTTGGATTTGTGACTCGAACCCCCCCCCCCCCCCCCCCCCCCAGTTGAGATGAATATTCATGAGTGGAAAAAAACAGGCCCTCAGTCAGCTGCTCGTCCCTTAGGTTTGACGGGAGTGGAAATTTGCGAGAATTATTTCAAACCGTCTTTCTGAAGAGGCCGCAAATATAATGATTATATTGATATAATGTTGATCAAAGAGAGGGGGGGGGGATATTTTCAACTGTTGGAATGAAACGACAGATGCAACTTTTTTATTGTTAGTTCAAAGTATGGTTGTTATTATATTTGTCTTTTGTGTTTTGTTCTGCACTCGGAAGAACACATGGCTGCCTTTTAGTTTGTTTGATGGAGGGGGGTGTTAGCAAGTTGAGGACATTTAACTGAAAGAGTTTTGA
>CM051002.1:3477585-3507585 GCA_027704905.1 Muraenolepis orangiensis
GGAGGAGGAGAGGAGGATGATGATGATGATGTTGATGATTAGATTAGATTAGATTAGATATCAATTTATTGTCATTGCACAGCACAAGTACAGTACAGTCATCGTGGTACAGAGTTCAGAGAGATGACAGTTGAGGGAAGAAGCTGTTCCTAAGCCTGCTTGACTTGGAACAAAGGTTCCAATAGCGCCTCCCGGAGGGGAGGAGGGCAAACAGTCCATGGTTGGGGTGAGAGGGGTCATCCACTATTTTTTGTCATCCATCAATTTTTTAGACACCGTTTGTGGTGGGTAGTTTTATTGCAGGGAGGGGTAATCCAACGATGCGTTTGGCGGGTTTCACCACCCTCTGCAGTGCTTTCCGGTCAGAAACAGTGCAGTTGCCGTACAACACTGTGATGCAGTTGGTGAGGATACCAGAATCTGAGGGGACAGGTGGTCTTTCCTCAGTCTCCTCAGGAAGAAGAGATGCTGGTGAGCCTTCTTGACCAGTGAGGCAGTATGTTAAGGAGGAGAAGGAGGAAGAAGAGGAGGAGGAGGATGAGGATGATGAGGATGATGATGATGATGATGATGATGATGATGATGATGATGATGATGATGGTAGCTACAAAATGTGCTCAGTTAAAGCACAGACCTCTGAAAATGAATCATCTTGATAGAAGGCTGTCCTGTCTCCTAGGGCACGCAACAAGATAACAGGAAGTGGACGGGGCTTGGAGAGTCACGCCCCCTCTTGGCTGTTCTGCATGAAAAGCCACACAGACACACAGATGGGGCGAAATCATGACCTTCTTAACTGTGGAAGTAATTACATCAATAATTTATATTACTATTTTTAATTCCGATGTATAAAGAAAGTGTTCTCCCCACTGTGTCTGCTGCCTTACTGTGAGGTGGGAGGTGTACCATGAGGTTGGTTTGCAGTGTAAAGAGAGAGAGCTAGGTGGTGAATTGATGTGAGGGAGTGTGGGCCATTCACCAGAAGCCTTATGTTATAATATATCTCTTTCTCGCTCACCATGGCATCAATGGCTGATAGCTATTGCTCCTGCACTTGTTAGTTCATATAAATCTTACAGTTGGACTGCTAAATAATGTACACAAAATGGCAACTATGTGTACAAAGAGTTCTGTGTGTGGTGTGTGTGTGCAAAGTTGGAGGGAGAGAGGAAGAGAGAGAGAGAGAGAGAGGGAGAGAGAGAGAGAGAGAGAGAGAGAGAGAGAGAGAGAGAGAGAGAGAGAGAGAGAGAGAGAGAGAGAGAGAGGAGGAGAGACGGGACTCTGCTTCCCAATAACAGATAGGGGAGGCGTGTATTGTGCCAGCGATCATGCTAAACTGAGACATTTATCTCCGTTGGTTGTGTCCTGCTGAGCTCACTTTGGGACGATTAAACTCCAGCTGACATCCCGCTGTCCAAGGGCGGATGAAACCTATTTAGCTGCAGTCTAACAAATGACCGGGCAGCACACGGCACTAGCTTTCTTGTGTTCCACATTACTCAATGTAGGACACAGGCATTTTTTTTATGCACACACACCCTGTCACAATAAAAGAGATGGGGGCCAGCTGCCTGGTGAGAAGAAACCCAGGTAAAATTTTGCCTGAAAAAAAAAAAGTTTTTACAGATAATTATATTTTGGGTGGGGGAAACACATAACGAGACGTGAGCAAAAGGTGGCCCAGCAATTTTGTCGTTGCCCAAAAATGAAAGACAAGATGAACACGCCACCTATCCAATGCCTTTGGTTATTGACGGAAGATTTCAAGGTAAGTTGTACCGTGTAACACCGCGCCAGTGTGTGCATCAAGCAGCCAGTGCACGCCAGTCAGATTTCTTTAAAACATGAAAGCTTTCGGCTTTCTTCATTTTTCATTTTTGCGCTCACAGCCGACCCGGGCTGTAAGTGGATCCATCCGAAGGCGGTTCTGTCTCACTCTGTTGTTTGTTTCATGGCGGCTAGCGGTGAGTTCAGATAGCAGACGGCAGAACCTTATAGGTGCTGTGGACTCCAGAAGCACGATGTGAAGATCCTTTCATAAGTGGATTCGATTTAGCCCCCCGGTCCTATTTCTACACACAGTCACACACACAGCCTGAAGTCCGCCTCCGGCTCTGTTTCTGATGTGTGAGGGGTCACGGGGGGCGGGAGGGGGGAGGGAAAGGGGGGGCAAAGATATCCCGCTGGGTGCCGGTGATTACATTAAAAACACCGCCCGAGGCCACAGCCTCGGGCGGTGGCCCACCTGTTTGAAATCCAGTGCGTCTGCGTTGAATCTCAATGCCGGTGGGCAAGAATGAGATGGGTGTCTGCCTGGCGCCAGTGGCAGTGACCTGGTGAGGCTTTGATATCTTATTCACACCGCACAACGCCACACTCCGTAGCGCTGCCTCTTGTTTTTGTTATAAATATTATGATTATTATTGTATTATATTTATTCCCACAAACTTGTGTAGCTATACTCATGGTGCTCTTTACAAACAGCAGTTGAAAAATATAAATTATTTATCATTTTATAATCATTTTTTATTAATAATATAAAAATCGAAACCAAACTTAACAAACTGATTTCAAATTGCCATAAACAATTGGAAACATGCATATTGCAGTGGCCCTATGAACAAGCAGTGGCAGAATTAAATATGTATATCCATAAAAAAGTGCCGTGGTATGAAAACATGTCACTAAGTATTGTAGTATTGATGCAACACAGTATTGTAGTTACATAGAAAACTCAGTGTTAGTGTTTGACAGTGTTCAGTTCTGGTATTGCACAAGGGGTACAAACCTTAAATCCCTGCCTGCATGAAGTTTTGGACGTGATCTTTTAACAGCCTTTAACAGCCACACACACACACACACACACACACACACACACACACACACACACACACACACACACACACACACACACACACACACACACACACACAAACACATGCACACACACATGCAGTCACAGAGATAAGCACTTTTTAAACATTCCACGGACTGGTACGGAGAGACAGTCTAGACAGTCTAGTCTAGAGTCTATGATGGAGGGTGCTGGCACATTATGTTGCAGCCGGTAGCAAGTATGGTGGTGCTTAACCAGAGAGAGAGTGAGGAGGAGGAGGAGAAAGAAGAAGAGGAAGAGGAGGAGGGAAAATGTTATTATTTTTTATATTTTATTTTTTATTTTTTTTGTTTCTTAAGTGGAGCAAAATACATAACCTTGTCACAGTGCACGGTTGTCCCTGGGAACGGAAGAATAAACAATTACCAACACCAGTGGCGGCTCGTCCATAGGGGCGCAGGGGCGCCGCCCCACCTGGTTGAGAGAGGAAAAATAAAAAAAAATAAGTTTTTTTATTTTTTATTTTTTTGACCCCTAAAAATAAACTAAACATGTTTAAAATGAATAATAATTACTCATTTTATGTATGTTTGTGTTTAAAATGCACAATAACGTTAATATAGCAAATATAAATCATTGTTGTGCGTGCTATTCTCCCCCCTCGTTTGTCATTGACGTCACTCTCATAGAAATTTGGTACCTACCTCCAAACCTGGGCGCACTGCCGTGCGCCCAGGTTTGGAGGTAGGTACCAAATTTGATAGGCAATGTAGCCTATCAAGGGTCAAGGTTTTGAGGTAGGTACCAAATTTGATAGGCAAATGTAGCCTATCAAGGGTCCTGAATACGATCTCTGGGAGCGCATTTCATTGCGCCCGAACAAGGAAACCAGTCACGCATGCGCGACTCAAATTGAGTGGCGCATGCGTGAGCAAATTGAGTGGCGCATGCGTGAATGCGTGAGCAAAGAAAACCAGTCACGCATGCGCAATTCATAGCCTAGTTGAACCTAGTTATTTGTAAAGCCTGTACTGCTCTGCTCTCAGTTCGCGTCTTGCTGTCTGAGGAAAGGTACGTTGTTGTTTGTTTTTGTCCCGATTATAGTTTTACATTTATTTTTATTGTGGACGACGAAGAAATGTTGGTCTTGCTGTATAAACATGCAGCTTGTGTCATTTGTATGTAAACGGTGTGGATTGGGGTTTTGTAAGTTTATCGTGGACACGTGCTTCCCCAATGCTAGCTACAGGGTCCTCCGTGTGTTTGTCTGCTAATATAGGCTGTGGTCGAATGTATTAAGCATTTGTATTCTATTTAATTAGTTAAATTCAGAAGCATTTGTTAATGAGTCAGTTCTTGCTGCGTCTTGCTGTCTGAGGAGAGGAGATTGAGACCCGTGTGTGTGGGAGAGACCTCATGTTGCAAGTTTGTTCTTTTTTTGTTCTGTACAGGACACAGCCATTACACTAGCTACCATGGAGAATTCTGTCAAATCCCTCAAAGCAACACCATTTGAAAGACGAACACTGCAAGAAAAACTCAGAGTGAAAGAGTTTGGACCTCATCAGCCTGACATCAGCATCCAGCAACAGACAGAGGAAGGCTATATATTCGGTCGTTTTCCAGAACCTGGTTTGCTAAGTGGTTCTTGTATAGTTAGTATAGCATAGGTACATAGATTAAACTGTATATTGTATAGTAGTGTAGTGTACATAGGACCCAGTACCTTTTTAATTTGTAAGCTTAACATTGTATTGCATTTTATCTCAGGACTTGTATCAGGTCTATTTTATTATCTTCTATTTTGTTCTAATTACTTTTGCACAATCGAATGTAAGACCATATTTAGGTATTTTTGATGGCACACTGGGTAGTCTTTCTAATATAAGACCATATTTTTTTCTTATGTTTATTTTCTACTAGGCACCATATAATAAATGTTCTTTCACCATAAGTTTCAAGTTTGTTTATTATTTGTCACAACAAAATACAGAATACTGATTGATTGTGCTACATACAGTAAAAATAAAGTACGTAAGTAAAAAAAGAAATTAAGCAGTAAGTAAAGGAATGTTCAGTCAATATACATATATACAATACAGAGTAGAATGAGTAACCGTGAGGTTTATATTATGTATAGTTTTTTATTTTTAATTAGCCCTCTCGGTCGTTTACATGGTGAAATCCGGTATTGCACAGCAGATATGATTTAAAAAAAAATGTTTTTACCCCTGCGCCCCTCCTACTTCGGATGTCACCGGCCGCCACTGACCAACACGCACACTAAACTATAATTTCATGACCACAGTGTTAATACGATGCTTCATAAAACTTATTATAAATAAAATAAAAAAACAACCAAAAACACACTCCAGACAGAGCAGCAGTGAAGTCAGACGGAGCTCACAGTTTCATCTGTTTTGTGGCTGTTTCTCCGGCCCGTGAACCACGGGTCCGCCGGGGCTCCTGTGTGAGAGGGGTGGACACACACACGGGGGTACGATTGAGATACAGGGCCCATATGGGTGCCAGGCTCCTTCTCCACTGTGTACCACTCCTGGTGTACAGTGCTGCTGCTGCTGCTGCTGCTGCTGGCACACAAATACACACACACACACACACACACACACACACACACACACACACACACACACACACACACACACACACACACACACACACACACACACACACACACACACACACACACACAAACACCAGGCACACCAGGCACCAGGCACACCAGCCACGGACATCCAGGCGCACACGCACTCTCTGGAACGGTAAACGGTCACAGTGTAAAATCACTTTGTAGTCACCGTGCATCTCACCCTTGAGGCTAGCTAGAGCTTCTGTGAGTGTATGTGTGTGTGTGTGTGTGTGTGTGTGTGTGTGTGTGTGTGTGTGTGTGTGTGTGTGTGTGTGTGTGTGTGTGTGTGTTGTGTGTGTGCGTGTGTGTGTGTCTGTGTGTGTGTGTGTGTGTGTGTGTGTGTGTGTGTGTGTGTGTGTGTGTGTGTGTGTGTGTGTGTGTGCCTGTGTGTGTGTGTGCCCAGCTTTGTCTCTTTGTGTACCAAGGGGAGAGCTGGGTTTGCGGCCAGATATTGTAGAGTTCCTCTGTGTGATCCCATTCGTATGAAAGGAGTAGATTAGAATGGACACTTTCATGATTGCCACATTTTTTCTTCAACTTGCATTTCAGTTTTGCAACGCCGATATGAAATGTGGGATGCGACTTCTCTCTCGTCCAGTGTGCGTGCGTTTGTGTGTGTGCGTGTACGTTTGTGCATGTGTGTGTGTATGCGTGTGTGTGAGGCTATCGATATGCGATGATGCATTTTGAGGTTATTTGCAAGTGTGTATTTATATTCAATGAGAAAGGTCAACTTAAGGTTCCCGGCCGGCCTGCTGATTTGTTGCCATAAATATACCCCATAAGTACCTTTGTGTGCACAAAAATGGAAAATATGGGGATCACAGGCATAAAGCGAACTAGTGATATAGAGGTGATAAACAAGTATACAAACACGCATAAAACAATGTTAGTCACTTATCGATAATAATGTTATGGGATGTTTGGATTGGATGTTGTGAGTGGAGCCTGTGTGACAACACAAAGACAAGAGAGCCACATCAACACAGTTGTCCCACAAAGGTTCCCCAACCACCCTTGCCTTGTACCTATACTCAACACATCAGGGGTTCAAATCAATTAAATGAAAAACCAAAAAAACAAAACAGCATTTGATATAAAAGTCATGTCTAGTCCTTAGAAAATGTTAATATCTATCCATTATCGTCATCGCCTGCTTTGTCCTACAGGCGTGGTGGCGTACCAGACAGACCCTGAATGGGCTTGCAATGCTCGAGATGGATTCCAGGTTTCTGAAGCGGAATACATTGACAGCTCTTGTCATGATGTGCCACCCTGGGCCCTCCCCAAATGTTAATGTGTAAATGTTCATTTGCTTCCGTCTCAGACATGACATTTCAGGAGATTTTTTTTTTCCTCCTGACAAACTTTCATTCATATTGACTACAAGAACAACCAGGCAAGTCCATAATGGCTCTGTATACGTCTCTGTCTCGATATACTGTGAGTCTTTTAAAGTCAGTGACAGCCAGTGAGAGTCAGTTAGAGTCAGTGAGTGTCAGTGAGAGCCATTTAGAGTCAGTGAGAGTCAGTGAGTGTCAGTGAGTGTCACTGAGAGCCATTTAGAGTCAGTGAGAGCCATTTAGAGTCAGTGAGAGCCATTTAGTGTCAGTGAGAGCCATTTAGAGTCAGTGAGAGTCAGTGAGTGTCAGTGAGAGCCATTTAGAGTCAGTGAGAGCCATTTAGAGTCAGTGAGAGTCAGTGAGTGTCAGTGAGAGCCATTTAGAGTCAGTGAGAGCCATTTAGAGTCAGTGAGAGTCAGTGAGTGTCAGTAAGAGTCAGTGAGAGTCAGTGAGTGTCAGTAAGAGTTAGTGAGAGTCAGTGAGAGTCAGTGAGAGCCATTTAGAGTCAGTGAGAGTCAGTGAGTGTCAGTGAGAGCCATTTAGAGTCAGTGAGAGCCATTTAGAGTCAGTGAGAGTCAGTGAGTGTCAGTGAGAGCCATTTAGAGTCAGTGAGAGCCATTTAGAGTCAGTGAGAGCCATTTAGAGTCAGTGAGAGTCAGTGAGTGTCAGTGAGAGCCATTTAGAGTCAGTGAGAGCCATTTAGAGTCAGTGAGAGTCAGTGAGTGTCAGTAAGAGTCAGTGAGAGTCAGTGAGTGTCAGTAAGAGTTAGTGAGAGTCAGTGAGAGTCAGTGAGAGCCATTTAGAGTCAGTGAGTGTCAGTAAGAGTTAGTGAGAGTCAGTGAGAGTCAGTGAGAGCCATTTAGAGTCAGTGAGAGTCAGCTAGAGTCAACTGAAGTACATTTTTGTTAGTGTGAAGTATTTAGAGTGGGTCATTGTTAATTCAATGGTATTCAGTGAGAGTCAGTTTAAGACAGTGAGAGTCAGGGAGAGCCACTTTTCTTCATTTTATGAATAATAATATACAAATTATTTTAAGTCGGTGATTGTCAATTCAATAAAATTAAAGTCAGTTAGAGTCGGTTTATGTCAATGAGAGTTAATTAGAGTCACTCTAGAGTCATAATATGTAAGTACGAATAATTCAAAAGTCAATGAGAGTCCACCAGCTTGGTGGAAACACGGTATGAGAGTCATTGAGAGTCATTGAGAGTCATTGAGAGTCATTGAGAGTCATTTAGAGTCAGTGAGTGAATGTAAAAATAAAAATATACAAAATCACTTTGAGTGACTACTGAAGTAGCAATATGAGTGTAATCCATTTTTTTATTCCTCCACCAGGTCTCTCTCAAAGTCATTTGTGCTAATTTCTGTACTCTGGTATAATGTTAAGCTGTCCAGGGGGAGAGAGGGGGAGACAGGGGGAGAGAGGGGGAGAGAGGGGAAGAGAGGGGAAGACAGGGGGAGAGATGGGAGGACAGGGGGAGAGAGGTGGAGAGAGGGGGAGACAGGGGGAGAGAGGGGGAGAGAGGGGAAGACAGGGGGAGAGAGGGGGAGAGAGGGGGAGAGAGTGGGAGCCGTGATAAAAGTGAGTCCTGCAGTGAGACGGCGTGACCTTTGCAGCTTTCCGGAGATTCTGAGGATGAGCATCACTGTGGCGCTTCTCTCCCGGGTCCCAGCAGGCCACCTCTCTTCCTCCACCCCCCACCCACCCCCACCTCTACCCCATCCCACCCCCAATACAGCTCATTCAGCATCAAGGAGAGAAAGTAGACGAGGGTGGTGGTGGTGGTGGTGGTGGTGGAAAGTATGGCACAAAGTGGCCCCTGGTGATTATAAAGCATGAGGAGACCTGTGTCCGTCCATCCCCTAGATTACAGCAGGGTTCCAGCCCTGTAGTGCACCCTGAGGGGAGAGGGATGGAGGATGAGGGATGGGGAATGGCGGGGGGGGGATTATGCATACAGAGGGGGGGACGTCGCAGTAGGAATTACAGGCTTGGGACTCCACGGTGGATTTGGCATTCGAAAAAGGGCTGAAGTGCTCTGGCATATGGTGAAAGAAAAAGGTTACAGAGAGAGAGAGAGAGGGAGGGGAGAGGGGAGGGGAGGGGAGGGGAGGGGAGGGGAGGGGAGGGGTGGGGTGGGGAGGGGAGGGGAGAGAAGGAAATAAAACAAATGACAGAAGAAGTAGGGATGAGGTACTGGGTGGAATGGCTGTTTTATTCCTGCGTCATTTGTGGGGTTTTTTGTGCAGTGGACTAAGGTTTAACGGCCCGTACTGAATACAAGTGTCTGCTTTTCCTTCTGCTTTTCCTTGCCTGTTCATCTGTAAACACTTGAATATTCAAGATTGAAGATGGGTTTTTTTTGCCATATGCAACAAGTACAATGGAATGCTTAATCCCCACCCATTCCCTCACACAGTACGAAACTATACAATACAATACTAAACAATATGATACTATACTATAAACAACACTATATACTACCGAAGATATGCTATACTATATATTATAAACAACACTAGTACATTTGATACTATATACTATACTATACTATACTATATACTAAACAACACTATACTATAACATACTATACACAATAGAAAAGGAACAATAAAGGGCCTGACTGATGATACAGTATAAAGCAAAAAGCATCTTAAAGAGCCAGTAGTGAAGCAGCATCATGAATACAGTGCAGTACAGTGCAGAACAATGAAGTTCATATATTACATGTGTTCTTTTTTTAATTATTGTTATTATTATTATTATTATAATTATTATTATTATTATTATTATTATTATTATTATTATTATTATTATTATTATTATTATTATTCTCCTTGCATGGTGGGTGAGTCTCGGTGGTTGAATGAGTGTATGAATGGGTGAATATGAGGCATGACTTGTAAAGCGCTTTGGATAAAAAGCACTATATTAAAGGCAGTACATTTAACATTTACTAGGATGGGTTAAATGCAGAAAAAACACATTTCACTGTGTGTGTACATGTTTGTGACGAATAAAGAGGATTAACAATATTTTTTTTGTAGAATATAATGACTATTATTTTGTACTATTGTACAATTTAAATACTATTGTTGACAGTTGTGTAAAATGGAAGTGTGGTCTAGGAGAGGTGAAACCAGTGGAGTGGCGCCTATGTTCCTCCGTTCTGGAGCTGTTATGACACTTCTCTCTGGTAGAGAGCGGAATTATCTTTTTAATTCCCCTGAATCAAGAGGAGTTCAAACAGAACGCCACATGTGAAGTTGCCAATGCAAGCGAATGGAATTTGTGACAGTTGATAAATGAATAGTCACTCATGTGGACAATATGTGAACAGAGTTAATCCAGGTGAACATAGTTAGGTTTTTTTCTTTCCGATTAAAAGCTATGGTATTTTGTTGGATTACACTCTAACGTTAAAAGACAAGACCCTTTGTCCTTCAGTGCTACAATCTTCAAGACGGCAACCAATTCAAACAAAGTTTTGCTTTCCGCTCACTGAGCATTTGGCCATTGTTCACAGACGGCGTGGAGGAGAGGAGGACGAAGGCCAAGTGCTTTGTTAGGACTTTCCGCCGACTGTTGAGCAAGGCTCTGAAACGTGTTTCTGGCCAACGACGGGAGCCAACGACACAGACGGGTAGAGTTTATTGGCCGTTAACTAGACAGACGCAGAGACATTATGCATCATGTCGACAGTATTCGACAATATTCTTAACTATTGCTACAGCCGCTTTGTGTTGTAAACAAATTATAGGCTGGTTAGAGAGTAGAGAATTGTTTGTATGTGTGTGTGTGTGTGTGTGTGTGTGTGTGTGTGTGTGTGTACAAGATACAAGATACAAGATTTTTGATTGGCCATTTGTAACAAGTACATAGGAGTGCTTGCTCCCCATTCCCTGCCGCAGTGTGTTGAGATAGATATATATTTGAATCATTAACATTGTATGACAGAGAGTGTATGACAGCAGCAGGCAAGCGGCTGATAAGATGTCGAGGCAAACATGGATGAATAACTGGAGGTTGGGTGTATGGCAAGGCACACCTAACGCAGGGGACACACACAATGCTCTGGAAAAAAAGCCCTGGAAAATTAGAGCACAAAATGAATGTTGTTTGTACTGTTGGTTCGAATGATAAAAAAAGAATAAAAATTATGAATACAATTTGAAATGGCGAAAAACCTGGACTGCATTCACCCCTGAAAAGACAATCCTTGCTAGCACACACACGGCACACACGCCAGACATGTGGCATTGTGTAATAAATATATAATCTATTTAACAATATTTTCATTTGGCATCACGACTCGAGTCCTCATATCTCCAAGGACAGCATATTGAACAGCATATGAAGAGGCAGGGTGGTCAATGAGAACCCCATTGACCACCCTGCCCCCATGGGCTCATGGGAACAGAGCCAGCAACATCAGCGACAATACTGATGGCATCAGCCAGCTTTAATACTGTAATAGCTGGGGCCAGAAGACTAGACTGCTTTTTTTTTCTCCAGAAATATTCAATCATGACATAAGCTTAAAACGATTTGATCGTAATTGGTGTGATTCTGATTCTGATTCAGATGTGGTTTATTTGTCACATGTATAAGGTACAGTGTACGAGATGTGCACAATTTTTTGGAATTACAAAAAAATTACAAATTGTACAGAAATACAAAATACAAAATACAATATTCAAAAAACTAAAATTTTTTTTAAAAATATACTATGTTCCAGACAGAATAAATATTTTTGTGATCCATAAGCGTGAGCTGTAATCTATAAATTAAGCGTAAACCTAATATTTCAATAAATCCCACCTGCTGTATTCCACCTGTTTTTTGTCAGACGATAAAAAATGTATACATGGATATCATATATTTTTTTACGGCTGCCGTTGGACGCCGCGGTTTAATATCTGTGTGCAAGTTTCAACAAAACATCTGCCCTCCAGAGAGAGATGTGAAACCAGCCAGCCAGCCCCAAGACTAAGGACGAGACCTTCTGTCTCAGGGACCACGGACCACCAGTCCATTAGGAAGACACTATCCTGAGGGGAGGATAGGGAGGGGGTGGGAGGAAAGCTTATCACCATAGCGACACTTTAGTGCTTTAGAGTTGGCTGCCAGGAGTCTAGCTTCTAGGCTCAAAGTCGTAGTTAACGGCTCATCAAAAAGTTTCTCAAGTTCATTGTAGTGCGTTGCCAGGACGCCGTGGCTAAAAGCAATGTGGCCTGACTCACACCTTCCAGCCCCGGAACATGGGCGGAGGATCTGGAGCCTGGGGGGGGGTTTCCCTTCCTGGATCTGTTGGTGGAGCTGATCTATTGCTATGGTGGAGCTGTGGGTTGGATTTATGATTGAAGTGGCCCGAGGAGAGAGCGTGTAGTTCATTAGATTACATTGGGTCGTCCAGCTCTCTGAATCATGCATCCATGTTGTACTTGAATGCATTGGCCTGATGGATAATGTATTAATTAGGGCTGCCCCCGACCAAAGATTTTCCTGGTCGACCAATGATGAGTAAAAACTCAATTGAAACTATATTTTTCTTTTCTTTTAACAATGTAAAATAAATGTAAACAAACAAATAAATAAATATAGGCTTAAGCAAACTTTGTCTACGTTGTCCGGGAGAAGTGAGCTCCGTGTCTTGCTCACAATGAAGCCGGCTTTTAAAAATATGCGCTCCGATGGCATGGATCTGGGAGGGATGGAGTGGATGCATTTAGCTGCTCTGGCAAGCTTAGGATAGCGTTCCTCATTTATTTTCTACCAAGTCAGTTGTCCCTTATCAACTGGGTTCGGTCCGCCAAGTACGTCTTCATTTCATTGTTCCCAGCTTTGATATCTCCTGCTGCTTTTCCCTTTGCTTCTTTGGTGCGGGCTCACTTTCCTCTGCGCCGCTGCTGTCCTCTCCCACGTGTCCTTTCTCACGTGTCCGAAATTATTATTATTATTATTATTTATTTTTTTCCTGCGATTAATTAATGAAAACTTCATCGACTAATGACTCTTTGGTCGATTAACCTTTGGTCGACTAATAGGGGGCAGCCCTAGTATGAATGGACATAGATGCATGGACAGATGGAATGGACAAGGTCTTAAGCAAAAACCAAACAAAGCCCCTTTCCTTATGACAGAGATAACTTTGTGTGGTAAAAAGTAATTTGCAGTACTATTGCCGTTACATTTTTTTGTTGTTCTTGTTTTTTATTTATATCTATGGAACAATTTAATATTTATTAGAACTGTTAAGCAAAGTTAATTAGTGTCAACTACTCAGTTTTCTTTCAGCTGACAAGTAAATGAACAAGAATTTATTTTCCCTGTTGACCTTTTAACATAAAAAGGTCATGATTAATCTATTTCTCAACAAGGGGGAATTCTTGCTGGTGGATTAAGATCCTTCACAGACTTTTCTTATTCAGAGTATTTATAGTCGGCACCGACTACATGACTATATAGCTGTGTTTCCATCTATCAGTCGAAGCTAACTTTTGGAAGTTTGCACAAAAAAAGGAAATACGAATTAGTTGTGTTTCCATCAAGCGAACAAACTACATCAGTCATGACGGATATTGGGCGTGACAGAAAGGCTTGCGACGAAGCCGACAGCGTAAGTCACGTGAGTTCAAAGTTCGCTACATCAGAATTGATTCATCAAAGTTGTGTCCATTTCGACATAGGCGAAATGAACTCGATTTGAAAGAGTCAAAAACGACCTCAAGCAAGCGTATCAACTTTTATGCAAATCAGAGGAAGTTGATTTGAATTTGGCCGTTTACATCCACATTTTCTCATGCGATACCTTAAAATGTGAATCAAAATATGGTGATGGAAACCCATGTGGTCAATATCTGATATTGACCACATGGTGAGGTGACACTCCTGACTGCGTACGTTTACGTACATACGACGGTCCTGTGAGCACTGCTGTGTGTATGTATTATCAATACTAATTGTATCTGCCTGACAGATGCATGGGGGAGAGGTATTTTATTCTATCCTCCTCAAAACTGACGTCATCGCCTGCACATCTGGTCTCCCTCACATCTCTATCTGATTAGATCCTAAATTTTCCCTTACGCCACCACACCCACCCCCACACACCACACACACATACACGCCCCACACACCACACACACATACACGCCCCCCACACATACACACCACACACACATACACGCCCCACACACATACACGCCCCTCACACATACACACCACACACACATACACGCCCCTCGCACATACACGCCCCTCACACACATACACGCCCCTCACACATACACACCACACACACATACACGCCCCTCGCACATACACGCCCCACACACACATACACGCCCCACACACATACACGCCCCCCACACACATACACGCCCCTCACACACATACACGCCCCACACACATACACGCCCCACACACACATACACGCCCCACACACACATACACGCCCCACACACACATACACGCCCCACACACATACACGCCCCCCACACACATACACGCCCCACACACATACACGCCCCACACACATACACGCCCCACACACACATACACGCCCCACACACATACACGCCCCTCACACATACACGCCCCCCACACACATACACGCCCCACACACACATACACGCCCCACACACATACACGCCCCCACACACATACACGCCCCACACACACATACACGCCCCACACACATACACGCCCCACACACATACACGCCCCTCACACATACACGCCCCACACACACATACACGCCCCACACACACATACACGCCCCACACACATACACGCCCCACACACACGCCCCTCGCACACATACATGCCCCACACACACATACACGCCCCTCACACACATACACGCCCCACACACACATACACGCCCCTCACACACATACACGCCCCACACACACATACACGCCCCTCACACATACACGCCCCACACACATACACGCCCCTCACACACATACACGCCCCACACACACATACACGCCCCACACACACATACACGCCCCACACACACATACACGCCCCTCACACACATACACGCCCCACACACACATACACGCCCCTCACACATACACGCCCCTCACACATACACGCCCCCACACACATACACGGCCCTCACACACATACACGCCCCACACACATACACGCCCCTCACACACATACACGCCCCTCACACACATACACGCCCCACACACACATACACGCCCCACACACATACACGCCCCTCGCACACATACACGCCCCACACACACATACACGCCCCTCACACACATACACGCCCCACACACATACACGCCCCTCACACACATACACGCCCCTCACACACATACACGCCCCTCACACATACACGCCCCACACACACATACACGCCCCTCACACATACACGCCCCCCACACACATACACGCCCCACACACATACACGCCCCTCACACACATACACGCCCCACACACACATACACGCCCCACACACACATACACGCCCCTCACACACATACACGCCCCACACACACATACACGCCCCTCACACATACACGCCCCTCACACATACACGCCCCCCACACACATACACGCCCTCACACACATACACGCCCCACACACATACACGCCCCTCACACACATACACGCCCCTCACACATACACGCCCCTCACACATACACGCCCCACACACACATACACGCCCCACACACACATACACGCCCCTCACACACATACACGCCCCTCACACACATACACGCCCCACACACACATACACGCCCCACACACATACACGCCCCACACACACATACACGCCCCACACACACATACACGCCCCTCACACATACACGCCCCACACACACATACACGCCCCACACACACATACACGCCCCACACACACATACACGCCCCACACACACATACACGCCCCACACACACATACACGCCCCACACACACATACACGCCCCACACACATACACGCCCCTCACACATACACGCCCCACACACACATACACGCCCCACACACATACACGCCCCACACACACATACACGCCCCACACACACATACACGCCCCTCACACACATACACGCCCCACACACATACACGCCCCACACACACACACGCCCCACACACACATACACGCCCCACACACACACACGCCCCTCGCACATACACGCCCCACACACACATACACGCCCCACACACATACACGCCCCACACACACATACACGCCCCACACACACATACACGCCCCACACACACATACACGCCCCACACACACATACACGCCCCACACACACATACACGCCCCACACACACATACACGCCCCTCACACATACACGCCCCACACACACATACACGCCCCACACACACATACACGCCCCTCACACACATACACGCCCCTCACACACATACACGCCCCACACACACATACACGCCCCACACACATACACGCCCCCCACACACATACACGCCCCACACACATACACGCCCCACACACACATACACGCCCCCACACACATACACGCCCCACACACACATACACGCCCCACACACACACACGCCCCTCACACACATACACGCCCCTCACACATACACGCCCCACACACATACACGCCCCTCACACATACACGCCCCACACACACATACACACCCCACACACATACACGCCCCACACACATACACGCCCCTCACACATACACGCCCCACACACACATACACGCCCCACACACATACACGCCCCCACACACATACACGCCCCACACACACACATACACGCCCCACACACACATACACGCCCCTCACACACATACACGCCCCACACACATACACGCCCCACACACACATACACGCCCCACACACACATACACGCCCCCCACACATACACGCCCCTCACACACATACACGCCCCACACACACATACACGCCCCACACACATACACGCCCCACACACACATACACGCCCCACACACATACACGCCCCACACACATACACGCCCCTCACACACATACACGCCCCTCACACACATACACGCCCCACACACACATACACGCCCCCACACACATACACGCCCCTCACACACACACGCCCCTCACACACATACACGCCCCACACACATACACGCCCCACACACACATACACGCCCCACACACATACACGCCCCTCACACACATACACGCCCCACACACATACACGCCCCACACACACATACACGCCCCTCACACACATACACGCCCCACACACACATACACGCCCCCCACACACATACACGCCCCTCACACACACACGCCCCTCACACACATACACGCCCCACACACATACACGCCCCCACACACATACACGCCCCTCACACACATACACGCCCCACACACACATACACGCCCCACACACACATACACGCCCCACACACATACACGCCCCACACACACATACACGCCCCACACACATACACGCCCCACACACACATACACGCCCCACACACACATACACGCCCCACACACATACACGCCCCACACACATACACGCCCCTCACACACATACACGCCCCACACACACATACACGCCCCACACACATACACGCCCCACACACATACACGCCCCACACACATACACGCCCCTCACACACATACACGCCCCACACACACATACACGCCCCACACACATACACGCCCCACACACACATACACGCCCCACACACATACACGCCCCACACACACATACACGCCCCACACACATACACGCCCCTCGCACATACACGCCCCACACACACATACACGCCCCTCACACACATACACGCCCCACACACACATACACGCCCCACACACACATACACGCCCCTCACACACATACACGCCCCTCACACATACACGCCCCACACACACATACACGCCCCTCGCACATACACGCCCCACACACACATACACGCCCCTCACACATACACGCCCCTCACACACATACACGCCCCACACACACATACACGCCCCACACACACATACACGCCCCTCCACACATACACGCCCCTCACACACATACACGCCCCACACACACATACACGCCCCTCACACACATACACGCCCCACACACATACACGCCCCTCACACACATACACGCCCCACACACACATACACGCCCCACACACATACACGCCCCACACACACATACACGCCCCTCACACACATACACGCCCCTCACACACATACACGCCCCACACACACATACACGCCCCCCACACACATACACGCCCCTCACACACACACGCCCCTCACACACATACACGCCCCACACACATACACGCCCCACACACACATACACGCCCCTCACACACATACACGCCCCACACACACATACACGCCCCACACACACATACACGCCCCTCACACACATACACGCCCCTCACACACATACACGCCCCACACACACATACACGCCCCTCACACACATACACGCCCCACACACACATACACGCCCCCACACACATACACGCCCCTCACACACACACGCCCCTCACACACATACACGCCCCACACACATACACGCCCCCACACACATACACGCCCCTCACACACATACACGCCCCACACACATACACGCCCCCACACACATACACGCCCCACACACATACACGCCCCACACACACATACACGCCCCACACACATACACGCCCCACACACATACACGCCCCACACACACATACACGCCCCACACACACATACACGCCCCTCACACACATACACGCCCCACACACACATACACGCCCCACACACACATACACGCCCCACACACATACACGCCCCTCACACACATACACGCCCCACACACACATACACGCCCCACACACATACACGCCCCACACACATACACGCCCCACACACATACACGCCCCTCACACACATACACGCCCCACACACACATACACGCCCCACACACATACACGCCCCACACACACATACACGCCCCACACACATACACGCCCCACACACACATACACGCCCCACACACACATACACGCCCCTCACACATACACGCCCCACACACACATACACGCCCCTCACACACATACACGCCCCCACACACATACACGCCCCACACACACATACACGCCCCTCACACACATACACGCCCCTCACACATACACGCCCCACACACACATACACGCCCCACACACATACACGCCCCACACACACATACACGCCCCTCACACATACACGCCCCTCACACACATACACGCCCCACACACACATACACGCCCCACACACACATACACGCCCCCGCACACATACACGCCCCTCACACACATACACGCCCCACACACACATACACGCCCCTCACACACATACACGCCCCACACACATACACGCCCCTCACACACATACACGCCCCACACACACATACACGCCCCACACACATACACGCCCCACACACACATACACGCCCCACACACATACACGCCCCCACACACATACACGCCCCTCACACACATACACGCCCCACACACACATACACGCCCCACACACATACACGCCCCACACACATACACGCCCCACACACACATACACGCCCCTCACACACATACACGCCCCTCACACACATACACGCCCCACACACACATACACGCCCCTCACACACATACACGCCCCTCACACATACACGCCCCTCACACACATACACGCCCCACACACACATACACGCCCCACACACATACACGCCCCACACACACATACACGCCCCACACACATACACGCCCCTCACACACATACACGCCCCCACACACATACACGCCCCACACACATACACGCCCCTCACACATACACGCCCCACACACATACACGCCCCTCACACACATACACGCCCCACACACACATACACGCCCCACACACACATACACGCCCCACACACATACACGCCCCACACACACATACACGCCCCACACACATACACGCCCCCACACACATACACGCCCCACACACATACACGCCCCTCACACACATACACGCCCCACACACACATACACGCCCCACACACACATACACGCCCCACACACATACACGCCCCACACACATACACGCCCCACACACACATACACGCCCCACACACATACACGCCCCACACACACATACACGCCCCACACACACATACACGCCCCACACACACATACACGCCCCACACACATACACGCCCCACACACACATACACGCCCCACACACATACACGCCCCTCACACATACACGCCCCACACACATACACGCCCCCACACACATACACGCCCCACACACACATACACGCCCCACACACACATACACGCCCCACACACATACACGCCCCACACACATACACGCCCCACACACATACACGCCCCACACACACATACACGCCCCACACACATACACGCCCCCACACACATACACGCCCCACACACATACACGCCCCACACACACATACACGCCCCACACACATACACGCCCCTCACACATACACGCCCCACACACACATACACGCCCCACACACATACACGCCCTCACACACATACACGCCCCACACACATACACGCCCCACACACACATACACGCCCCACACACATACACGCCCCACACACACATACACGCCCCACACACATACACGCCCCACACACACATACACGCCCCACACACATACACGCCCCACACACACATACACGCCCCACACACATACACGCCCCTCACACATACACGCCCCACACACACATACACGCCCCACACACACATACACGCCCCACACACATACACGCCCCACACACACATACACGCCCCCACACACATACACGCCCCACACACATACACGCCCCTCACACACATACACGCCCCACACACATACACGCCCCACACACATACACGCCCCTCACACACATACACGCCCCACACACACATACACGCCCCACACACACATACACGCCCCACACACATACACGCCCCTCACACATACACGCCCCTCACACACATACACGCCCCACACACATACACGCCCCACACACACATACACGCCCCACACACACACGCCCCCACATACACGCCCCACACACATACACGCCCCCACACACACACGCCCCTCACACATACACGCCCCTCACACACATACACGCCCCACACACATACACGCCCCTCACACACATACACGCCCCTCCACACATACACGCCCCACACACACATACACGCCCCTCACACACACACGCCCCACACACATACACGCCCCCACACACATACACGCCCCACACACACATACACGCCCCACACACATACACGCCCCTCACACACACACGCCCCACACACATACACGCCCCTCACACACATACACGCCCCACACACACATACACGCCCCACACACATACACGCCCCACACACATACACGCCCCACACACATACACGCCCCCACACACACATACACGCCCCTCACACACATACACGCCCCACACACATACACGCCCCTCACACACATACACGCCCCTCACACATACACGCCCCTCACACATACACGCCCCTCACACACATACACGCCCCACACACATACACGCCCCACACACACATACACGCCCCTCACACACATACACGCCCCTCACACATACACGCCCCACACACATACACGCCCCCACACACATACACGCCCCTCACACATACACGCCCCACACACATACACGCCCCACACACACACACGCCCCACACACACATACACGCCCCTCACACATACACGCCCCTCACACATACACGCCCCTCACACACATACACGCCCCACACACATACACGCCCCCACACACACATACACGCCCCTCACACATACACGCCCCACACACACATACACGCCCCTCACACATACACGCCCCACACACACATACACGCCCCACACACACATACACGCCCCACACACACACACGCCCCTCGCACATACACGCCCCTCACACACATACACGCCCCACACACATACACGCCCCACACACATACACGCCCCACACACATACACGCCCCTCACACACATACACGCCCCACACACACATACACGCCCCACACACATACACGCCCCTCACACATACACGCCCCTCACACACATACACGCCCCACACACACATACACGCCCCACACACATACACGCCCCCACACACATACACGCCCCACACACATACACGCCCCACACACATACACGCCCCACACACATACACGCCCCACACACATACACGCCCCACACACACATACACGCCCCTCACACACATACACGCCCCACACACATACACGCCCCACACACATACACGCCCCACACACACATACACGCCCCACACACACACACGCCCCTCACACATACACGCCCCTCACACACATACACGCCCCACACACATACACGCCCCACACACATACACGCCCCACACACACATACACGCCCCACACACATACACGCCCCACACACACATACACGCCCCACACACATACACGCCCCACACACATACACGCCCCACACACACATACACGCCCCACACACATACACGCCCCACACACACATACACGCCCCACACACACATACACGCCCCACACACATACACGCCCCACACACACATACACGCCCCACACACATACACGCCCCACACACATACACGCCCCACACACACATACACGCCCCTCCACACATACACGCCCCACACACATACACGCCCCTCACACACATACACGCCCCACACACATACACGCCCCTCACACATACACGCCCCTCACACACATACACGCCCCACACACATACACGCCCCACACACACATACACGCCCCACACACATACACGCCCCTCACACATACACGCCCCTCACACACATACACGCCCCACACACATACACGCCCCACACACATACACGCCCCTCACACACACACGCCCCTCACACATACACGCCCCTCACACACATACACGCCCCCCACACACACACGCCCCTCGCACATACACGCCCCTCACACACATACACGCCCCACACACACATACACGCCCCTCACACACATACACGCCCCTCGCACACATACACGCCCCCACACACACATACACGCCCCTCACACACACACGCCCCACACACATACACGCCCCTCGCACACATACACGCCCCACACACACATACACGCCCCACACACATACACGCCCCTCACACACACACGCCCCACACACATACACGCCCCTCACACACATACACGCCCCCACACACACATACACGCCCCACACACACACACGCCCCACACACATACACGCCCCACACACATACACGCCCCCACACACACATACACGCCCCTCACACACATACACGCCCCACACACATACACGCCCCTCACACACATACACGCCCCACACACATACACGCCCCCACACATACACGCCCCTCACACACATACACGCCCCACACACATACACGCCCCCACACACACATACACGCCCCTCACACACATACACGCCCCTCACACATACACGCCCCACACACATACACGCCCCCACACACATACACGCCCCTCACACACATACACGCCCCACACACATACACGCCCCACACACACACACGCCCCACACACATACACGCCCCTCACACATACACGCCCCACACACATACACGCCCCACACACATACACGCCCCACACACATACACGCCCCACACACACATACACGCCCCTCACACATACACGCCCCACACACACATACACGCCCCTCACACATACACGCCCCACACACATACACGCCCCACACACATACACGCCCCACACACACACACGCCCCTCACACATACACGCCCCTCACACACATACACGCCCCACACACACACACGCCCCACACACACACGCCCCTCACACATACACGCCCCTCACACACATACACGCCCCACACACACATACACGCCCCACACACACACACGCCCCTCGCACATACACGCCCCCACACACATACACGCCCCACACACATACACGCCCCACACACATACACGCCCCACACACATACACGCCCCACACACACACACGCCCCACACACACATACACGCCCACACACACATACACGCCCCACACACATACACGCCCCTCACACACATACACGCCCCACACACACACACGCCCCACACACATACACGCCCCTCACACACATACACGCCCCACACACATACACGCCCCACACACACATACACGCCCCACACACACACACGCCCCACACACATACACGCCCCCCACACACACATACACGCCCCTCACACACATACACGCCCCTCACACATACACGCCCCACACACATACACGCCCCACACACACATACACGCCCCACACACACACACGCCCCTCGCACATACACGCCCCTCACACACATACACGCCCCACACACACACACGCCCCACACACATACACGCCCCTCACACACATACACGCCCCACACACATACACGCCCCACACACACATACACGCCCCACACACACACACGCCCCACACACACACACGCCCCCACACACATACACGCCCCACACACATACACGCCCCACACACACATACACGCCCCACACACATACACGCCCCACACACACATACACGCCCCACACACATACACGCCCCACACACACATACACGCCCCACACACACACACGCCCCTCGCACACATACACGCCCCACACACATACACGCCCCACACACACATACACGCCCCACACACACACACGCCCCTCGCACACATACACGCCCCACACACATACACGCCCCACACACACATACACGCCCCACACACATACACGCCCCACACACACATACACGCCCCACACACATACACGCCCCACACATACACGCCCCACACACATACACGCCCCTCACACACATACACGCCCCACACATCACACATACACGCCCCACACACACATACACGCCCCCACACACACACGCCCCTCGCACATACACGCCCCACACACACATACACGCCCCACACACATACACGCCCCCCACACACATACACGCCCCACACACACATACACGCCCCTCACACATACACGCCCCACACACATACACGCCCCACACACACATACACGCCCCTCACACATACACGCCCCACACACACATACACGCCCCACACACATACACGCCCCACACACACATACACGCCCCTCACACATACACGCCCCTCGCACATACACGCCCCACACACACATACACGCCCCTCACACATACACGCCCCTCGCACACATACACGCCCCTCGCACATACACGCCCCAGACACACATACACGCCCCTCGCACATACACGCCCCACACACACATACACGCCCCTCACACACATACACGCCCCACACACACATACACGCCCCACACACATACACGCCCCTCGCAGATACACGCCCCACCCACACAAATGCCCCACCCACCCACTGTCACTTGCCAGAAAGAGGAGATAGAGAGAGGCTTGAATTGTATAGTAGAGGAGACAGAGGTTTATTTCATATAATATAGGAGAGAGAGAGAGGCTTATATCGTATAGGTAGTAGAGGAGAGAGAGAGAGAGAGAGAGAGAGAGAGAGAGAGAGAGAGAGAGAGAGAGAGAGAGAGAGAGAGAGAGAGAGAGAGAGAGAGAGAGAGAGAGAGAGAGAGAGAGAGAGAGAGAGAGAGAGAGGCTTTTATTGTATAGTAGTGGAGAGAGAGGTTTATGTCATATAGTATAGGAGAGAGAGAGAGAGAGAGAGAGAGAGAGAGAGAGAGAGAGAGAGAGAGAGAGAGAGAGAGAGAGAGAGAGAGAGAGAGAGAGAGAGAGAGAGAGAGAGAGAGAGAGAGAGAGAGAGAGAGAGAGAGAGAGAGAGAGAGATATCTTATAGTAGAGGAGATAGAGAAAGAGAGGCTTATATCATACAGTAGAGGAAAGAGAGAGCGATATATCATATAGTAGAGGAGATAGAGAGAGAGGCTTATATTGTATAGTAGAGGAGAGAGAGGTTTATATTAGATAGTAGAGAGAGACAGAGGTGTATATTGTACAGTAGAGGAGAGAGACGGAGGTTTATATTGTACAGTAGAGGAGAGAGAGAGAGAGAGAGAGAGAGTAGAGTGCCTGGCTTTAGCAGATCAAGGAAACATTCCAGAAGAATCCTTGGATTCATGTCTAAATTGATTCCACTATGTCAAAACATGCTCAGGACTTCCCTGCATACTGTATATGGCCTTGCTGTGTTTCCAGGTAACACAGGTGGATTTCCTGCTCCATTGTAGGAAACAATCAAATCAATCTCGCGGAAAAAACAAACAGAAACCGTCCACTGCATATTTTACGCGGTAACAACAACAAACAATGTTTGACTAAATTCATCCCAGTTAATTTGCCGCCGCAGCAATTTGGCCATTGCGACAGTGGCACTGATCAAAGACACAGCAGAGAGAGGTACACAGCTCCATCCACAGTAGAGACATAGAAATGATTCACCTTCGCAAATGAAATCCCCTCCCAGAGAGCCGTGCTCGTGCATCTCAATGAGTCGGGGAATCCAAACGCACACACCTTAAGGAAAAAACCATGAGCATCGGGAACTATACTTGATAGTTTGCTAAAAGGACTGGCTAGTTATTTTTTTGCATATTATTCAATCAGGTCCCGAGCTCAATTTAAATCCTCCAGGGTCCAGGGTAATTGCTGACTAAACTGCGAAATTCACTTTTGTGTCCAAAACATTGATGCAATACAATACATGAACGTGGATGGTCCGACCTTTATCCACCTGCTTAATGTAGTGAGAGACTCCTCGTTACAGCTAAATATACCTGTTTGCCAGCACTAGCCTGCCCCTGCTGCTAGACTAGGTACTAGTCTAGGTACTAGACTAGAGGTTCCCCCCACACTCCATCTATCCATATCGCAGTCGGCTTATGTTTTCCAGCTATGTGCCACTGTGATCCCCACCTGAAGGATACCGCCAGCACCACACACAAATTATATTCTCATTTAACTATTTCTTCTTTTGGTTTCCTTGAACATTACTTTGTATATCACTTACGGCACCCATTGCACTCCTGAACCATCCCTGAAAGGAGGGATCCCCCACTTTGCTTTTCTTCTCAAGGTTTCTTCCTCCATAATTAAGGGAGTTTTGTCTTACCCTTAGGGGGACTAAGGATTTGGGGGGGGGGGGTTGTAAATATGTGACCTGTGAAGCCCTTTGAGACTGTAACTTTGGTTAAGGGCTAAACAAATAAAATGGACTTAACTTAAATGTAAAAAGTATAAAACACAACACACATAGAAAGTATTGACAACAACATAACTAAGTAGTTTGGGCCATGGTGGTGGCGGCCGGCAGCTTGTCCCACCGTGTCATTTCCCCCCCGACCCCCCACGCACCACCCACCGCAAATACCATGTGTTCCGTTGGGTCTTGCAGCCGTATGTCTCTCTGTCTCCGTCTGGGTCCTTCCAAGGAACACCCGTCCGACGAGTCCCATTATTCAATCGAGTCACAGTGGGATAAAACCGCTGTGTAAAAAAAACCCAAAACACACAATAAATATATCAAATATAAAAACATCTTCGGTAGCTTCGGTATTTCATCCAGCCGATCTCTGGGGGCCTGGCGGAAGGAGAGGATCAAACGGCCTTCAACCAGAGGCGTGTGAACAACATGTGACGTGTTCTGCTGAGCGTTAGTCATGAGCGATCAGCCTGGATGTGTGTTCTCTATATCAGCGCTCCCAGTGCCTATCGATGTGGACAACGCCCGTCAGCGTCCATAGGGCACGTCTGAATGATGCTTTCTCAATCCTTCCATCCTCCATCCTCCATCCTCCATCCTCCATCCTCCATCCTCCATCCTCCATCCTCCATCCTCCATCCTCCATCCTCCATCCTCCATCCTCCCCCCCACTCCCGGTTTTTTTGAGGACAAATATTTTGAGAAAGAGGGGGAGTTACTTCAAGGAAAGAGAGAGAGAGAGAGAGAGAGAGAGAGAGAGAGAGAGAGAGAGAGAGAGAGAGAGAGGAGAGAGAGAGAGAGAGAGAGAGAGAGAGAGAGAGAGAGAGAGAGAGAGAGAGAGAGAGAGAGAGGGGGAGAGGGAGAGGGAGGGAAAGAGGAAGAGAGCCAGAGACAGAGAGAGAGAGAGAGAGAGAGAGAGAGAGAGAGAGAGAGAGAGAGAGAGAGAGAGAGAGAGAGAGAGAGAGAGAGAGAGAGAGAGAGAGAGAGAGAGAGAGAGAGAGAGAGAGAGGGAGAGAGAGGGAGAGAGAGAGGGAGAGAGAGAGAGAGAAAGAGTTAACAAGAAAAAGTAAAGGTCAGGGAGAAGGAATATAGTGCTCAAGTCCACCACCACCATGGTGTCGGTCAGTAGGGAAATGCCAGAGAAAGTGCAATGCTTTCTAACATAATTGGATTAATTGATTTAATCCAAGGATAAATAATAGTCCCACCAAACCTGGACTGCTTACTTTTGATAAGAACTTCCTCAGAGTCCAATAACTTTGCTCAGATTTGTCCTCAAATGTCCGGTGGTATTTTGCCTTATAGTGGTGCCTTTTTGCAACAAAAAAAAGGCTCTCTGAATATGGTAATAATACAGGCAGTGATGTAATATAACTTCTTGCCAAGATAGAAAAGTCGCCCCAGAACGGAAATGATATGCATCAGTCTAATGCTTTCTATTGTGGATACACTAAATAGCCTATACTCTAATGTTCCAATCCCAGATCTATCTGGGGGAAATTATTCCACAATGTGCAATCTCATTGAATCCTGATACAGTATTGGCCATGTGGCCCGGCTTTCCAATGTGCCTCATCATCACACATGCCATAACATTGTTACGATATTTGTATAAATATCGCACCCCATGCCTGGAATCTATTTTAGTCAGCATCCTGACGAGTGGCGTCACTGTGCGGACGGCAACACCACTGCACAGGACAAGAAAACCATACAGAGGGTTGTGAGGATGGCGGAAAATATTATCGTGTGTGCACTTCCATGCATTGAGGAGATCTTTAGGACCAGATGTCGGAAGAAGGCCATCTCCATCACACTGCAACCACTGCACCCTGGGCTCCATCTCTTCTCCCCCCTACTGTCCGGTAGCCACTTCCGCAGCATCCGTACAAGGACAACTGGGTTCAAGGATAGTTTTTATCCACAGGCAGTGCGCCTACTGAACGGCTAGGACTGCTGCCACTATCATAACATTGTCATCCCTATAACATTACACTATCATACTTTTGCTGGACTTTCTAGACTCATAACAGCTACTGCACTTTTCTGCACTGTACTGCACTGTATTTATGATGCTGCTGCACTACTGGCACTTTAAAGTGCTTTTTGCACAATTCAACACATGTACATCAGTCACTTAATGTTTTTTCTTTTTATCTTAATGTTGTTATTTTTATTGTGTACAGTATTTTTTTATAGAAGGGTGTTATATAAACATGTATATTGCGGGACCCAGTATACATGGAGTGTAATGGATTACACTCCATTGTAAGTTTGTTGCATATGGCAAATAATAATCTGGAATCTTCAATCTTGTTTTCTTGTAAATGGCCACATGGCGCGGGGCCAGGTCACGCACCTCCCCGCCGGTACACACAGCGCCGGGCCGGTCCAGCGTGTGGAGGAGTGATCATCTCGCTTGCAGGAAACACTGAAGAACCTCTGAAACAATCAGTGGCAATGAGGGCGGGGACTTTAGTGTACGTGGTTAGGTGCAGTGAGGTGCAGTGAGGTGCAGTGAGGTGCAGTGAGGTGCAGTGAGGTGCAGTGAGGTGCAGTGAGGTGCAGTGAGGTGCAGTGAGGTGCAGTGAGGTGCAGTGAGGTGCAGTGAGGTGCGGATCGCACCCTTCCCCCCCCCCCCTGATTGAATTAGGCTCTTAGTTGATAAACGCCCCCTCATGCTTGTAGCCAAACGTGCCTCCTTGGCGCCGTTCTCCTTGGCGGTCTGATGAAAGTATGCATTAGCTCTGCACCCGCCGGCTTGGATCCCGCCGGCTTGGTCCCGCCACCGCCCGTCTACACATGGTAATGCATCACAGTACTTGATGGGATTACGCCGTAGTGCTGCGCCGTGGTGGTGCACTCATTGCCTTACATGTCTGTGTGTGCATGTAAATATATTTGCGTGTGTCTGTGTGTGTGTGTGTGTGTGTGTCTCCGTGTGCGTGTGCGTGTGGCGGGACTCGGGAGATGTGAGTATGGGGTGGAGTGGTGGGCGTGTCT
>CM051002.1:3512585-3520085 GCA_027704905.1 Muraenolepis orangiensis
TCTTCTTCTTCTTCTTCTTCTTCTCTTCTTCTTCTGTCTTTTCTTTTCTTTTTCTTCATTTCCTCCTCAGGGGAGGTCAGGGCTGTTGAATAAGTAGGGTATATAGAGCATTGGTAGAGTAGCGCATTCGGTGCCATCCAGCAGCATGCACGTGGAAGGGAAATATATGCATATGTAAATATGGCGAGCAAATTATGCAAACAAAATCCAAATAACAATTTAAACACAATTCTAAAATTGGATTTAATCCCTGTCAGTTTCATGTCATAATGACACTTGCTAATATGAATATAATATATTATTATTAGTGCTGTCAATAGATCAAAATATTTAATTTGATTAATCACAAAAAAATTCTTAGTTTAAAATATATATATTTACTTGTAGTTTTGTTTTTTTGCCAGGGGCAAAACAAATGCAGGTATGGAAGAAAGAAATATTAAAAGCAGTTAGAGATAACGATTTGTATTATTTTATTTGTTACTTTTCACTTTAGTTTTTCTGAGCAAAAAGGTCTCAGGGAGTGCTTAGTATTGCCCTTAGCTTCTCCTGCCCATGAGAGGCTTGCTGGACTTTCAGCTCCGCTGGGTTTGCAGGACTGTGTTTGAAATGTCCAACTATTTGACGGCACTTTGCTAAAGCACCATCAAATCCACAGTGGCAGAGGGAGACAGCAAGGCCCTCTGTATAATGTGTGCTATACAGGGCATATGCTCAAAGGGAAGTTTCTTTGCTGCTGCAATCATATTGCGAGTGCGATGTGTTAACGTGCAATGTTCTGCCCAGCGTTCTGCGGTGCGTCATCCTGTTGGTTGAATGTGCCTTACTGTCTGTCTCTCATTCCCAGATGCGCGCTGGAAACACTGAGGGAGAAGCCGTCTAAACCGGATACAAAATAAAAATAGTGTGCTTTAAAGCTTTTCTCGAGATCCTCCAGGCAAAACCCTAACTGCTCCTGACTTGCTGGCTGTCTCCTTGCTGGCTGACTCCACCGTGGGGGGATGAAGGTGTGTATGACTGGGTGAATGTGAGGCATGACTTGGCGCTTTGGATAAAAAGCGCTATATAATAGGAACTCATTTAGCATTCAGAAACCCTGCGAGCCAACAAAACCCAAAGAACAAATTCTCAAATCGCATTTTTCTTTAAAATGTGTCAGTTTCACTTCATAACCACCTAACTCCACTCACTAATGTGTTACCTAACCTGATATACACGAAACACACCAGCAGTCCTGTGGAGAAAAGTCATATTTGGGAAAAACCCTGAGAGGGCCAACAAAACACAAATAACAATTTAAACCACACTTCCACACTGTGTTTTTTATGCTTTTTTCATTTGGATCACATGAAGTGTTAAGAGTAGTGTTCCCATCATTCGTAAAAAAACACCCCAGGAGCCAACAGAAGCCGGTCTGAGAGAGAGAGGCTGGCATGATGGAAGGCTGGATTCAGCCGGGGCAGCCAGGTTTATATCAACACAGCCGGTGCACGGAGCATGGGATGGCTGACTGATGAAGGAGCCTGTGGCTCCAGTGAATTATTTAATAGAGGAGTGAGTTTAACTGGCTCCTGCCTACGGTTGGAGGAGGGGCCGCCACTTAGGAGTTTTTTATGCCGCTGTTTACAAGGCACCGGGGCCCAGGCGGTACAGGCCTACCCCACCGATCCCCGGGTCATTTCTTAAGGTTAATTATATGCTGGTGTGTGTGTGAGTAGTGCTGGCAGTGGTGCAATGGTAGTTTTGCTTTCTAGCTTTCTACTCTGTCTTTACTCTGTCTTCCTTGGGGGGGATTGTACAATGGCAAGGCCATCAGGATGTACAATGACACACACAAGATCAAAGTCATGGAAAAAAGAAGACAACTTTTGAAATGTGTTTTCATATAATACAGAATAAAGTGCCCCAAAATGGAAATGTATCTCTCTTAGGTCCGAATTGAGTTGCCTATATATTCTATTTACTATAATGTTGACAAAAAACCCCATATATACATATATTTCCACCAAACAATGTATTTGGCTCTATTGCATAGTTATGACACGTTTCTGCACTGGCGTTAAACTGACAAGTAGTTTGTCTAATTACACTGCTCTGTTGTCAACTGTAACTCACAGTGATTGACAGCATAGCATTGGCAGATTCAAGTATCAAGTATCAAGGCAAAGCTCTCTTTGAAAAGCCATGCCCCGCCCCATCCTCCGGTTTTAGACAGACGCCTCACGAATAAGATGTTCCAAAAAATGCCATCTGATTCACGCCGTTTAGGGCCTTTAAATATTGTAGCTATTATAATGTGTATTTACTCAATTCAATCACACCCAATTAATTCTACCATTCAATATTTATTATATATTGTCCATCGCAGACCAAAAGTCTCTCTCTCTAGCTAGCTGGCTTTAAGAAGTGAATGTACTTAGGCTGCTTAATTGACTGGTGCACACATATACCCTATACCCTATAATATGAACAAAAAAATTATAAAATTTCTGTCCTTAAAGCAGCTTTAGTTGACGGTGAAGTGAGGGCGGTGGTGAACAGCCTTTTGTGTTTCGCTGTTGTTCGCACAATGAGCTAAGCGGCCATAAGAGCCAGATGTCTATCTGCTCTGTGCCCTGTGTGTGTGTGTGTGTGTGTGTGTGTGTGTGTGTGTGTGTGTGTGTGTGTGTGTGTGTGTGTGTGTGTGTGTGTGTGTGTGTGTGTGTGTGTGTGCGTGCGTGCGTGGTGCGTGCGTGCGTGCGTGTGCATTCGCCAGACACGCAGATAAGCAAAACAAAGCTGCTGAATGCAGGCAGGTCAAGACGTTTCAACGGCGAAATACGAATACATTTTTTTATCTTTTCTGTCACGAAACTACATGAGAATCGTCAAGGGAGAACGACTCTGTGGCGAACGGGAGGCAATCACACAGGGGCGGAGCCAGGTCATTTTCAGGGGGGTGGCACAGGGGTGACAACAGTTAACTTAGGGGGGCCAGCTAAAAGTGACCCCAAAAAAATTGCCTTAAAAAATTAAGGCCGCCACCGACGTCTCACATCAACATTTAGACTACTAAGTGGAAATAGTTACTTTTCCTACAAATATAGTGTTGTGTTGTGCTTACCTGGCTCAGGTCTTTGTGAAATTGTGTCGCTGGCGACATGCGGCCATTCTTCTAAGAGATTAACGTTACGTGATACAGATTCTCTAGCTCAGTAGCTGAAGCACACATTGATTGACATCACTAAGAGCCAATGAAATTGCGGAGGCACACACGGGATGGCCAATCCGATTGCTTCTCGATATTTTCACAACGTCATACTGATTGACAGCACTCAACACCCAATGGGCGTTTGGGGGGGCACACAGGGTGGCCAATCAGATCACAGGGGGGGCGGGTGCCACCCTGTGCCACCCCTTTAGCTCCGCCCCTGCAATCACACGGGCCATTTCTTATTCAATGCAGCGGACATGTAGCCATTCTGTAGAGCAGCGTGAGGCCGAACACCGTAACACACCCCATTCACCCCATTCACCCCATACACTCCATTCACCCCATTCACCCCATACACCCCATACACCCCATACACCCCATACACTCCATACACCCCATATCACCCCATTCACCCCATTCACTCCATACACCCCATTCACCCCATACACCCCATTCACCCCATTCACCCCATATCACCCCATTCACCCCATTCACCCCATACACTCCATTCACCCCATTCACCCCATACACCCCATTCACCCCATACACTCCATTCACCCCATACACCCCATTCACCCCATACACCCCATTACACCCCATACACTCCATTCACCCCATACACCCCATTCACCCCATACACCCCATACACCCCATACACTCCATACACTCCATTCACCCCATACACCCCATTCACCCCATACACCCCATACACCCCATTCACCCCATACACCCCATACACCCCATTCACCCCATACACCCCATACACCCCATACACTCCATACACCCCATTCACCCCATTCACCCCATACACCCCATTCACCCCATACACCCCATTCACCCCATTCACCCCATACACCCCATACACCCCATTCACCCCATTCACCCCATACACCCCATTCACCCCATTCACCCCATACACATCAACCATCTAAATCTAAATCTAAATCTGGAGGATTGAATCCTATTTATTGGTCTCATGTATACACGCAGTGAAATTAGTTTCTCTGCGTATCTCTCTCTCTTAAAGAGAGATACTATTATTAGGAGCAGTGGGAGCAGCTATTTTATATACAGCTGCCCGGAGAGAGAGCAGTGTAGGGGTCTGGTGCCTTGCTCAAGGGCACTTCGGCAGTGCCCAGGAGGTTATCTGGCACCTTTTTTCCCAAGTACCAGTTCGCACAGGTACCAGGACCCTCTCCGGTTCCCAAGCCAAGTCCCAACAGACTGAGCTACTGCCGCCTCCACTACTCACCATGGCTACTGGAAGAGACATGCATGAAATTCAATTAAATTAAACAGTGTAGATAATGTGCAGTCAAATACATTAACCAAAAAACACATTACACATGACATTAGGTTAACGCCGCAATGATTTATACTTGCAGGTTTCTGCTCTAAATCACAGCAAATCCATGTGTAGAGCACATGTGAGAAGTCTATAGGTTGATAAAATGGCATGTGATTTTAATTCAATTAAATCAATATTTCTATATGATTACATTTGCACGGTGTAGGGGATATCATGAAGAAAACTAACAGGGTAATTAACAGAAAGTTGACAGCATGGACTAATGCTGGTTGTAGGCCTAATTTCCTTTTCTTAATGTGTTTATCATCTGAATCTCTTGGTTAATCAAGCACGCTATCCTCTTTATTGGTCACATACACATACACACACAGTGAAGTTGGTTTCTCTGCATTTAACCCATCCTAGTATTAGGAGCCGTGGGGGCAGTTATTTTTATATTCTGCGCCCTTGGGGCAGTGTAGGGGTCTGGTGCCTTGCTCAAGGGCACCTGCAGTGCCCAGGTGTTTCGGGGACTTGAAACGGGCGATCGTCCGACACCCAAGCCAAGTCCCTACAGACTGAGCTATCCTGCTGTCCCGAAAATCCTGTTCCTGTGAGTTCCTCATGAGGCTGACATACAACATAAAGGTTACAACAGAGAGTTCACATCGCATCACACAATACGCTGTGTGACACATGGCAGGGGTCATTTGTATCCCCAGTTTGAGGCATTTTGCCATAAAAAAAACCCACACAAAAAGTTTTATAAATTACACAGCTGTGTGTCAGCTTTCACTATCCGTCCTCGTTTTTAAGGCCACGTGTCCCAGGGGGCAGTCCGGCCATTCTTCTTTGATAAACACTGAAAGGTCAGAGATGAATCATGGTCGTCGCAGGCGCAAAAGTCCCATTTTTTGTTTCCATGACGCAGTCGCATCCATTCCATGCAGCATCAGCAGCAGTCAGTCGCAGGAGCCCTCGCCTAGACCGTGTCAGAGAGAAAGCTCTGCTTTGTTCTGCTCCCCCTCCCCCCGGTAATGTGAACCACGTGCAGGATGAGACCTGGCAAATAGCCCCCTTGTCCAGTGGGGTTGGTGGTGTTGTGGTGCATTTATCATGCCCGCACAGGGGGCTGACACAAGGTTAGATCATCGGTCAACTGTTGCCTGACTCTGGGGGTCAGCGAGGTCCAGTATATTCAAGGTGCAGTGATCCGCTATTAAGCTAACCCCCTCTTTGGCTAATGTGAAGGCGCTGCGGTGACTTCAAAAGTAAATTGCAGGGTAACATGATTAATTACATCTCGTACGGAAAGTGGGCCGCATGGCATCGTGTGATGACGTTCAGTGCACAGACACAGGGAGGAGCACACACACAAACGTACGCACACGCTCACACACACACACACACACACACACACACACACACACACACACACACACACACACACACACACACACACACACACACACACACACACACACACACACACACACACACACAAGCACACACACAAAGACACACACTCATTTATTCTGTCCACATTATAAATATCACAGCCATACACACACTAACACTAACACTAACACACACACACACACACACACACACACACACACACACACACAGACACACACACACACATACAAACACAGGGCAACATAGAAACACACTCACATACACACACGCACACACACATACACACACTCGCACACACACAAAGACACACATTAATTTCCTCTGTCCACATCATAAATATTACAGACAAACACACACACACACACACACACACACACACACACACACACATACAAACACAGGGCAACATATAAACACAGACACACACACACACACACACACACAAAGACACACATTAATTTATTCTGTCCACATCATAAATATTACAGACAAACACACACACACATGCACACATGTATCCCTTTCCTCGTCACAGGCATACAAATGAGTCACACAACACAGGCACAGATCCTGTGTGCAGGAAGTGATCCCCTGCTGAATTTCTACAAAGCCCTCACTGATCTCCTGTCTGAGAGCCGGCCGACCCCAGCGCTGGTGGCGGAGGCTTCCCGGTTCAGTTTCCATGCCGCGCTCCCTCCTCCCCTCGCTCCCTCCATCGCCTCCGGATGTTAATCTATACAACGCTGTGGGCCCCAGGGCCGGATTGGGTGCACTAAGCCTCCGTCGCTCCAACACCTTGCTCCACCATGTCCAACCTGAGCATCCCTCAGTCAAATGTTCTGTATGATTGCCAGGGAGTGAATACAAATGTAGAAATGCATCCAAACACACCTGTGTTGCTTGTTGGGGGGCTGTTGGAATGAGAGGTGCTGTTTACCCCTAGCCATGTGGTAGACCTGTAAGGCAAATTGTCCTCCATCAGCGGTTTGTTTCTGTCCCTCCAGAGGATCTTAGCATACATCTAGTATACATCTGATACTCGGATAGGGATTTAGAATTTGATCTGGATTAGGTATCAAATACAGATTAAGTAGGAGATGTGAAGTCTTCATTGACAGCAAAGGGTTTATTTTTCTCCACAGCTCAAAAGGATTACCAAAACTAAAACACACACACACCCACGTACTAGAGACTTCACTTAAGCATGTCAAACATATAAATGCCTTTGAAAGCATCCTCACCAACGGCATATCACTGTTGTAGGGCAACTACACTGTTGTCGACCAAAAAGCGCTGCAGAGGGTGGTGAAAACCGCCCAACGCATCGTTGGAATACCCCTACCTGTAATAAAGACTAAACCACCACAAACGGTGTCTGAAGAAGACACCTCTCCAAGACACCTCTCACCCCAACCATGGACTGTTTGCCCTCCGGGGAGGCGCTACAGGAACCTTAGTTGTAAGTTAAGCAGGCTCAGGAATAGCTTCTTCCCCTGAACTCTGTACCACGATGACAACCACACACACCCCCCCGTCCCCGTCCCCGTCCCCGTCCCCGTCCCCCGTCCCCGTCCCCCGTCCCCCGCCACCCCAACCCCAA
>CM051002.1:3530085-3537585 GCA_027704905.1 Muraenolepis orangiensis
ACAAGGACACAGGGTGATGAGGAACCTGGTTAATTGCAAGAGTTTGAATCTTTGTGAGCAGAGCAGATGGAACATGCTAGAGCTCTCCTCCAGTGTGTGTGTGTGTGTGTGTGGTGGCTGTTATAACCTGTGGGCTTTGATTAACAACACCCTACAGGTGTGCAGCATCACCAGCCAATCAGTCCAATTCAGGCTAGGTGAGGATGCATAAATCAGGTACCAACCACACACACACTCCACAGTGTCTTTCTATTCTATAGGTCTCCATGCTCATTCAATAATATATGAATGATGTGTATCACATTCCAGGTTACATTTTCACAAGAACTGTTGGGTGGCTACCGTTTAAAACATGCTTAGTCTGAAATCAAGGACAATATCCAGAACTTTATGGAACTGCATGGGGTTCAATTTTGCAGCTTTTGGGGCTCTATAATTTGCTCCCCCCATGATCAAACCTATTTCACTGTGCCATGTGCCCACAACAACAACATTCACAAGAAAAAGGCATCTGGCAAAGACAGATGATATACTATTAAAAATGGGAAAAAGATGTAAAGTAAAGCAAAACGCCGGAACAAGCACAGTGAGCTTTCCTTAGGAGTGCATAGTCCTTTGTGTGTGTGTGTGTTCCTTTTTTGGTTCTCTGAAGACAGACAGTAACTACACTGCTGTCAGCCCACGAGGAGAACAGAGTGTGTGGGTGGGTGTGAACGACGAGCCCAAAAGTGCTGGCTTTTTAATGGCCCCTCTCCATCTCCATCTCCCCAGCACAGAGTAAAATGTGATGGCCGAGCTGCTTAAAACCTATGGGCATCACTTCGTGGGGAGGAGGGTGGGGGGGAGGCGATAGAGGGGTCGTGGGGAGGAGGGCGGGGGGCGGGGGGGTTTCAAAGAGCAAGACCCGTGAAATGTCATTCAAATAGCTCAAGTACTGTGTTTCGGCCACTTGTACAGCAAACCATTACACCGCCTGTGGAACAACGTTTTTGACATTTCTATTGAGCTATATATTTTTTTTTTTCTCCGAACTTGATATCAACCTGATAACTGGCCATGGAGCACGAGTCGCGTTTTCTTTGCTTGCTTCTTGCATTCAGCAGCCTGGACCACTTCCAGTACCTGAGCGGGTTGCACTAAGTGTAGGATATTATCTGAGTGGCATGCATTTTGTACATTTTTTATAGCCATAATAATAATACAACCCTTATCCAAGTTCCTGCCATTCACTGAATAAGTTCAGTTGATCTGTGTGTGTGCATTTATATTAAAGCGTTCTTATCAAAAACCGAGAAAAAGCCAATGGAATCTTTTTCATTTGATGATCGTCTGGCAGAAGAAGCACTCTGAATCGATATATGTCCCCCATCTCTATCCATTTCAGGCCAGCGAGCATTGTAGTGGCACACCATTATAGACCATTACAAAAGAAAATCTGTCCGTGGAATTAATTCTCCTGAAAAAAATATTAGCATAATTCAATGAAATGAACTCCCATCGCCGGGGCATGTAGCCGCAAAGTTGCGTTTCTTCCCCCAATGGGCGCTCGCATACTCCATACTTCCATACGCGCAGACATACTGGATAATCGCTGCTGCTAGTTTACTATGAAGAAAGCCCCCACATGCTCAGTAGGCATAATGAGGGCGGGGAATTAGGCTAATGGGAATTATTTTTGCGATTGCCAAAGCTGGGACGGAAACACACACTTCTTCTAGCAGAAGAACAATGTAATCTAACTAGCTACTGTGGGTTAAAATCTGGAAAAACCTTAAGGGGTCGGGCATGTAAGGCCCCATGTTTTAAAGCTATGTACATCTTCTAACTTGGCGGGAGGCCGATGTTTAACTTCAATTGTTTTGAATGATATATTTTCTACCGCTTCCATTGGCCAAGGCCAGAGCCAAGGATTGCTTTGAGTCTTTGAAGGATGTTGCTATTGTGTTTTTATAGCTTTAACAGGGAATTGTGTTCCCTTGCCATATTGTTGAACGTGAAGTGTTTGACTCTATTTGACTCTATTTGTAATAAGGCCATATTGTTGTGTTTGACTCTAGTGTTTGACTGTATTTGACTGTATTTGTAATAAGGCCATATTGTTTCCCCACACAGTGTTCCTAGTTTAACAGTTAACAGTATAATATACATGGAGTTATACTTGTATTAGTATAATTAGATGTAAATAGGTATATGTAAATACATATGGGTGTGTATACTGTATACACAGAATGCTCACAAATCATGCCATATGCAACACATTTGTATTCCACAATGTGTCCCACATTTCCATACAATAATAAGGGTTTCAGTCCGCTGTGTATCCCCCCTATGGAATCCGTTAAAGGTAATGCTTGAGTCTGTCTGAAATAGACATGACACCTTCTGCTAAAAATACAAAGTCAGCATAAAAAAAACAGAGAAAAAACCAGATAAGCTGTGGTGGGGCGGGGGGGGGGGGGGGGGGTAGAGCATAATTATTTGTTTATAGTCACAAGTATTATTTAAAGATATATACCCTTTGTCTTTTTTTTGTTTTTCGGACCCTGCTAAGCAACCCAATTTCTCCGAACCCCCAGACCGGACACTAAACAAACTAGAGAGGAGATTTTAATGACTAGAATTTACATACACGTCCTCCGTATTGATCTGGTGGAGATTTAGCCATGGTCAGCATATTCTTCAATCACTGCCATCAATGTTAATGTTGCAACATGCCAGTTATGGCCAAGAGGTTGGTAATAGGGTAAGACAGGGGCGTGCACACACGCACACACACACACACACACATGCACACGGATGCACACGCACAAGCACACATATTTAACTACACTGACTGTTCACATTTAACTACCCTGCATGCAACATTACCTGAACCAGCGGTGTTTTGCCAGTTACATTATTCAAGAGATAAAACTGAAGAGAATGTGGAATGTTTTGATCTGGAACTGGGCTCAAATGTGTTTTTCCAAACATTAGTTTCTAATTTGCAATATTCTCCCCCCCCCCCTAACAAACATAATGTCTCTCATGGTGGAGTGTCGTGGTTGGGTCGAAAATGGGAAAAATAACATAATAATAATATAATACATATTATTCACAAAAGTATGGCTGGATGATGTGCTTTGCAGTTATCTGCCACAATTCAGTTTTTCTCCAAATTCATCCGGCGGAATTAAAATAATTTTCACGTGAGAAGGAGTCGGCACATTATTGTGAGAGAGAAGCAAGAAGCGTGCGGGAAAATCAAATTAATCATGACTGTCGCAGAATTACACTTCATGATTGAACTACTCGAGGTGAAACGTATCTCTAATTGCAATATACTGAAGCATGACTCATTGGAAAAGTGGAAAAAAAGAAATAATTCTATTAATATACAGGTATATATAAAACAAAAATTGCTATGACATGGTTTTTTTCCTCTCACATGTATGTATGTATGTGTGTGTGATTCCATTGTAATGCACCGAGGTCTGGAGCAGGGGCTTGTGTCGTGACAAAAGAGAGGCAGAGGTAGCAGAGACATTATGTCTCTAAATGTAAATTATGTGAATGTTAACAGAAGGAAGCCTTCTGATACTTTCCCCGGGAAGAAATGTATTCTCTTGAAAAGTGAATGAAGAGGGTTGTCCTTGACCGTGAGAAAACACATATCCTTCCAGGGTCTTGGATTGCATATGTACCGGAATGTATGAATTATTAAAAAATTCCACTTGCTCTAATCAGGCGTTTCGAAGTTCTGTGCTCTGGGCCAGTAAGCTTACTGACTATAGGAGCAAAGGAATGTCACCGCAAACATTGGTTATTATATCTGAATAGGTACAAATAATGAGCTAAAATATTCTTCATTCATACACACTGAAATGCTGAAATGTCCTCTCTCTCTCTCTCGCGCACTCTGTCTCGCACGCTCTCTCTCGCGCGCTTTCTCACGTGCTCTCTCTCTCTCTCTCTCTCTCTCTCTCTCTCTCTCTCTCTCTCTCTCTCTCTCTCTCTCTCTCTCTCTCTCTCTCTCTATCTCTTCTGTCTCTCTCTCTCTCTCTCTCTCTCTCTCTCTCTCTCTCTCTCTCTCTCTCTCTCTCTCTCTCTCTCTCTCTCTCTCTCTCTCTCTCTCTCTCTCTCTCTCTCTCTCTCTCTCTCTCTCTCCCTCCCCCCCCCAACCCCCCACCTCTCCATCTTTCCGTTCCTTTAGGGACCGTCTTGCACAGCGCTAGCTGTTTATTCAGTGTGCTGAGGTTGGAACTATACTTACATACATACATACAGTACATAAAAAATGAAAGACCCCCTCCAGCTCATCTGCTCGGTGTGACGCTCGATCTATCAGGGGCCGCCCCGCTCGTGTCAGACAGCGGGGCACCGTGGCAACGCTGTCCATGACGGATCGCCGTCCGAGGGGGAAAAAGGGAGGAGGAGAGGGGGAGGAGGAGGGGAGAAGGGGGAGGGGGAGGCGGTGGCAGTAGCGGTGGTAGCGGCGGAAGCGGACAACATGGGTCTGGATGGTAATCACTCGCGTCAATCACAGCTCCCACACAGTGACCTTGTGTCACATGGAAGCGGTCCCTAACGCCACGCTGACACAGGCCAGCGGAGAGCAGACGTCGCTCTTTTTTTCATACGGCCTCCATGGAGCACATATTGACCTTTTGTTTTTAGGGATCGTCAAACACACAACACTCCCTGCAGTCGCAGGCGTCCGTCTTCACTGCTGGAACAAGTGGATGCTTCTCCTGCTTTGTACTTTCTTCTGGGATTATATAGAAGCGCATTTGAATAGGTCGGATAGATGTCGGATATTTTGTTTGTATTCCTGTCATACACCTTCCGCACCGTGCTGATACCAGCACTATCGGAGCAGGTTAGACACACAAACGTGCATGCATGCATGCACGCACGCAAGCCCCACACACACAAACACATACACGCATACACACACGTACACGTGCCGGGATGCATGCCGCACACACACACAAACACACATACATGCGTACACACACACTTACACATTCACATACACGTACACACACACCCACAAACGTACACACATGTACACATGTACACACACATACATCCACACACATACACACACACACACAAAAACACACATACATGGGTACACTCACACATACTTGGCTTGGGAGCCGCAAGGTCGCCGGTTCAAGACCCGGAAACACCAGGTTACTGCCTAAGTGCCCTTGAGCAAGGCACCCCCTACACTGCTCCCCGGGCGCTGTACTAATGGCTGCCCACTGCTCCTAACACTAGGATGGGTCAAATGCAGAGAACTAATTTCCCTCGGGATAAATAAAAAGTTTAAAATAAAAATTTAAATAAATTAAATTAAATTAAAAAATTAAAATTTTAATTAAAACACACACACAAACATACCAACGCAAACGCACACATACATACACACACACACAAAAACAAACGCGTACACGGACACACACACACACCCGTATACACACACAACACACACACACACACACACACACACACACACTGAAATAATGGCTGCAACCGTTTTTTAGAGGATTTAAAAGGTTCCTTAACTAACGCAAAAGTAAAAAAATCAAAGTCAGCCAGCTGCCACGGGATACCACAGGCACTTAATGCAGTAGTCATTATTTTAGAGTAGGCATCAATGAGTGTGACTTTCCTCTTCACTTATGTCGAAGCTTCCCTTTTATCCCAATAGAAACGCTTGATTATACTTTTGTTTTTCTTCTTTACAAGATTATAACAAAAAGTACAAGGTCCCTTAATGGTATTACAACTATAGATTTGCAACTATTAGAGTTGCATTTTCCAAACTGAAAACATAACATAGCTGAGACAGCAGGCACTGACTTTGGGAACAAGGCGTTTTCTTTCAGTTCATTATGTATGAATCTATTGGTATTCTTAACAAACAACAACATCAATACCAGTTAGTGGAAAGTGGCTCCCTTTCTTCCCATCTCCAAGCCATGGCTATAGAATCGTGTTGTGAACACAAAACCACTGATAGTTGTTCCTGCAGACATCCTGCTGAATATACCGTAGACCAGTGAGCAATAAACTCCTCTGTGTTAGAAACACGCCAACCTTCCTCCCCATCTAACGCAATGCCTTGGTAATATTATGTGCCCAAAGATCCTCTCTTCGGGAAGGAACTTATTTTTTCGATTACCTCAGGATTTAATGCCTCAGAGGGAGTTGAATAAGATGAATGATGTAAATAAGGGGGGGGGGCGGGGAAGAAAGAAAATAAATAAATAAACATATACTATTTTTAGGTTTGAATGATGTGTTTTCTACAAGCCGGTACGATCAACGGCATCCACGTTTAACCTGAGGGAAATGGTTGATAAAGAAACAATCACAACGATTTCTCCGCATATGTTGGAATCAGATACCGGTCAGGAGGACTTGGGAGTTTTTTTCTCAAATTTCCTCCAAAGAAAACAACAAAAATCAAACGTCTGTCGGTTGAAGCACGTTGTCAGTCCACGGCGCTCTGAGAATGCCGTGTTGTTTTAGAAGCAGGGGGGGGGGTCAGGGGGCTTTTATATAAATAAACATATATCTTTTTTTTTCGCCGTAGCGTGGATCTGTAGATGGATTGAGCTGCCAGAGCTGCCGTTATTCCAGCTATTCCAGCGTTGGGGAGCAGATAGCATCAGATCAGCTCAGATGATCAAGTCGTGGTACTTCACCCGCCCAGCCGGGGGGACTTTTATGTAGCTGAGGGGCTCTACAGCGTGTCTCGCTCGCTATCCGAACACCGTCTCCTGCCCACACGCTGTACTCCCAGATACAGCGGCGGGTGATAGCCGCTTCAGATACACATCAGATGTCTGTCAAACGGCCAAGATAACTGGGCCCGCCTCCGGGAACCGGGAGGGTTCTGGAGTTTGTATGCAATGCATGCGCTGTTGACACCATGGCAGGATGCACTGTTCTCACAGGAACTCTTTAGCTTGTCAAATAGAAAGAGTCTTTTTTTGTTTGTTTGTTGCATTTGTTATATATTTTAGAATCTACCAACACACACACACACACACATGTGTGTGTGTGTGGGTGCATGTGTATGTGTATGTGTATGTGTATGTGTATGTGTATGTGTGTGTGTGTGTGGGTGTGTTTGTGTGTGTGTGTGTGTGTGCACATATACACACACAAACACACACACACAAACACACATGCACATACCCCCCCACCCCCCACACACACACACCACACACACACACACACACATATGTTAGGAAATAGTTGGACTTTACTATCAGCAGTGTTAGCATTGGAGGCCTCATTGGTGGCTTGTTGTGTTTATGCTAATGTTTTGTGTTTCTTCTTCCTGCCAACGAGAAAAACAAGAACAGCTTTGTCTGTCTTGCGATGGGTGCATAGACCCTGATCTGGGGTGGTATTATAGTGGTTTATAGTGGTACATTTGTGGCTACCGCTGATCAACCAACGGCTTGTGAACAGAAATCTAACACCATTGCTTTTGCAGGT
>CM051002.1:3542585-3557585 GCA_027704905.1 Muraenolepis orangiensis
TGCATGTGCAGTGCAGGAGACACACGTTGCACTATAATAAACCCATGGGATGTAGCCGTCGTAGTTGTGTTCACTATTATTTAGTAATCATTGAGGAGAAAGAAATTGTGGAACCAACCTTTATATCGGCATTTTTTTGTTATGCTTGTTTCCTTTTTCATCGAGGTGGCAGCTGACTATAGTCTAAATATATGAATAGCAATGCACGACAACTTTATTTATTACTTACGCGTTATTAATCTGCTTACAAGTACATTTAACCCATGTGGCACCACACATTTCAGCCTTGTTTGTAAATTGCTTTCCATAAAAGCATAACAGCTATGTCTGTTTTGTCCGAGGTTATTTGCCTCCTGATAGATTGTCTGGCGATGCCACTCAATCCCTCCACAACGTGTCGCCAAGATTTATCACATCGTTCCAGTGAACTTCATTTAAGTCCTTCATTTTTTTCAGCGACATGACGGTGGAGTCTTTTTTTTAAATTTGTATTATTATTATAACTGTTAACACGTCATTCATGAAACAATATTACATCACAGCACAGCTGGATCACAGGGGTCCTTTAGTAGTTCATCGGACTATCGCAATTTATTGCGCTCTCGGTAACCAGTGGCGTCGGGCTTTTTTATTACAACTAATTTATTTCACAAATGAACTTGATTTATGAAATCATTCTCGACGTTTGTTCAGTACCAGCCCCCCTTTGTCCCGCAGGCCATGTAAACAGAAGGCCATGTGTGTACTTAACGCTAGGGGACGTCATTTGTGACTGAGAGGGAATACCATACTCTTTCAGCCTGAATATTGCTGACTGACCTTGGTTGAGGTTAAAAGTTAACGCCCCTGGGTATTCTATATGTGTGTGTTTGGGCTTTTAGCGTATATGTATGTACTGTATGTGTGTGTGTGTGTGTGTGTGTGTGTGTGTGTGTGTGTACACACACATGAGAATGTTCTCAAGTATGCCTTTTTTTTCTTGCTGTGCTATTCTTCCTTAATTGGTGTTTAGGAAACGTGTGAGAATGGCCTTTGCTCTTGCCAATTGCCAATCAATGGCTTCAATTTTCCAATTAGAAGGCACTCCGTAACACTCTCAGCCAAGGTAGCGCGAGCTCCTGAGGGGAAGGGACCATGACCTCTATTGACCCGTAGGTTGGATAATAGATTTGACCTCATACCATTTAGGGCACACACATGTGCTTGCTGTGTGAGAGTGGCGCCTCGGAGGTGAGGGGTCTAACAGGATATTTATATGCACACGGTGTATTTCGTTAAACTTGCCTGTTTTTGCTTTCGTGTGCTGTTTGTCTTCTTGAAGACCTTGAAGGGCTTCTTGCTACGAGTGGCTTTTGTTTGTTTTAGTTTTTTATTAACAAGGGTTCATAATACGAGTATAAGCGTAATTAAAAGTGTTTTTAATTGATTGCGATTATCCTAAGAAAGGAGTGTTTGTAGATGGAGAAGTATAATTTTTCACTGGGATGTCTTTAAACAGCGATCATTCAGTTAGGGAAGTGTGTTGTTCTTGTGTGTGTGTGTGTGTGTGTGTGTGTGTGTGTGTGTGTGTGTGTGTGTGTGTGTGTTTGTGTGTGTGTGTGTGTGTGTGTGTGTGATCCAGGGTACATTGCGGGTTTGGGTTGAGTACACTTAAATTGTGCTGTGACTGTCATCGTGTGTCATTTTGGAGCCGATAGTTACAGTACACTGGGCTTTCCAATGTTTATCTATTAACATCTGAATCTAAGCAATGCTCTATTTAATATCACGCTGATGCAAATGACTACAAACGGGACAACACATGTGCAATACTGTATACCCAGTGCTCTCTTTAGCCAAGCTTCTTACAGACCTGCTGCAGTCTGGCGACTGAGCAAATGAGCAGTGTGTCGCTGGATATACAACATATACGCTATTCAGTGCTCACACACACACACACACACACATGCACACACACGCACACATGCACACAACCACACACACATGCACGCACGTATGCACACACACAATCACACAGAGATGCATAAACACGCACACACAGACACACACACACACACACACACACACAATAACACACACACACAATAACACACACCCACCCACACACACATACACCACACTCACACCTAGTACAATACTAGAAACTATTTTAAATGAAGCTCCGTAGTGAGACATGGATTACTGTTCACCAAATTAAGTGCCAAGGGAGAGTGAGGTTCACACACAGAGAGAGCGAGAGAGCGAGGGAGCGAGAGAGAGAGAGAGAGAGAGAGAGAGAGAGAGAGAGAGAGAGAGAGAGAGAGAGAGAGAGAGAGAGAGAGAGAGAGAGAGAGAGAGAGAGAGAGAGAGAGAAGGTGCTTGAGGTAGACAGTGGGAGAGAGACGGAGGAGAGTGTGCAGGGGTGGGTCGGGTAGGTGATGGATGGCAGTCTTAGTGAGGCTGTAAAGATGACAGATACCGGGGCCTACAGACCAGCAGAGGTTGCCACGCTGCCGGGGAGGCAACCTATTAGACAAGCTAATTGATCTGGACCTGCGGTCAGGTGACTTCACCCAGACCACTGCCCTTTATTACTCCCCGCAGCACACGCACACACATGCACATGCCACACGCGTACACGCACACACACGCACCCACGCACGCACACGCACACATGCGCACATATGCACAGTACTGACGTGCGCAGAGAGGTTGTTAGTGTGATCAGTGGTTCCAGTGGGGCTCTGTGTGTTCATTCCAACATAAATAGTGTAACAGTATGAACATGGCACGCGTGAGCACTATGTGTGCAAGGCACTTCTTGACATGTATCACTAAAATTGCAATTTGTTGCCATCCCGCCATCTGGGTTTAACAATACTGTTGCTTCTGTTCTACTTGATCAATTATGTCGTATACTATAGGCGCTGCTTTCTATGCTCCAGTCACTTGTTGTGATTCATTGTTCTCTTTATGCTTCATGCATTTAGTGTAAAGTCATTCAGACGATGTCACCTGCAGTATCGTCATGCATTTGTTGATTCGTCAAAGAATACAATTTTGTTTTTCCACAATATTTTCTCCAGTGACAATAATGACAATATATGAATTTCAGGGGTGCAGTAAGGGGGCACCTGAGGTAGGCGATGCACATCCCTCTGGCCTTTGTAAGATCCCCAATGCTCCAGGACAGAGACAGGCACTCTGTCTCTGTCCTGGAGCACAGTCTCGGGCTGAGATTTTTAACCAGGGGTCCTGACTCCCTGTGGTCACTTAAGATCTCATGACACTCATCGCAAGAGAAGGGGTGCTAACCTCCCAACCTGGCTATTGAACCAACATGATGGCACCTATACTCATCCATCCCCTGGTACGGTTTAATAGTCTGGTCTAGCGAATTGCGTTCCACTTCCTCTCCCACACACACACACACACACACACACACACACACACACACACACACACACACACACACACACACACACACACACACACACACACACACACACACACACACACACACACACACACACACACACACACACACACACACACACACACACACACACACACACACACACACACACACACACACACACCATGTAAAAGCGCTTTGAGTTCCTTAAAAAAAATTGCTAAATTTATTTAATTCATTCTTTTTCTTCTTATTTTTAAATACACATTTGAACTATTACAAATAGCATTTTTGCAGCCCCAACATAATATTGAGTAAAACATTTGTAATTGTATTTCATTGCATGGCTGATTGCAGTGATTGACTGGGGTGGGGTGGGGGTGAGGGGGGTTGATCCCTGGGCTCCTCCCTGGGGAGGAGAGAGGCGGGATGTCCTTGAGATAGAGACGTAATGCCCCTGACTTCCCCCCAGTGTGCTGGTTTTCCTTGAACAGTTGACTCTGCAGTCTCTCTGCGGGTTGTGTGAGTGGGATAATATGACACATCTCTCAATTGCTCTCAAGTGTTTCCAGTAGGGCTGCACCATAATGAAAAAAAAAATATTTTGCCCGATATTGAGATTGCAATTATTCATTGCGATTAACATATTATCGATTCATGCAATATATATATATATATTTATATATATAAAATTATAGCATCTTCTTCCCATTGAACGGTATCCCTCCTCCAGTAAACTAAACTATTAGCATAGCCTGTGGGAACACAAGCTAAAACATCCACATTCTGGGGGAGACACTACACTGACGCTATGCAGTGTCTATCGCGTTGTCGAATTTCTGGATCTGAGATTACTGTCCAGCCAAGGGCCAGACTGATATTCATTGTAAATGCAAACTGGAATATCTTGATGGTCTCCCAAGGCTAACGATGTCCACAGCATGTCTTCCCCCCCGGCCAGAGTGATGGGCGATGCACTCTGTCATCCGATGAACTTCAACACAGGAGCATGTCCTGTGTCCTTTCACACTCTCTCTCCCTTGTAGGTTTATCATCTCTCTTCCTCCTCTCTCTCCTCTCACCCACTCACAGATGGCAATTATTTGTGTTCTATTCTTGATGGGAATTAACACTTCTTGTTGGTACTATTTCTTTCAATAATCATGAAAAAAAAATTAAATATGAGAATTAGGTCTGGATGGCCTATAAATGAAGTCATTCATACTGTCTGTATATATAGACAGTCTATATATATATATATAGACAGTATATATATATATATATATATATATATAGACAGTATATATATAGACAGTATATTATATTTGTAACAGACGCCAGCAGGTGGTGCTGCACAGTGGTAAAACCTCACTCCCTGACACCTAAATAGACGTTTGAGCGCTGAGAGCCTATGGGTTTTAGCTTCTCACGTTAGAACGTCGCCTATCATGCCTAAGGTCGTCAGTTCGAGCCCAGTGCAGGACACTGACTGTATACAGTATATTCTCTTTGTAAAAAAAAATTCATGACGGGATATGGTACATTTAGCAATCATTTGACGTTATCTTTGAGTCAGTTTTGTGCAATACCATTTTTTACACTTTTTACACAGTCTTTACATATTAGCTCTATTACCCCTGTTTTTGATACATAAGGGTAGGCAAACCACAAAATCTTGGGAGGTTTTTGTCACAAATGTCTAAACTTGTTAAACAGGTGGGAATTTCTCTCTAAAATACCAGAAGCAACTTCAGGTGAAAAAATCCCTTGCAGAGTGGTACTGTTCAAATGGCTGTGTGCACCATAGCTTGAGTGGATGATATGAAATATTTGTATAATGATAGTGATGGAGTATATGTGCTATTTTATTGCCATTTATCCGTAAAACAGCAGTGCGTAAGTGAATCCTGTGTTCAGTCCATTCCTAGATACAACACTGCACACACTGACGATGGTGGATATTTCGTTTTAAGGCAATTATATTGTGGAGGCGATATTCTGTGTGCGTGAAAAAGGGGGGTGGTGGCCATCCAGACCTTGTTTGTAGTCGGTCGGTACGCAGGTTCAGGTCTGTCTGTTCCCTCTTCAATGAGTAGGAGGCAGAACTACTTTGTAAACAAGCCGTTTCTCGCATGACTGTCACGGTTCACAGAGACACTTCCTTACAGTTTGGAATAATAGCAGGAACATATTGGCTCCTGTAGCAGCAGCATTCTGGCGTCTTGTCATAGTGTCAGTTTGGGAGCAATGAAGGCTGCCAAGGTAGGGAAGGGAAAGGTTTTCCGCTGTGTTTTATGACTTTATAACTCCCAATGTGGATGATGACACACACATACATGCACACATCCACACACACACACCTACGCACACACACACATCTATGCGCAAGTACGTACGTACGTACACACACACACACACACACACACACACACACACACACACACACACACCTACGCACACACAGCCACACCTACGCACACACACGCTTGCACACACCCACACGCTTGCACACACCCACACCCACACACACACAACTAGGCGCACACATGTACACACATGTACACACATACACCTCGGTTCACGCACGTACACACACACACACACACACACACACTTATGCCACACACACACGCACGCGCACACACCCACCCACACACACACACACATTCACACACACGCATGCTCACACCCACGCATATTCACACGCATGCACACACACACACACACACACACACACACACACACACACACACACACACACACACACACACACACACACACACACACACACACACACACACACACACACACACACACACACACACACACACACACACACACACACACACACACCACACACACACACACACACACACACACACACACACACACACACACACACACACACACACACACACACACACACACACACACACACACACACAGGGGTGTGTGTGGATTTGCCTTTTTATCTGCAACTGATTAAAATAAACAAGGGATTAGAGTGGATGTGGATAAGAATAACCTATTATCATATTGTTTTGTTTGCTTTCTCCCAGACTTACCCATGCGAGAATAAGCTTTGGTTTCATTTCAATAAATAAACTGTCTGCATGCAATGGGAGTTAATTTAACGCCTTTGGCTCCTCAATGTGACTTTAGTACCTGGGACTGTGATGCTGCTGTGATGCTCACTGTGTTTGACAGCGATATGTGAGTATTTATGCCTCTGTCTCATTTGTGATCACTGACTGACTGCGAGCAATGACACTTTTTTGCTGAGACTGGGAGATGCTCTCTGACAGCATCTGTGAAATGAGATGTGTGTCACAGAATAAGAGTCAGCTGAGCTTTAGTGCTGATACAAGTTCAACCTAACCACTAAAGCCTTCTTTTCTGGCCATGAGATGTATGGTGGAATGCCAGTGGCTTTAGCTTTAGTGCTGGTACAGGTTCAACCTAACCACTTCTTCTTCTCTCTCCTGGCCGAGACAGATGTAGACGTAAGCATAAGGTTAAAAAAGCAACTATGATTGAATTTTTTGATTGTGCAACACGGGAGGGACACTTATTCCCACTAATGTCATGACTCGTTCCCATTCTCCCTGTGCCATTGCCATTTATATATATATATATATGGTCAGAGCAGCATCATTTATTTTAATTGGTCGCGAAGGCTGGTTATTATCATCTTGAATGGGAATTTCACCTAGTGACTAGAGGAAGTGGCTGTACAATTCACCGTATGCGACCAAGGCAATTAAAGTCCAGAGTCACCAATTATTGTGAGTCACAGTCAATTTACTTTTATTTCATATAATTACAATTATTATCACTAACAGGGCTATAACAAGACATAAAGTACTACACGACCAGCTTTACAATTCCTTGTTTTACTTTAAGGAGACCATTTTATATGGCAACGATGTGTATATAAAACCCGTAGTAGTCAAATGCTGTGTCATTATCTTAACGACATTCCACACAAATATGTTAACGATATTTCAAAACAAAAATCATCTGTCTGATAGCGTGCCGATGGGAGATAGCAGTGAGTAGTACGCCTTCCCAGAGTGGCCGGTTTGTGAGCATCCCTATTGGCTAAAGACCTGCTCCCATAAGTAACACTCCAAACGGAGCAAATCTTGGAAACAAAGAGCTCCCACTTGGACTCTTGTAGGCTTTCTGTGAATAAATAATGCAGGGCTTTTGGCAATGCTACTCTTTTTTTGGCCTCAGAGGTGTATCTCTGTCTTATTCTCCTTCCTCTTCACTCGTCTCTTTTGCCTCCTTTCTCTGACTATATCTCCTCCTGTATGAATAACCCTGTCACGTATATTGAGTGGATATTCTGCTCCCTCTTTCTGATCGCATGCTATGATTGTTCCCAGCTTCCCTTCACAAGTCACTTTGGATTAAAGCGTTTGCTAAATTACGAACTGTTCAGTAAATGTACTGTAAAATGAGTTCCAGGCGATAGCAGGTATACACTCTCATATCTGGTTGGGTAAAAACAAGGAAAAGGGAACTGTTGTCGTACAATTGGTCACAAATAGAGCTGTTGGATTGGTTGGAGAGTGACACAAAGTAGCTCAGGGAAAGTGTTTATAGACCAGGTATGAAGCATGAGCATTCAATACACTTTCTCTAGACTCACACAACAACACACACACAATAAAACAACAGTCCGATTTCCAATAATTGGTGGAAGTGAGTCATGAAATGAGTCTTTCTTTGGACTTGGATAATCCTTCCATTCTCAAATAAAGCAATATCAGGTGATTGGCCTTTCTGTGCAAACTCACTGCTGTGAGTGAGATCTAAGAGGCTCTCTCTCATTTCATTGATGCTGGCACCTTGCAGAGACATTATTGAAAAGTGGAAAGTGCCGGGCTTCTCTTGACACGGGGCAGCCAGGAGAACGAGGTGCTTTATTTAACCATGGATACAGCCAAGAATTAATAACCTGAATTATGGTTTTCTTTGTGTGATCAAACACACCAGTGTGCTCTTTCCTCTCGTGGCTTGTCCCACTCTGCGAAGCACACACACACACACACACACACACACACACACACACACACACACACACACACACACACACACACACACACACACACACACACACACACACACACACACACACACACACACACACACACACACACACAAACACACACACACACACACACACACACACACACACACACACACACACACACACACACACACACACACACAAACAAGCTGTGGATCGGAATTTGAAAGTTTCAATGCTTTTTGCTGAATAATTAATCTGGGACACACTCTTGGGGATAGTTGTACATTCTTTACTAATGGGGGTCTATTTTTTCAAGGCACAGTGTACACATAAACACACCTGTGTGTGTGCGCGGACACAGATAGACACACACATACACACACACACACACACACACACACACACACACACACACACATACACACATAAACACACACATGTAAACCAAAATTAAAACAGCCATTAACAGACTGCAGGATCACGCACACACTCACACACAAACACACACACACACATACACCCACACACACACCGCCCTGTTACACAAGTGCATGGTCAATGGGCGACACACGCTGTGTGCAATAAACATTAACACCCACATGCAAAAGGTTTAAAGTTGACCCTGATTATTAGATTATGAGAGGAAACTTTTGCACAGCTTTAAACTAATCTTTGCATAGCGGTAAGTGTCGTAAAAGACCTGAACATGACAACATGATAATTATGTAGTATATCAACATCCCTGTGTCCCTCCAATTATTATTTCAAAATGATTCACAGTTGGCCCTAACTAAACTAAACTATTGGTTAGGGTATTTTTATAAACTATTACTGGACGAGGACTATAAATATACATTAATGAGTTATACATTATCATATGTATATATCCTGTATCATCCATCAGTCATCAGTTTATTGTTCTGTTTTAGTATAGTTTTGTTTATGGTAGTATTGCATATAGTAGGCAGTATATTGTGTTGTTTATTCTATATCGATTATAGTAGGTATAGTAGGTATATAAGATATAGTGTTGTTTAAAGTATAAAGTATAGTATATAGTAGGTAGTACATAGTGTTGTTGATAGTATATTGTATAGTATATACCGATATAAGGTAGTATATAGTGTTGTTTATAGTATACAGTATAGTATATACCGATATAAGGTAGTATAAAGTGTTGTTTATAGTATATATTATAGTAAAAAGTAGGTAGTATAGTGTTGTTTATAGTATAAAGTATAGTATATAGTAGGTAGTATATAGTGTTGTTTATAGTATATAGTAGGTAGTATATAGTGTTGTTTATAGTGTAGTATTGTATAGTATAATATTGCATAGTTTAGTATCGTAAAGTATAGTATTGTTGTTGAAATTCCTGCTGCGGGACTGAATGCATGAAGTGAATGTGTATGCATCCCATTGTACTTGTTACACATGGCAAATAAAATCATCTTGAATCTTGAATCTTATAAATTAGAAGACGTAATGTTTCAGAATAATTTCCGCTGTCAACTGCTTGAGAATAAATAAAACTCCCTCACATACAGTCAAGCAAAAACAAGAGTCAGACAGCTCCTCCCGCCGTCTCTTCCCCTTAGTTATATGGCATTGACAGAGCTCCCATCAGCCTTATCTCCATCGATGGGCTCCAACATGGCCACAGAGGAGGGGGGAGGGAGGCCTCTCGCTGAGTAACCGGCCCGCATCGCAGATTACGGCCCGGGCATCCATCAGCCCCCCCCCCCCCCCCCCCGCTACTCGGTCTGCACCGGCCAACTGAAGCTGTCGTACCGCGCGTCCCAGACAAATGGCCGCTAACACGGTCAATCTACCACAACATCTACCCCCACTTCCAACAGGCATCCTTATTAATGGGGGGTGGTCAGCTGGGGGGGGGGGGGTAGAAGGTGTGTGTGTGTGTGTGTGTGTATGTGCGTTTGTGTGTGTGTGTGTGTGTGTGTGTGTGTGTGTGCGCATGTGTGTGTGTGTCTGTGCGTTTGTGTGTGTCTGTGTTTGTAAGTGTGTCTGTGTGTGTGCGTGTCTGTGTGTGCGTGTGTCTGTGTGTGTGTGTGTCTGTGTGTGTGTGTCTGTGTCTGTGCGTTTGTGTGTGCGTGTGTGTGTTTCTGTTTGTCTCTGTGTGTCTGTGTGTGTGTTTTTGTGTGTGTGTGTGTGTGTGTGTGTATGTTTGTGTGTATGTTTGTGTGTGTGTGTGCGTTTGTGTGTGTGTCTGTCTGTGTGTGTGCATGCGTGTGTTTGTGCGTGTGAGTGTTTGTGTTTGTGTCTGTGTGGGTGTTTGTGTGTGCGTGTGTCTGTGCGTTTGTGTGTGTTTGTGTGTGTGTGTGTGTGTGTGTGTGTGTGTGTGTGTGTGTGTGTGTGTGTGTTGTGTGTGTGTGTAATGAGTGTTCCACTGCGAGAAGGGCCGGGAAATGTACTCTTTCTTTAATTTGACCATAAACCTCTTTGTAATGACAACATACACCACTCTGTGAGCTTGGACTCATTTCACTGGGCAATTTTCAATGTCTCTTCTTCGAGTCTTTGATCCAAATGTGATTTGTTAATGTTTGGCATCTCCGACGGCGGCTTCTGTCATAAATCCATGCCGTTTAAGATAACATTAATTAATGGAAATCGATGAGTATAGCTTTTTCATGTGCTTAAGTGTGTTTCAAATTAACCAGTAGGCTAATTTGTAGGTCAGCATTTTTCACGGGGGGAGAGAAGGCATTGGATTCAGGGCCTGGTGCTCAATGGAAGTGAGATATTCACAAACACTGACCAGGACCAGACTACCACACTGAGAGAGACCCTGCTATGGGAGAGTGTAATGCAGTACCCCTGCAGTAGTGTGTTAACTCTCTCTCTCTCTCTCTCTCTCTCTCTCTCTCTCTCTCTCTCTCTCTCTCTCTCTCTCTCTCTCTCTCTCTCTCTCTCCCTCACCCTCATCTACATGTCCTGAATACCCCCTCCAAGTTCCTATCTCACACACACACACACACACACACACACACACACACACACACACACACACACACACACACACACACACACACACACACACACACACACACACACACACACACACACACATACCCACGCTGCACATTAACACAGACAGACAGACAGACAGACAGACAGACAGACAGACAGACAGACAGACAGACACACACACACACACACACACACACACACACACACACACACACAAAATAACACATAGTAATAGATTACAGAATATGGAACTTAAAATTATTCTGAAAATAAAATTGAAAGCAAAAAAAGAAAGAACTATTTGAACATGTCAATGCCACTGACTTGCATTGACAATGTTCAATTAGTTTCTTACTTTTTTGCTTTCAATTTTATTTTTTCGGGCTGTGAAATGATGTAATTGTTTTACCATAGTTATACCATATTTTAATATCCAGGCAGGACTGGAGGAACTCTTAATTAAGGTGAGCTCTTTACACACTCTCCACCTTTATAGCCTATGTAGATACTGTATAAACTACTTTTAAGAGAACCTGTTCTCATTAATTATAATTGTTTAATCTAATTTTACTTAGCCTTGGAACCAGGCGAATATAGCCTGCAACAGCATTACAGAGAACAACTGCACTTGAAAGCTTTTGTTGAAAAAAAAATGTGTTTGTTTGTACTTCCGACCGGATTTGGTAACGGTGGGATTTAGCTATGCGCTACGTCACGTTCCGTTGCTCTGATTGGTTGTAGGTCTATCCAATTGTGTCCATAGGCGTATTGTGTCTGCGCCTGTTCATTTCCGATACCCTAGAGGAATGAAATAGGTTAGTTCTCCAACACTATGTGGCTAGCCCCCGGGGTAGGCTGAGCACCCTGTGAGTTTCACAAGTTTTACAATAATGACCGGCCGCTAGGAATGTCCCGACATAAAAACAGAAAGTTAAATTTATAGCAGCATAAAACTGCTGTGGTGGTGTATTAAAAAAAGCTGTCAAATAGTAGTTTCTGCACTTTGAATGGATTTTTAGATTGTTAACATAACCTGTGTGAACATTACGTTTGCATATGGAGATGTTTGCTATATTGGTATTGCTAAAATGCTAATGCCAAATGAAATGGTTTTCATTGTCCTACATTGCCACATCAAACCTTCATGGTGAAAAAAGTTTGCTTGTTAAAAACAAATCACACTAGTTTGATGTATATTTGAGGTTATTATGTTTTCTATCCCATTCACTACCTGTCACTGTGAATTCTTTGAACAGGTCGGCCTGGCTGTTGGCGAGATGCTTTGCCTATTTGGACGTGTTGGCTCCCTCTGTCTGCGTAGGTATAAAACATGTTTATTACATGCAGCCTTTGTGGGCTGAATGTAAGCTAAATGATGGCATATTTGGCTCTGTGCGTCTGCTTTGCTGACATGCTGCAGACGGTAAGAGCACTTGTCGTGTTACTTGCAGCCATGCCTCTCGCCGTTCTTCCATGAATGAGAGCGCCACACAATAATTGGTGGATGTCCGTGATATTTTTAAAGGGAAACATTCACATCGTGGGCAGAAACAACAAAGAGGGGAAAAAAGTGAGGAAGTGTCCATGGTGGAGAGTTAGGATTGGCACAGCTGAGGTCAGCCATGGCAGGAGATGACAAAAAAAAACAGGATGGAGGGAAGCGGACATGGTCTGCAAGGATGGAAGGCATCTAAAGGAATTTGCACAATAAAGCAAGCCAGCAGATTGGCATGGCCTCAGTGGCAGACCTCCTGGCTACAGTGGCAATGCGAATGCTAACTAACTTAGCATTGGAAAGAGGAAGGGAGCGCTCTCTTTAGGTGGAAGGACAACGCACACAAAGGCCTTTCAAAAACCTTTTATTTTCAAAGCAACATGTCTACATTGATATTGCTACATACGATAGTTAATACACACATTGTGGTCGACCCTCAGACAAACCTGATGACCCACTTGAAACTGATCATGATACTCATTTTGAACTGGTACATCTGAAAAACAGTTTTCAGATTAATCATTGATGAGGATGGTAGCAAATGACGAATAACGGTGGCTGTCCAGCGATTGCAACAGTGTGTAGAATATTACATTAAGGTTCCTAGGCTTAGCTCTGGAAATACATTCAGTCTTCTGGTTTGCTGCAAGTGTGTATTGTTAGCTTTAGGTTTCAGTCACTTATTTTGCTCTTTTATTCATCTTTTTTTCTAGAGACAGGGGGGGGGAGCGGGAGGTAGAAATGCTTAACAAATTCACGAAAATACCAAAGTAATGGACTAAAAATAACGTTCGGAGTAACACTGCCGAACGTAACTTGAGATCTGAAAACTGAATCGATAGAAAGAAGAAAGAAGCGAGGCACTATAAGGCGATTCTTCCCCTCAGTCGTAACTTGGCATCAAAACGCTGCTTTTATCAGCGAGAGTCAAGGGAGGGCGGCAGGGTCGCTGGTTCCTCCCGGCCAAAATGTATAATTTCAGACCAAACGCTAAGGTTTCTGCAAGACGTTATTGTCCAGGCGATAATGATATCGGGGATATTTTATATATATATATATATATATATATATATATATATATATATATATATATGTATATTAGAGCTGTCAAAGTTATGGTGATAACAACGCCTTAACACAAATTAGTTTTACCGCACGTTCTGTTATGACCCGTAGTTTAAGAATCGGGTAGCAGCGCTAACATTAAGTCGAATGGCGATAGCAATGGATAAAGAAAAAGGATTGCATCTAACGATGACATCCACTTGAATGAATTGCCTTCGAGAGCCACCACTGTATCGAAGAGACTCAACGTGTATGAAGACCAGAAAGCAAAAGTAGCGGAGACTACGATGGTCCCGCTAAACGGGGGAGAATATTGGCTGGTTAACAGTGCATTATTTTGACCAGCAGCTGGAACTTTGGTCGCATGCTTTGACTGTTATGAAGACAGAGGAGAGGCGTCTTGCTGAAGCGTGCACCGAGCACTTGCAAGTAGGCAAACAGTGGAACATTGAACATAAAGTCAGCGCACTCCCCACTGATAGCGCTAACGGAGCGTTAGCCTTGGAGCATTAGCCTTGCATAGCCAAGCCTTGTTAGCCACACGTAGCCTCGAACCGATTCATCACCATGTCGCAACATACATAACATGATCGAGGGTTTCTGGAAAATATTTCTCATTGTTTTGGGTTGATTTTTAATATACATACATTTGCATAAAGCAAGCCTATTTGCTCACTCCCATTGTCATCATGTTGTCCCATTGTCGTCGAGTATTAAACAGTTAATATCCCTTTAAGGCACATTTTGAACAGATTAAAAAATATATATATTAATTTGTGATTAATACTGGCAATTAACTATGGACAGTCATGCGATTAATTGCGATTCAATATTTAAATCGATTGACATACCCTGTATGATTGAACAGTTTTGAACCTTGACTTGGATCTATGACACGTGACTGTTTGTTTGTTTAGGAGAGCTGCATGGAGCTGCACAGCTGCATGCACTCACTACTAATCTGGGGGCTGCTGGGATTTATAGCGAGGATTCACATCTTTGAAGAGATTAAGC
>CM051002.1:3560085-3570085 GCA_027704905.1 Muraenolepis orangiensis
AAATGTAAAAAAATATATATAAAAATATTCTAAGAACATGCCTCGACGAATAGTGGAAGGGCTAACCAGGACATTCTGCTGTTGCTGTTGTCTACGACATTACATTTTATATTTTATATTAAGTACATCACAGTGTCATTGTTTTTGTCCCCGAGCGGGAGATAATTTGAGGAGAACTCGTGTCTCCCTTTAACCTGATTTGATGGGGGGGGCTTCCTCCTCCATGAATCAGCCTTACCTTTCAACACAAATTGATTTGTTTGTATCGTCATCGGGCATTTGCAACATCATATTTTTTAAGGTAAGACAAAAGTTAGTTATCATTTATTTAGATTTGTATCAACGATTTATCTATCACAGAAACACATTCAAACACAAAGATTGTGTTTCTGTGATAGATAAATCGGTGCTACAAATCAGAATCAATTATAACAAAGTGGCTAAGACTAACATAGTTGTTGCTTTTTAGCATCTTTTAAATATGTAACATCAGACCTTTGCAGAAAATTTCAACTGTCACATTTGACATCATTTCAGGCCATTGTGAAGTCCTCGCTCATGCCTGTGAAGCAGTGGAACGGCTTTTTTTAGCAAAACATTGAGGCCATTTCAGGCTTTCCGGTTGTCCTGCTCTTTAATCTTTCCTTCAAAAAACATGTGTGTGTGTGTGTATGTGTGTGTCTTTGGCATGTGCCTCCATTGATCCGTGGTGTTCTTGGCCACCTTGCATCCGCTTCCAGCTTCCTGCCCAGTCCTGTGGCCTGCACAGCATTTCACTTGTCCAAGAGCCCAGTGCTTTTCAAGCAGGCCACATGTCCTAGATGTTTGGTTGTGGAGCCAGATGCTTGGGGAAAAGGGCTGATGTTATTCAGATTCCCTGGCAGGTGCCAAGCAATATGCATTCTGCCTGTTGCTGAATTATGTATTCTGAATTATGTTTTCTCCGCTAACGAGGGTCTGAGCAATGACACAATGAAGTGTGGGCGGGTCCATATTGTAATTCACTTTTAAAAAGAAAAGCAGATTAAAAAAGCTTTTCTAGATTTTCTAGATTCAAAATAGCATTATGTCTACCAAATCATATCTTTAATGTTACGTACGTGATCGGCACACCCCTACAAATATTTCAATTGAATTAAAGAACAGTGGAGCATTACTCAACCGTAGGCTGATGCTCTCTTCTCATTAGAGAAATCAATTCTGATCGCTGTTGACCGCTTAGTCAACAACCCTTCCTCAACACTCTCTGGGCGCGCTCCTTTATTAGACAATTCTCGCCACGGTGCGAAGGAGGATAAGTGTGACCAGTGATGGACTCCATTAGTGCTTCTTGTGCTCCTGTTGGGAGGCAATGTCGCACGAACGCCAGCACATTAGGTAATTTGAAATCAAATCTATATACAACTCATTTGGGCAATTTGAGCAAAATCCGGATGTCTTGAAATCCTCTGATGATGAGCAGGGTTTCGTTTACGTCTCCTCCGCTATATGGCCGACCGCCCCAACAAACTGCTGAACTTTTCATATGGGGACATATGCCATGGATCGGTTCACTTCAGTATCTGTATTCAATTTGACAGACTTTAGGCTATAAAAGTGTCACAGGGCTACTGCTTTCCGTGCAGAAAGCAGGACACAGGGACATCATTTTTTTATTGTCCTGGATGGACCGGCACCGTGTTCCGAAACCAGCCTTATAATGAAAACGAAACTCTTTACCCTTAAATGTAAACGCTGTTATGTTAATTAAGATAAACAGAAAATTAAACACGTCTGGCAAGTCAACTGCAGCCCAAACATCCAATTAACAAGTCTACTGACCCCATGGGGACATAGATGAGCCACGACGGGGTCTCCTCCTCCATGGGAATTAGGGGTCTGGCAAAAATACAAGAGTATATATAGAGTATATATAAGAGTATACAAGAGTATAACTTTACACAACTATACAGACTATAACTAATTATGCTCATAACCCACAGCCGTGTCACTCCCAGGAAATAGCCGCGCCCACTTCTCCCTTGTTTACTGATTGACACCAAGCCACGCCCCCTTCACGCGACAATAAGCTATAAGTAAATCGACTTCTATTTGCCTGATATAATATACTATAATTTAGGCTAACATAACACCCCATAATTGAATATAGTACACCTATGAAATCAAACAGTGGCCTGTCTCTGTGGAGACGTTCCCCGCTGTAGATCACTTTACATACTTTTTCAAGTTTATTAAAACCATTTTCTCTTCTGGTCTCTTTCCAACTCTCAAATCTCACCTGCAGCAGCCTCTGTATCCTGTTTTATTTGGTTATTCTAATGCACGTTATCTATTTTATTATTATTATTATTTTTTAACTCATGATTGTTTGACTGAGAGAGAGTCTACTATGTAAATCTCCACTAAACCTTTGTCTTGTTGGAAACCCTGAACGGACCTCGTACCGACTCAGAGGACGTCTTGTTTTACACAGCTTATGTACTTTCCTACAACGGGTCCAGCAAAGTTTCTTGAGTTGGTTGGTGAACAAGGCAAGGATGTATTATCACATTATCACTCCATGCGACAAAATCAATCGAGTGTCGATTGATTGTCGGCGTGCATGAACCATCGAACCATCGAACCACACATTAAAACACCATCAAGAAAACAGCATTAGACTAAAATGCAAAATACATCACAGTCATCCCCACTGCTTCTCTATCCATTGAGAAACTGTTTTTCAGATTTATGATGTATGAATGATCAGATGTTAGTGGGGCATTGGCCATTCCGGTCACAGCAGGAGCAGTTTGGGGAAGGAGCAGGTGGGGTGTGTTGGGTGGGGGTGGTGGGGGGGGAACAAGGCCTGTGGCAGATCCATTATTCATGGTTCAACCGGTGCTTGTAGTGAGCAGTGACTCCCGGTCAGCTTAAATCAAACAGGGGCCAGTGAGTACAAAGACCCCTGGGAGACTAGGACCTGCACACAGGTGGCAGAGAGGAGGCACCGGGGATGATAGAGGTCAGAGGGGAGCAGGGGACAATGAGGGAAGGTCTGGTGTGTGTGTGTGTGTGTGTGTGTGGGGGGGGGGGGAGGAGAGGGAGGGCGGGGGGGTGCCTAAAATACATACATTGTCAGCCCATTGACATTGTATATTAATCTTAAATCTTTAATTCTGCATATTTCAGTCACATTTTTCCCACTTTTCTTGACTTGCTACTCTTCTTCGTTGCTTTGATCAGTGAAGGTTTAATTAGATGTGATTCATCACTGTACTGTCAAATGCCTCAACTTAAACAATATATTTTGTTCACTGCAAAGTACAGCTTTTCAGCTTTTGCAGTAGAAAGGTAAATGAATTGAATCTGGTGCTACATGACCAGAGAACAACGGTTGGAACAGCAGCCCTAGAGAACTGGTGCTACATGACCAGAGAACAACTGTTGGAAGAACAGCTCTAGAGAACTGCGGTTTAATGACCAGAAAACAACAGTTGGAAGAACAGCCCTAGAGAACTGGTACTACATGACCAGAGAACAACTGTTGGAAGAACAGCCCTAGAGAACTGCGGTTTAATGACCAGAGAACAACAGTTGGAACAGCAGCCCTAGAGAACTGCGGTTTAATGACCAGAGAACAACAGTTGGAAGAGCAGCCCTAGAGAACTGGTGCTACATGACCAGAGAACAACAGTTGGAAGAGCAGCCCTAGAGAACTGGTGCTACATGACCAGAGAACAACAGTTGGAACAGCAGCCCTAGAGAACGGGCACATGACAGAGACAAGTGGAACAGCGCCTAGAAGACCGCCGGAGGACTTTTGTTTGTGAGATTGAACAGATTTGCAAAACCGAATGCTGAGTGGAGGGGAATGGATGGGGGATGGATCATTGCTCATTTGCATTTACTACTCACATTGTAATTGCGCAAAGTTATTCCTTCAATTATTTTATGTTAATTTGTGTGACCAAACACAACAAAACTCCTTGCAATTTCTCAACATGCCAATGTGTGATTGACATCACATTTCGTGAACCTCTTTTCACACGTCTGGTGGATACCGGCCGACTGTGCCTGGATATCCTAGAATACTGCAGCCGTCACCAGCAGCAATCTCCTGGCCGACAAGTTGAGTCAGCCAAGTCACACCCCACCTCCTGCAGGCTCGCACTGCCACTCTTCCTTCCTTTTACAAAGCCAGTATGACGCTAGTGGCTCTTCTCCAACCTGTGGACCACAGATTATTTCTTTGTGCTCCTATAATAACAAGTGGAAAGTGTTGCAAAAAAATTTGCAGTCTACTGTCGACATTTTCGATTTTTCACCTGCAACGGCACTTTGTCATAGTGTAATTAACAATTCCGGTATTTGGTTACATTTGGATACACTTTTGTTAACTGTCATTGACAAAAATGTAGGATTTGAAGTTGACAGTATAAATGATTCAAATCTGAGAGCCAATCAAAGCATTTGTGGGGGCAAGCTTGCTACAATTTAGCTAATCATGCATTCAACACTACTGTGCAGAACTGGGCCTACACCCCAAACCCTCTTGTGGCTGATGCTCCAGCTACTTTCTGCCTTGGATGACATCCTGTTATATGTTTGAAATACTGAGTACATTCAGTGCAAATTAGTACACTTTGTTTGTGTAAATGTATACTATTGCTATTCCCCCTATACAGGGATGAAGTCTTCACAATTTCATGCAGGGGGTCCGCCGATATGAATGTTCATTGCAGTGGCTAGATAGAATAGCTGGAGTCCAAATATGTGCAGTGATAGAGTTTACATTCACATTAAGTCATTTAGCAACGGCTTTTATCCAAAGCGATTTACACGTGCCACTGAGAAAAGCAGTTTAGAATAATTTGTGATCTTCAAATGCCTAAAGTTGCAAGCAAAGCACTGGGTACAGCACAGGGTACAGGGCTGCAGGGGAATAGTTATTCAGATAAATAATAATAATAATAATAATAATAATAATCATACTATGGCGTACATAATATTAATTGATATGGCTGATGATGGTAATAAAAAATCTAAAGTGAAGGGTGCAGTGATTGAGCAGAATAGGTGGTGTTTAAGGGGCCTTTTTAAATATGGACAGGGTGTTTGGTCCCCAGGCCTGATGTTCAGTCCTTAGGGTCTCTTTGGAGGAGTCTGGGAGGTGTCTGGGATGGCTTGTGGTCGTGGAGGATGTCAGAGAGTTAGGAGGAGCCATGTTATTCAGGCAATATTCCAAAAAATATGAATCTGGTATTTAACTGGGAGGTCATGCAGGAGGCCAGGGGTGATGTTGGGGTCTTTTCGTTTTGTTTGTAAGCTGCCGGACAGCAGCGTGTTTGGCATAATGACTGTTTAGTGAGTGTTTTGTTAGTTTGACCAGATGGTATGCTGCTGCGCTCGTCTAGTCTTGATGTCTACAAATGCGTTTTGGGGATTCCGTTGACAGGCCTCTGTGTGCATCCTGGCTGAGAGGAAGGCAGGGACAAGATGAAGGGGCAACACAGCCTGCATTGCCCCAGCTTGATGCTGGGCTGGCTATGTGGATCTATATATATATATATATATATGTGTGTATACCACACAGCACTCCGTGTGTATACCACACAGCACTGTGTGTATACCACACAGCACTGTCATATCACTCTTTATATTACCAAGTGCTGCAATCTAACCAACCCTCACTGAATTATTCGATTTTATGCAGGATTACTGTCAGATTGTCATAATAAACCTTTCATATTATTCAGCCCTAGCAACATGTATCTTGTAGCATGACTTTTTTATTATACATAGGTATTGAATAAATCTAGCAGGACTCATGCAGATTAAACATAAACCAGTTTTGTAAGTGCTTAAGTGACTCTGGGTTAAGTTCAAAAGTCCAAGGAGGATTTCACCACTTTACTTACAGTACTTAATTATTTCTCGTATGCAAGTGAATGTAAAGTCCAGTGAGGGAATCCGTGGGACCATGGTGCTGTCTTGTTTGTGCTCATTGCTATGCAACAGAGGGAGCGATGAGACTCCATCCCTCAAGCCATACAATGACTATGTATTGAAGGCAAGCACTAAATAGCCAACATGGGACTGATTGTTTGGCTCATCAGGTAATTAGGATGTGCTGCCTAAAACCACATCAGCTTCTCCTTTTCCTTCTCTTTTTGTGTTCTTCATTATCCAGGCTACTTTACAGTTTGAAGACATAAACCATACGTTTATAACCAATGTTGCGACTGTTCGACGTCTGCACCATGCAGTGTTTTTGCCAGAACAGACTGAATGAGGTGGCAAAATGTTTTTGATGGAGGGGCAGATATAATAAGCAGGGCTCTAGCTTCTATATGTTTACAGGTGAAAGATTCATCTACATTGCAAACGTAAAAGCTAGTAGTCGTATAAAGTCTTCACAACTATCATTTTTGGACTGTGTAGTCCGATTTTGTGTCGTCAAAATCTGACCAAATATAAACTATATAGACGGAATATAAAGAAATCAAAATGATACACTACATTATTAGCATTTCTGGGACACATTTGTCCCCTTAATGCGGTGGCATTCATAATGTAGATCATCGTGTGTTTTCTACGCATCAACAAGCGTGTGCATGTGACGAGTACTTCCCCATGCAGAATGGAAACATGGCAACTGACACATTTCACCAGGCTATTTTTGACCGGGCTCGACATTCGACAACCAGCATCTTCTATACACAGCACTTAGCAACAGTGGCTCCATTGCCATGGCGCCGTTGTCACTGCAGAAACATTAATGTATTGAGGAGATTAAAGAGTTACGCCGTGCTTCAGCCAGCCAGCCACACCGCTCTGGCGCCACCTCTCTCTTTTGACATCATGAGCGCTTTAAGAGCCAGGTTGTCCTGTATATGCTGTATGTATATGCTTGGATATAGGAGTGTCTTCTGGTTCTATACCTTAGTAGTGCAATTAGATTAAAAATTATAATTATTTTGATTTGCCATAAGCAACAAGTCCAATGGAATGCTTGCTCCCCATTCCTTCCCGCAGTATGAATATCCTACAATTGAACACTATATACTATACAATGTACTATAGTTATACTATACAACACTATACTATACAAATACTGTACACAATAAAAATAACAATTGAAGGACAATAAAGTGACTGATGGATGATATATACATATATTGAATCGTGCAAAAAGCATTTAAAAAGCATTTTAAAGTGCCAGTTGTGCAGCAGCATCATGAATACAGTGCAGAAACTGTAATGAGTCCAGAAAGTCCAGCAAAAGTATGATAGTGTAATGTAATATGGATGACAATGTTATTATAGTGGCAGCACTCCTAGCAGTTCAGTAGGCACACTGTCTGTGGATAAAAACTGTCCTTGAAGCTGGTAGTCCTTGTACGGAAGCTGCAGGACCGGGGACTAGACCGCAGCGGTGGAGAACAGATGGTGCCCAGGGTGGTTGTGGTCCTTGTGATGGAGATGGTCAGCCCTCTCTCGTTTGGCATACATGTGATTAGCTATGGTTGTTTTTTCAGTTTTTGACCATTACTTTTAAAGGTCCCACTTCCTCACTGGCAAAAACACATAGCTGTTTATCCACCCACTGTTTAAGACAGAGACTCGGGAACATAGAGGGAGCTCTTTAGTGGGTTTGTTTATGGCACATGTCTCGTTTCCTTCAGATGAAGGAAAGCCACTCCCTAATTGCAATTTATCATGGGATCTGTTGGTGGTGGTGGAAGAGCTGTATATCTCCACCCCGCGGCACTGGCTGTAGCCTCCCAGTCTCCGCTGCTTGTCCTCCGATAGCAGAACTAACATAAAGCATGTCTTTGATGTCCCAACATTATTAATCCAAGTCAAATTTCCTCAATGTACCAATTAAATAATTGTTAGCCTCGTTTCCACATCAATCATTTGTGCCATGAAGATTCATGGATGGATGGTGGACCAGGAGGCACCCAGGACATACACTGCGGTTGGCATGCATCTGTGTGTTTGGTGTCCCTTTCTCTTTATGATGAGGAATGATGTTGTTTCTAATGCAATATATGAATACCATGATCATTCCTCTGCTTTACCGTCAGAGTACGCTGGGAAATCATTTTAATGATTTAACACTAACACATTCGAAGCAGTGTTCAAGCGTGCAATCATTAAAAACATATGGCGATTTCATTCAAAGGGGAACCCTGAAAAAGAAGGGCAGGATGTACAGTTCTCAGGAAGGCTCATTCAAAACGGGAATCATACCCAAATGTTCACCCGTTCACTGGCTTTCATCGAGGGCTCATACACACACACACACGCACACACACACACACACACACACACACACACACACACACACACGCACACACATGCACACACACAAACACACACACAGTGCACACACACACTCATGTACGCACGCACACACACACACACACACACACACACGCACACTCAAACACACACATACACACACAGTGGGAAATGTTAAGCCGCATAAATTGGTTTGTCAGGGGAACTTGGAACTTGTCTGCCGCCGTCTTGTAAGCTCCTTGGTGCGTAGACGCGCGCTAACGCCAGGATTCCCCCCGGAAGATTATCCAGGGGGACACTGCGCAGAAGGTGCACTTCTGGCAGGCAGATCTGTGGGTTTGTTTTTGCCTTTTCAGTTCAAACAAATGAAAAATGTGAAGGTGTGTACCTCACCTCCTGTGTTAAATTATCCTGTAAAGCATAATGAATACTCTCTTTTGGGCGAACAACAAAGTAGTTTGAAGCTGCAATTGTGTAAACTGCTTTTCGATGTAGAGAAGGAGAGAGAGAGAGAGAGAGAGAGAGAGAGAGAGAGAGAGAGAGAGAGAGAGAGAGAGAGAGAGAGAGAGAGAGAGAGAGAGAGAGAGAGAGAGAGAGAGAGAGTTAGGCAGGCAGACAGACACACAGACACACAGACAGACATACAATCAGTAAACTATCATGCAGGAAAAAGCAAGAGTGGGCTCTTGGGGCGGTGAAGTGGGTGTTCCGCCAGTCCACAAAGGATGAATCAGTAAATAACGGTGATCGATGAACGACCGTCCGACGTAAAGTGGGGGTACAGTTAGTTGACAATAACACAGTGTTGCTGGGTGCATTGTGTGTTTTGTGTGTGCGTGTACGTGTGTGTGTGTATGTGTGTGTCTGTGTGTGTGTGTACATGTGTGCGTGTGTACAGCTTGCACCCTTGGTCAACACAAATAAACAACCGGGGTCTGTTTAATTGTGATTAGTTGGAGAGTGCCTCCCTCCTTTGCTTTTGTAATCCATCACAATTCCTTCCCGAGGATCATAACATGCTCAGATGCTTGTCCTCTGCGGTGTGCAAACGATTTAACGTTTTTAGGGGTTGCTTGTTTCTTCTCGGAAACAATGCATTATACATACGTACATCAATCAAATAAAATAAAATAAAAAGAAATCACTTGGTTTTTCACATGAAACAAAGTGGTGTCATATTCCTTTTGACTTTCAAAGCCAGAGACCCAAGCCCTCTGTAGCTTGCAGAGCTCATTGCTTATTTTGACTATTTTGAACTTTTGAGAGCCGACCGTTTGTGAGTGTCTCATTAGGTATCAGTGCGATGCCACCTCAAGAACCTTCTGGAGTGTCCTGCCAATTAGTCCTGAACGTCACATGCCTTTGTAACCCAGCCTGGGATGAATAGATTTCTGCAGTGCTTTTTTTACAGATTTTTATCGGTTACTTTTTAGGCCTGGCACCCCAAATTGGCCAGCTGAATCTCATGAATATTGAGTGCAGGTGTGAAAGGATGCTGTGTTGATAACAAGGACGCTTTGACGTTAACCGCTCTGTTCCCCTTGTGTGCTTGGTGTGCTTATTATGGACGGGTGGATGTTCTGACTTTAAAAAAGCCTAATGCTTGTCACGCTTGTATCTTAAATAGACCTTATATGCAGCGCAGTCAAGCGTGTGTGTATACCTGTAATGATTATATATGACTCACGTGTGTATATAACTGTAAATGCAA
>CM051002.1:3575085-3590085 GCA_027704905.1 Muraenolepis orangiensis
TTGTACACATTGTCACATTGGAATGCTCTTAAGTTGGATTGACAGTGGCTTGTGTTGTCTGCTTCTCCCTTTGAAAAGCCACAGTCATACAGCGCGGTAATTCCGTTTTTTTTTATAAATTTTCTTTCATTCTTGGTTTTCTGTCATTGGAATGCATTTTAAAAGCGTTGAAAAAAAGATGCTTCATGTTGTCAAAATCGATTGAAATAATTAAAATATCGGACTTCTACTCCCAGTGTATTTCAAATTGGCATTATAGACACCTCCACGTCACTTCTGTAGCACTTCCTGCTAACGCGCTAGTGACCTCTTCTTACCACAAAGGTGTGATACATAGAGTTATGTTTGTACTACATTGCGGTGCAGTGGAAATAATCAAAAGTGTGAATGAAGAACGATAATTTGTACTGTCGACAGTTTGGACCATCTATCTCTCCCCACTCTGCGCTGTTAATAGAGAGACACGTACAAAAATACCTCAAACCCACAGCTAGTTCCCTTCATCATGCACAGCATGAGTCAGAGCAGCCATTGTGAACTCAGTCCGTTTAGTTCAGCTTCATGAAAAGGCTTTCAAGGCTCCCACAGACCGGTCCTACAGTGGTCTCTCAGATACATTCTCATACATGTATATATATATATACTGTATAAATATTTATATATATGTGTGTGTGTGTGCTTGTGTATATAGACTGTATACATATATATATGTATATATACATATATATATGTGTGTGTGTGTGTGTGTGTGTATGTGTGTGTGTGTGTATGTACTAGGATGGGTTAAATGCAGAGAAACACATTTTAGATTAAATTAGTTTAGATTCAAATTCATTGTCATTGCACAGCACATGTATAGTACAGGGGAAATAATTTGGCATCTAACCAGAGTGCAAACGTTGCAGTAAAGTGCATGGTAATATATAATTTACAGTTGTTAAATAAGATGGTAAAGAAAGTCTACTAGGTATAAAAACAGGTATAAAATAACTTATAGAGTAAGAATGACATATGTGCCTAGTTATAGTTATATATAAATACAGGTAATTATACAAGTATTCAACAGGTAGTGAGCAGAGGTATGCAATTATATCCACCAGATAAATATATATTAATGTATATTCAGCAGGTACTGAGCAGGGATATGCAGTTGTATCAACAGTTGAAGATTAACATATATACAGGTACAGTAAAAATGTAAAAATGTAGATGGCTATCATACAGGTATATAATCAATAAATATGTAAACTATAGGTAGAGGTATGATTATGATTACAGTGCAAGGCACTCGAAGACATTGAGGGTGATGTATTATTATTATTATTATTATTATTATTATTAATAATAATATTATTATGTATTATAGGATATATAAGCCTATATCACACTTCCTGCTTCCGGAGCCTTAAAAATCGCAGAGCAGTGTACTCTTACTTCCGGTAGTTACCCCAGATACGTGACAAACCGTGGCCGCCTCCTCTCCTCTCTGTTACTGTAGTGAACCGGCTGCTCAACGTCTAAACAAAGACAGCCCTACCTCAGTTTACACCATTTCCCCAAAGACAAACTACTCCGCAAGTCTTGTGTGAGGCTGATAAGGAGGATGAAGGTCCCTCGTTTCATGTTCTCAGGGGTAGCGCGTATGTCTGCAGTTTGCACACTGACAAGGAGAGCATATACGTCTCGAAAAGTGGGCGGAATAGGCTAATAATGTCGGGTATGTGTATGATTAAAAGCACTAGTCCTGACCCCCACACACACTCCATCGCTCATCCGAATAGAGCCACATAATGTCGGGTATGTGTGTGATTAAAAGCACTGGTCCTGACCCCCACACACACTCCATCTCTCATCCGAATAGAGCCACATAATGTCGGGTATGTGTGTGATTAAAAGCACTGGTCCTGACCCCCACACACACTCCATCTCTCATCCGAATAGAGCCACATAATGTCGGGTATGTGTGTGATTAAAAGCACTGGTCCTGACCCCCACACACACTCCATCTCTCATCCGAATAGAGCCACATAATGTCGGGTATGTGTGTGATTAAAAGCACTGGTCCTGACCCCCACACACACTCCATCTCTCATCCGAATAGAGCCACATAATGTCGGGTATGTGTGTGATTAAAAGCACTGGTCCTGACCCCCACACACACTCCATCTCTCATCCGAATAGAGCCACATAATGTTGGGTATGTGTGTGATTTAAAGCACTGGTCCTGACCCCCACACACACTCCATCTCTCATCCGAATAGAGCCACATAATGTCGGGTATGTGTGTGATTTAAAGCACTGGTCCTGACCCCCACACACACTCCATCTCTCATCCGAATAGAGCCACATAATGTCGGGTATGTGTGTGATTTAAAGCACTGGTCCTGACTAGGGCTGTGCCATATCGTATAGTTTGTCGTTTATCGCGATAAGTCCTCCCCACGATAAGTATTTTGTCATACCGCGGAAATGACGATAATTAATGACGTGTTTACATATGCGACAAACGTGGGCATGTAGAAGGAATTTGCTTCTATTCACGGCTATCATATCACTCCGCGAGTAGTCCCGTTCACTTTTCCTGACGGAAAATACTGACTTGCTGATAGAATTGCTGAATTGTTTGGGCCAGTTGCCAAGCAACGCCTCAACTTCAGAGAACTATTTTTTTCTCCGCGGAAGTAAATCATAATAAGTCGGGACCGACTACCGACCTTCTAATGAGCGTTCCGTTCATTATCCCTTATGTATTTGATGATGGTAAGGATTAAGATTTTTATTTTTGGTCATTTATCGCAATAAATACCATGAAATATCGTGATATAGTTTTAAGTCCATATCGCCCAGCCCTAGTCCTGACCCCCACACACACTCCATCACTCATCTGAATAGAGCCACATAATGTCGGGTATATGTGTGATTAAAAGCACTGGTCCTGACCCCCACACGCACTCCATCTCTCATCCAAATAGAGCCACACAATGACGGGTAAGTGTATGATTAAAAGCACTGGTCCCAAGTAGGGCTGGGCGATACGGACCAAAACCCGGTATTTTTAGGCTGCATCGCGATATACGATATATATATCGGGATTTTATACAAATTCGGTTTTAACTCAATGCCACAAGTATGGCACAAGCACTTTTATTTTAAGACAACTCATATTCACAAGAATAACAGGCATTCCCTTTTAGAAAATATACAGCTGCACACTACATATTAACACGTAAATGAAAAGGTACATTGAAATAATCAAAATCCATAAAATAAATAGCCTATATTAAATACATAGGCATACCTCTGCTCCTACACAAAATTGCCTTCGTTATATGGCGATATATCCAGATAGAGACACAATGTCGGGGAATTGTATGATTCGGATTTAGACTTCTTCACTGTAGTGTTCATTCACTAGTTGAACCACATCGTCTTGACCGACGTTTGGAAGGTTATGCAGCGATGTTGTCCAGCGATAACTGTCCGCCATGGTGAATGCCAAGGTGAATGCATTCACCGGAACTTGGGATACACTGCTTCGGCGATTTTTAACGGGTACTTCCGGCTTTCAAATGTAACGTGATATTATTGAGCAGAGTTCAGAGTTTGTACAGTGGGCAGTAGAGCCGGGGTGTCAGGGGGGCGGGGCGGCGAGGGGGGCAGCTGTCATCGTGGTACAGAGTTCGGAGAGATGACAGCTGAGGGGAAGAAGCTGTTCCTGAGCCTGCTTGACTTGGAACAAAGGTTCCTGTAGCGCCTTCCGGAGTGGAGGAGGGAAAACAGTCCATGGTTGGGGTGAGAGGTGTCTTGGACAATCGTACGTGCCTTCCTCAAACACTGTTTTTGAGGGATAGTCTATATTGCAGGGAGGGGTAATCCAACGATGGGTTGGGCGGTTTTAGAGGAGAGGATTCAGCACACAGCCCTGCGGGACACCGGTATTCAGGGGAGGGTGGAGAAGTTGAGATGGTCTAACCTGACAGACTGGGGTCTGTTGGTTAAGTCCAATAACCAGTTACAGACAGAGTCGCAAGGTCGCCCATTCAAGTCCCTGAAAAACCAGGTTACTGCCTAAGTGCCCTTGAGCAAGGCACCCTTTTCTGGGTTTTAATGAGGTCAGCAAGTTTGTAGATGAGTTTGGAAGGGATGATGGTGTTGAATGCTGAGCTGAAGTCGAATAGTATTCTCACGTGGGTGTTGCTCTCATCCAGGTGGGACGGTCTGCTCCCTCAGGCCACACTTTGACTTCCTTAATGGTGGGCTTCACACACTTGATGAGTGGCATGTACTTGGGCAGCATGAACAAAGAGATATGATCACTTTATCCAAGGTGGGGGAGGGTGATGGCTTTTTAGGCATCAGCCTTGTTGGTGTAAACATGTTCGCGTTTTATCTTTCCTCTTGTAGAGCAGGAGACATGATGGTGGAATTTGGGGAGAACATTTTTTAAGTTGACGTTGGATTAAAATCTCTTGCAATAATATCGGCTGCCTCAGGGTGGGAGTTCTGCTGTTTGTTAGTAGCAGAGTAAAGTTCTTGCATAGCTAGCTTAGTTTAAGCATCTGGAGGCCACAGTTATAATGGTGGCTGTAATTTACCTGGGTTGGTAAAAGGGTCTTCATTTAACTATTAGGTATTCCACGTTAGCAGAGCAGTGGTGGTAGTGTCTGTGCACAAAGCCTTGTTAATATAAATGCACAAACCTCCACCCTGATTTTACTGGCGCCCTCAGCTGATCTGTCTGCTGTGTAGAGTGAGAGCCGTTAGCTCAATAGCACTGTCGGCGATTCTGCTGTTAAGCCATCTCATTGCAATCCTTAATTCATTGATGAAAACGCTGGGTAGTGACGGGCGATGTGGGTTAGCTCTTAGCTTAGCTCATACCCTGGCTTCCTCTCCTTCCTTTCCTATTCCTCTCCATTTGTATGTATGTATGTATGTATGTATGTATGTATGTATGTATGTATGTATGTATGTATGTATGTATGTATGTATGTATGTATGTATGTATGTATGTATGTATGTGTGTATGTATGTGTGTGTGTGTGTATGTATGTATGTATGTATGTATGTATGTATGTATGTATGTATGTATGTATGGTTGAATCATGGGGTTATGCATACTGAAACTAGGCTAGACTGACTAAAGACACTATCATTGACCAAAGCCATACTCCATACCAAAAACAGCGTGGCTTGTTTGCTTCCGATGTCTGGATGGTTTTCACTGTGTGTGTGTGTGTGTGTGTGTGTGTGTGTGTGTGTTTGTGTGTATGTGTGTGTGTGTTTGTGTGTATGTGTGTATGTGTGTGTGTGTGTGTTTGTGTGTATGTGTGTGTGTGTCAGAAGTCGCCTTTTGTGTGTGATGACAGGACGATCAGCAAAAAGTTTTCATGGTTGTTTTTTGTTTTTTTTTTTTTTCTTTTTACTTGGCTGATGCCATTTGTCACCAAGTGAGACATATTTATGAGACTCTCTTTAAAGAAGAAACAGGAATAGTGTGTAACACACACACGCACACGCACACACGCACACACACACACACACACGACACACACACACCACACACACACACACACACACCACACACACACACACACACACACACACACACACACACACACACACACACACACAAGAGACTTTGAGACTTAGGGGCCCCAGCTTTTAAAATATATAGAGAGAGGGGAGCACTAAGAGTAGGAGAGAGAACCATTTTTTCTCCTTGAACAAGTTATTTTGAAGGCACATTCTCCCAGTTTCACCGGCTACTGTCATGTTGCTCAGCCCATGTTTTATTTTCTCAGCTCGCTTGCCGTGCGAACAGCCCCTCCCCAAAATAAGAAGAGATGGGGAGCTATCTCCTCCACCCCCCCCTTTCCCCCCCGCCCCCACTCTCTCCCTCTCTCCCTGTTGATATCTCCCTTGCTATATATATATTATGCTCTGTCTCGCTCTTCCTCTTTCACTTCCTCGGTAGTAAATAATGCTTTTTCATCCTCCAGCCTGACTGTGTGTTGAAAGCGTTTTATGAGATCCAGGAGTTGTTTGAAGTCGCAGCTTAATTCTAACTTTAAAAAAATCTCTTGCCCTTTTTGTGCTCCATCCGTTTTGTCCCCTCGGGCTCTTTGATTAGTTTGATATAAAGTATATATATTTAATAGACATAAATAATAAACATATTCCAACGTTCTCTCATTGGTTGATAGCCCCCCCGTGCCTTATTTGGTCAAAAGGGATTTTATGGTAGAGGAGGGAGGAAGTGAAGGTGATACGGTCGTTTGAGTGATGATAGTTGATTGGCTTTTTAACCACTGTGTTAAGTGGCTCACCGTGGCTCATTTAAGATCTTTGTTTATGAGGCTGACGCCCTGTAAGCCTCCCGAGATGCAATTTAATCACTCTGCTCCATCCTCCTGGTGCGACTGTGTACCAAGAACACGAACACAGGCCCACACACACACACACACACACACACACACACACACAAACACACGCACACATGCACACAGTAACTGCAAAGTGCCGAGGGAGTTGAATACAACAAATATTGTGTTAATAGTTTCAAATGAATAATAAAGACAATTTCTTTAGTCAAAACGGAGACACAATCTAGGGAAATGGGTTCCTCTTCATCAGACACACGTCTCTCTCCCTCCCCCCCTCTCTCTCTCTCTCTCTCTCTCTCTCTCTCTCTCTCTCTCTCTCTCTCTCTCTCTCTCTCTCTCTCTCTCTCTCTCTCTCTCTCTCTCACACACACATTCCGTTCACTCATATTTGAGTATACACATCCACATTGAATCAATAAAACTAAACTTAACTAGATTAACCCACACTGAGCTCTGATCAGTTTCATTCGGATTCGGCCCACTTAACACAGTCCTCCCATGGGATGGATGTCGTGGGATGTCGGGAGTGTGTCTGTCGTCCAGATGGACGGACCGATGCTCCTATTTTTTCCCATCTCAGGGGGCGCCTCTTTGTTCAACAGCGGCCAGCCATAATCTGGAAGATTTTCAAAATCTGTCTGATCTATACAGAAATACTTGCCTGGTAGGTATTTGAACAATATGCCGGTTTGACTTTAGAGTTGTCTGTGTGGATGGGCGTCTAAAAAAAGCGTCTGCTAAATGACTTTGGTGGACTTTCTTGACTCATTACAGTTACTGCACTGTACTGCACTGTATTCATGATGCTGCTGCACTGTGGCACTGTATTGATGATGCTGCACTGTGGCTCTGCCACAATTCAAAACATGTAAATATCATCCATCGCTATGTTGTTCTTTTTATGTTCATTTTATTGTAGATAGTATTTTTTATAGTATTGTTTTAACAATCGATACTGCCGGAGGGAATAGGGAGTAAGCATTCCATTGTACTTGTTGTATATGGCCAATACTACGTCTTGTATCTTGTATCTTGAATGTAATGTAATGTCATCTATTATCTTTCAGTTTAGTTGCTTTATATTTTAGCTTTTTGTTCAATTTGAAAATAGTTGTACCTCCACCTCCACGTGTGAGTTGAACACTGAGGCGTAATAGTATATATCCCATTTTAAATGTCTGTTGCAAAAATGTGAAAGAAACATTCTATATTGATTTAAATGATATGCTGTATTCACTAATAACAAGCCAATTTAATGTGTGTTACTCCATCCAGTGAATAACTCGATCAAAGTCATTATTTCATTTATCAAATGTATTAATTGAACGCATATTGCAATTTAATTTGCACTCTGTCTTCTTCCAGTGACAGTCTCTGTGTAATCTCTTTGGGTGAAAGCATGTGTATCTTGTATTTTTTTAGGTTGTATTTGAAGCATGTTGAGCAAGTTGAATGGCTGATTAGTAGCAGATGTTGGTGATGTAATTTTGGAATTTTCAAAGTAATGGTTTGTGACTTGGTATGTGGTAAAAAGTGCCACATCATTTCCAAAGATAGTCAAACCCACTGAAATAAGTAACACTTTGTGGAAAAATAGGTAATAAATATGAATTAATTAGTACTTTCTAGTCAGCAGTTTCATCGAGACGTATTCATTTGGTACAACATCGCAAAAAAAACTTGTTATAATTACTTCAATAATTAGTTCAATTAGTCCTCTGAGCAGTATAATAACCTAAAAAAAGGCTAGAATCATCAATTTGTTTATCTACCTTCACACACTCCTGCATTGCATCAATTAACATCATTAACTAACATAAACTGAATGGGTTATGTAACGCGGCAGGTGGTTTTCGTCATGTATCGATATTCAAGATTCAAGATCTTTATTTGCCATGTGCAACAATGCTGTTTGATAGGAGGCATCCTTAAAGCTACAGAGCCTCTCCCAGAAAAAGATGACTTGTGTTCTTTTTTTAAGATGCGGAGAGAGGGAGAAATTACTAGAGTGCAAGGAAGAAGGAAATAGCACAGGTGAAAAGGGGTTGGGAGAGAGAGAGAGAGAGAGAGAGAGAGAGAGAGAGAGAGAGAGAGAGAGAGAGAGAGAGAGAGAGAGAGAGAGAGAGAGAGAGAGAGAGAGAGACAGAAAGAGAGAGAGAGAGATATAGAGAGAGAGGTAAAAATGGTCCAATTGTGTGTGTGTGTGTGTTGGGGGCGGAGGGGCACATTGGTTATTTGTGAGCAGGGAAAGATGGGCAAGGGGGAGAGGGGGAGAGGGGGGGTGGTCCTCTGGTAGGTGGACAAAGTAATAAGTTGGAGGGAAAAATAGCGGGTAAGTGTCTGAGAGGTGAGGGTGGGGTTGTGTGAAGAGAGGCGGGGGGGGGGGTATTGTGGAGTGGAGCCGGGTAGGCGTGGCGGTGCCGTGGCGGTGGGGGGGGGGGTATTGTGGAGTGGAGCCGGGTAGGCGTGGCGGTGCCCGTGGCGGTGGGGGGGGGGGGTATTGTGGAGTGGAGCCGGGTAGGCGTGGCGGTGCCCGTGGCGGTGGGGGGGGGGGGTATTGTGGAGTGGAGCCGGGTAGGCGTGGCGGTGCCCGTGGCGGTGGGGGGGGGGGGGGTATTGTGGAGTGGAGCCGGGTAGGCGTGGCGGTGCCCGTGGTGGGGGGGGGGGGGGTGATGCCTGCTTGGTTTATCCCCACACGGCGGTGAGGCTTCAGAGGCGCTACGGCTGGAGAAGAAGACTTTAAACGTGAGGTGTCATCGGCTGTTGCTGCTGCTTCTGATCTGTTAATACCCAGCGATACACTGAGCCCCACCACAGAGCACCAGGGGCCTGATTGGCTAGGATGCTGTGGATGACGTGTGTGTGTGTGTATGTGTGTGTGTGTGTGTGTGTGTGTGTGTTATTGCAGCCTGAGCTGTGACTGACTGTGCACAGTCACAGCTCTCTCCTTTTTAGGTGTTTTTTTTTTTTTTCCTATCTCTCAGACTCGAGTGCCTTCTTGGCCTGTGTTCATCAAAATTGTGTTTTAGACTTGACATACTCTACTAATGTATATATTATACTAATGCAATTATATTTGAAGACATTATAACGACCGTGGAGGGGAGTGCTTTAAGGGACGAGCGGTGCAGTCCAGGTCTGAGCCCCTGCAGTCCCCTGTGTGTGTGTCTCTCTTGGGATTTCGGGGTGCACTTGGGTGAGGCAATTATCCTCAGTGTCACCCTGGAAGTACAGAATGATGGGTTGACTTCCATGACAAGACTAAGAGCCTGGTCTCTCTCTCTCTCTCTCTCTCTCTCTCTCTCTCTCTCTCTCTCTCTCTCTCTCTCTCTCTCTCTCTCTGTCTCTCGCATGGGCTGGTGAAACCCAGGCTTGCCCCAACACATGCTGTACATCCTCCTAAATCATCTCCGTATCACTGTGTAACCTGGTGGGTGTAGTCAGGCCAATCATAACAGCAAATACCCTGTTTATGCTTTTGCATCGTTTAAATTATGAAATCACTGTCATGCCAGCGATACCTAACGTTGTGTGGATGCAGTAATTATCACGTCGCTAATTCGATTTCTTTCCAACATCTGAGAAAGCCCCGGAAGCTTTAAAAAAAACTGCAAAGTGGTTGAAATTGTATAATTAATTGCTCGGTTTTTCATCGATCTGGTGGTGTTGTTGGATGTATGAGTGTGTGTGTGTGTGTGTCTGTGTGAGTTTGTGTTTTTATCCATATGTCCTCAATAATACATCTCATTTCACTAAATCATAGTTGTGAACCGTCTGGAGTGGCAGCCGTGGTGGACAGCGGGCACACATGTAGATGGGTGTTAAATACATCCATTGCCATCCATACTACCCCTCTGTCTTCCAGGGTTTCAGCAGAGTGTCCACCGCAGCCACGTGAAGCAGCGTGCTGAGATGAGATGTAGGGATGGTGGTGTATAAATAGGTGCCGGATGCTCCCCTGGGGAGTGTCCCTCAGAGCGATTTGTATACCCGGGAGAGTACGAGCTGGGCGGTTGAGCGATGCCACGTGGAAGGCAGAGAGAGCCGCTTTAAGGATCCTATTTCCCCTCCTCCTCCTCCTGAGGGGATGGAGGTGGTGCAGCTCACCCGAGGAGGACTGAATCAAGAGGACCGATTCTAGAGATCAGCCTCCCTCGCCCGCCTTTACAATGGGGCCCTTATTTAGGCTACCGCCTGTCTCTGTATCGAGGTAGATGTCTGTCTCTCCCTGTCTATCTGACTGGCTCACTAGCTGTCTACCCGCATGTCTGTCTGTGTCTCTCTTCCTTCCTGTCTGTCTGTTAGTCTGTTAGTCTGTCCGTCTATCTCTTCCTGTCTGTCTGTCTCTCTCTTCCTTCTTGTCTGTCTGTCAGTCTGTCTGTCTCTCTCTTCTTTCCTGTCTGTCTGTCTGTCAGTCTGTCTGTCTATTGCTTCCTGTCTGTCTGTCAGCCTGTACATCTATCGCTTCCTGTCTGTCTGTCAGTCTGTCCGTCTCTCTCTTCCTTCCTGTCTGTCTGTTAGTCTGTCCGTCTATCTCTTCCTGTCTGTCTGTTAGTCTGTCTGTCTCTCTCTTCCTTCTTGTCTGTCTGTCAGTCTGTCTGTCTCTCTCTTCTTTCCTGTCTGTCTGTCAGTCTGTCTGTCTATTGCTTCCTGTCTGTCTGTCAGTCTGTCCGTCTCTCTTCCTGTCTGTCTCTTCCTGAGTCTCTCTCTTCATGTCTGGCTCCATGTCCTCCTCTCTGGTCTCTCTGGTCTGCCTACGCTGTCATTAAATCAGTTTCACAAGCGCTTATTTGCATACTGGTATCACCGTGGGGGAAGACTACCCGCCGCGCACTACAGACAGCAGATGTACAGCATACAGATGTCTCCCCCCCCCGCTTAAGAAGGCGCCGTTCCCACCGCTGGCTGCGCTTTCTCACTCCTGCATGGCTAAAATCGACAGAACCACAGCACATCCATGATGCTCTAAGCACTGAGATAAGAACACTCTTCTCCCTCCCATCCTTGAATACCCACCACTCTCAGAGCTGTGTGTGTGTGTGTGTGTGTGTGTGTGTGTCTGTCTTTATCTCAGTTTGTGTGAGGATGTGTTGTTGTCTTGTACCGTATTCCCTGAAATTCCCTGTGTGCCTCACACTTAACTGAATATATATATATACATATACAGTATAAATATATATATATAATTTATTTCTTAATAAACAACACAGCCCCCCCGAAGCACAACACACCCTTATTGGGGTGGTCATTTATCTTGCTTCCTCTCCAGCCTCTTGTTGGGATCAGCGGGGTCAACTGCAGGTGACCAACAAAGCAGTGGGTGAAGGATTCCCAGCGCTAAACCTCCACGGGGAGCAATCCATAGCTACTGGCTCATCGTTTACTCCCTGAATTGTATGTATGTGTGTCCGTGTGTGTGTGCTTGTGTGCATGTGTGTGTATGTGTGTCCGTGTGTGTGTGTGTGTGTGTGTGTGTGTGTGTGTGTGTCTGTCTTTGTCTCAGTTTGTGTGAGGATGTGTTGTTATCTTGTACCGTATTCCCTGAAAAGCCATTGGGAAGACAACAAAAGTAAAACAAACACTTACCCAAACAGGAGCATGCACACACACACGCTCACACAACAGATGTGCAAGCACACACACACACACACACACACACACACGCCCGCGCACACAAGCACACACACACGCACACACACACAGACGTGCATACACACACACACACACATACACACACAGAAGCACAAGCACGCACACACACACACACACACACACATAAGCACAAACACACACACACACACACACATACACACACACTTGGAAAAGTGAGAACAATGTGTATAAGACTTTAAAGAATACAACTTTAAAGAGGATGAAAGCAAAAGAACAAACACATAACATAAAGCCCAGACAACAGAACCTAGCAGAAACAATCGTCCACATCCTAATTAGCGCTCATCCACAGTTTATGTTTTATGACAGCAGAAAGTGCTGTTTGAGATACAGGTAATGAATGATCTGATGGTCTAACAGCCCTCGAGAGGCGCTCTGTGAACTACAACATAAACTAAGAGAAAAAAGAAAAAGAGTGGAGAGTTATATGGAGATCAAGCAGGGGAAGCCTGTGGAGGAGGCAGACAGAAGAAGTATCTGCTCTCTCCCCGTCTCTGTAGGGAAGTGTTTGATCTCCCATTAGCTGTTCTTGAGCAGCTTCAGAGCCTTGCCGCGCCATGCAAGGTACCAGGTCCTCTGCCGGTGCTCAGTGCGGACCAGAACAAAACACTCTGTGCATGCTCTTTAGCTCCTCGCCAGTCACTAACAACGTTCCCACCCAACCCCTGCGGTTTGGTTTGGTTTGGCAGGTCTTCTTCTTGTGGGGTTTTGGGGGATCTTAGCCACTGAATGACAAGTGTGGGCTGAGTTGTTTGTGGATACAATTTTGTTTTTTTCTTCAACACATTTGAGAAATTCGAAGTCGAAAGTTTAAAATTTGATACTAGGTTGAAAACATCCACTTGGGCTGTTGCATCAAATGCCTCTCTCTTCCACACAAAGCATATGTCAGACATAGGGCTCGGCAATACATCCATATTATAAGTCCTTTTGTTGATTTGCAACATTGAATATGCTGATGACCGTAATCTAAATCTAAATCTAAATCTGGAGGATTGAATCCACTTTATTGGTGACACACACAGTCAAATGTGTTTCTCTGCATTTCACCCATCCTAGTATTGAGCAGTGGGCAGCTATGTATAAACAGAGCCCGGAGAGCAATATAGGGGTCTGGTGCCTTGCTCAAGGGCACCTCGGCAGTGCCCAGGAGGCAAACTGGCACCATTCTCCAAGTACCAGTTCACACTCTGTACACTCTGTACCGGCGACCCTCCGGTTCCCAAACCAAATCACCAGACGGAGCTACTGCCGCCCCTATGTAAGTATATAATATATATATATATCATATATTATATACATAAGATTTTCACACCACTGCTTTATACTTATGTAAACTGTGAAGTGACAATAAACATGACTTGACTTGAGTAAGTAAACGTATGTTCGCTCTGGGGAGAACCCGGGTTGCGTTCTTTGGGTTTTGGCGTTTACATGGCAGATCGGGAAACGCATTTACCCACACCTGTTTAACGACCGGTTAACTAGTGTGCATATAAAGCCACCGATTGTTGTCCTTTTACTATGTACTGGACGTATCTTTTGTTCTGCACACACACTGCACACATAAACTGTTGATTACGAAACTATGGTCGTGGTTTGAGGCGCTGCGGTGGCAGTCAATTTAGATTAATCCTTCATGGCAACTTGATCATAAAGCACTCGCGGTTTCATCCCACTTGAAGCCAAGCAACAGTAGAAGCCCCGGCGCGTTGAAAGCCAGGAGAAACCCCAGCTGGACACCTGGGTAGCCACACCACAAATGGCTGGGAGGAGCCCTGTCCCCCCCCCACCCCCCCCACCCCTCCTGTTAGGAGATATCCCCTTGTGGCAGGGGGCCGTGGCTGTACACAAATTATTATAGTCAAATCGCAGTCGACCACAGAGCACATCCCATGCCGGCGCCTCTGTCCATCAATTCATGACGTTTAGCACCAGCGGTGGAGGGTGGTGTATCAATGCCTGCATTTAAAAAAAGCTTTTCTCACTTTACTTCCTTGCACTGAAACCCCCGATATCCAATATGTGTGCACGGTGATGAAAGCGCCCGTGCTCTTGTCATGTTCCCATTGAGCGGTTGGCGTCGGCGCCCACATTGGAGTAGACTCATTCGTCCACTCAGTCAGCTGTTTCATTGATCGACTGCACTGTTCTTGATCAGGATCACCTGTGATCCAGGGTAATAAGGCACTCTATTAGAGAGATGGAGCTAACCAGGCGTGTCACGCCCCCTTTGTTCGCAGTGCCAATCTTATCATATTTACCTGATACTGATGTAAAGTTAGTTCATTTGTGGAGCGCCTTTCAATGCCCGTGGTGCTGCACATAAAAACTGCAGAATGATAGAAAAGAATGGGATGAAAAGCATCTTTCTTTTGGTATTGATGGAGTCTTACTTTTAGTTACTTCATAAGGACTCCGTACAGTACGGTCCATCAAAATAAAGAGGCCTTGTGCACTTGTGCATCAGCGGTCTCACAGAAAGCAACGGAGAAGCACATTCATTCAGCACTGCTTCTTTTTTGAAATGGATGTCCAAAAATTAATTAAATCATAAGATGACCATAGTTTAAATAAATACACTCCTGTTTATATATATCGGCTTTTATTATCCGTCAGATATCCATTTGTATAACCGCAAAGCTAAACAATAACGAATCAGCTATCAACAGGATGGCACTTAAAGCCTTGTTCACATAGTTCCTCAAGATTCTTTATATTTTTCCATGTGTAACAATGGAGTGATTACTCCCAATTCACTCTGCATTCTGAATTTATATATACTAGTATAGTATACTATACTATACTACACCATACTATACTAGGCTATACTATAATATACAATACTATACTATGAACAGCCCTTTATACTATATACTATATTCTATATGCTAAACGATATACTATGAACTAGACACTATAAACAAACTATGCTATAACA
>CM051002.1:3597585-3695085 GCA_027704905.1 Muraenolepis orangiensis
ACTGTCACATGTATATACATGTACAGCTCATAAAAAAAAGACATGTTCTGTACCCGATCCTATCATCTAATAATTTTAATCAACATCAACCAAATGGGATTTTCTAAAGAGCCCACAAGGAGACACACACCTGTTTCCATGTGAGCTCTTTAGAAAATGCCATTTGTTAACCCCACCCTCTGCAAAGGTTTCCTTGAGTCACATCCAGGGCCTCCAGCATCACTGACTTAAGTGTCGCCGCATGTGTGTGTGTGTGTATATACCGGCAAGAACACACACACAAACACACACCGAGCAACGTGTAAACATCACATTTGTTGACACTCGGCAGGCAGTTATTTGGGTCACACTTAGCAGGCGCCAATCTCCTTGGTTGTCCCTCTAATCCTAGTCCCCCTGCTCTCCAGCCGGCAGAGTAGCCTTGAGAGAGAGAGAGAGAGAGAGAGAGAGAGAGAGAGAGAGAGAGAGAGAGAGAGAGAGAGAGAGAGAGAGAGAGAGAGAGAGAGAGAGAGAGAGAGAGAGAAAGAGGCTTTGCGTGACGACTGGCTACATTTCCCCCCCCTCTCATTTAAGAGCCACACAAGGTCTAATCCCTACAAGGGATTACACTTTATGTGGCTTCCCCCCCGCCACACACACACACACTAGAAGCCCTGCATGAGCTCAGCATTACTTTGCTTGTCATTAACACATGTGTATTTATCCCATTAGTCACCAGGCAGGCCTCTAGTCCTCTTTAGGCCGACCAGCAATTACCAACCAAGCCTACTGAGTGTGTTTTGTACTTTAATGAAGGCTAAGAAGGCGCTGTTGTGAAGGCAGAGAGGCGGAGAGGAGAGGAAGGGTTTTCATCCTTGGCGTGGATGGACTTAGGGAACCAGATCACTTTTTTATATTTTTATGGAAATAGACGTTTTTTTCCTTAAAAATGTTTTTATTCTGGGAAATTATTTTTCAGAATCAATGGAGTTGGATTGCAAGTGTAATGCTTTGAAGTGTTTAAGTGTCAAGCTGTGTGTTTCAGCAGGAAACTTACTCCCCATTCCCTTCCTTTGAATGATTCTTGTTCGATACAACACTATACTATAATAATGCTGTACACAATGAAAATAACAATAAATAGAACAATAAAGTGACTGTTGGATGATGTATACATGAGTTGTGCAAAAAACATTTATAAGAGCATTTTAGTTCCAGTCGTGCAGCAGAATCATGAATACAGTGCAGTGCAGTCCAGAACAGTGCACTAACTGTAATAAGTCCAGAAAGTCCAGCAAAAGAATGATAGTGTATGATAGTGTAATGTAATAGGGATGACAATGTTATGATGGTGGCAGCACTCCTAGCAGTTCAGTAGGCACACTACCTGTGGATAAGCAATGTCATCTTCTTTTGTTTGGGTATAACTAGTCTGGTCACTATCGATTAAAATCGGAGCATCTCGCTGCAGAATGCTGTAAACATAAAACATATGTTTACAATGTTGAGCTCGGCCAGATTTGGCCCAAGCCCTTTGAAAGCATTATATGCTGAAAGCAAAGCAGAGAGAGAGAGAGAGAGAGAGAGAGAGAGAGAGAGAGAGAGAGAGAGAGAGAGAGAGAGAGAGAGAGAGAGAGAGAGAGAGAGAGAGAGAGAGAGAGAGAGAGAGAGAGAGAGCGAGAGAGAGAGAGAGAGAGAGAGAGAGAGACTCAAGTCGATGATATGGAACTAACTCGCATTTGTCTAATCTTCCTCATGTGTGCTGCCCAGCTTTCATCTCACTTGATGCACTTAGACATTATCTCATATGATGAAACACAACGCAATCTCCTCCCAGCCTGCGTGTGGGTGTGTGTGTTTATTTACTTTCTTCTTTTTTTCCTGAACACACACACACACACATTATCGCTCCTCAGATGAACTGTGGCTCTTTAATGAAAGCAAACATTACCGGTACCTTCTGAAAAACATTCATACACCTAGCGCCGGGGTTCATGTTGCTGAAAATAATTCAGCAGCGATGTTATTTTTTTTTGTGACCGGTCGTTATGTCCTTTCCCCGGCCCTCAGAGGCTCCATTACTGTCACCCGGGCCGACGTTGGTGGTGGTGGGGGGGGGGGGGGGGGGGGTGTTCACTTTCCCCCCCAAACGAGTGAGATCAGCCCCCCAAGGCTGTTTACTTTCACGGGGCGTCGTGGGTGCGTCGTTCCAGCAGACGGATGCACCCTGGAATCCACGGGAACCTAGTCGCCGAGCGGCGCGTATGTAGATGCATGGGCACGCACGCAAGTCCGGAACCCTCCGACATACATCATTTACCGGGAGGCGGGCAGGGGGGATGGTGGGGGGTGGGATGCAGTCTCGCGGCGCCGCGTTAGCCACGGGTACACAACCTCCCTCCACCCCACCCCAACCCTCCACCCCCGCTACACGGTGATGGATGTGCGTCTGTCTGGGTTGTCTGGCGGAAAGCGTGCGTGCGGGCCCCCCACCCACCGCCCCTACTCCCTAATGTAACGCTGAGTCTGTCGGCCCCTATATATAGTGTGTATTGTGTCCAGGGCATACACATCATTATGGGTATGGGTTCATTGATTTGTTGTTCTCTTGTTTGTTAGTTTCTTGTTTATTTGGTTTGTGTGTCGTCTTCTGTTTGTTGTTTTTTTTGTTGTAATTACTTGTACAATGCGGCGTGTATAGATTTATTTATGTGTGGGGGAGAGGAATCACTGTTATTATTATTTTGTAGTAAATAACCAAATCATACATTGTGGTATTCTGGATGTGTTTCTGGATTTACATATTAATGGAGGGTTCATTATTATATTTAAGCACTAGGATATTTGTGGTAAATAGTACTAATAGTCTTACTAATAATAATATATATATATATATATTTTTTTATGTCGAATTCATATCTAAGCCACATTCTAATTATATTTTAAAACAATAGGTGGCCCCTCTGAGAATCATAATGACTGAAGTTGTTTTCACAAACAGCCACCATGGAAAGTAAAACTTTTAAAAAGATATATATATATGGAAGACTGCTGGACTAAAGAGAATATACCGCCTTTTGTATGAAAATGTTAATCCTTTTTCATCCAAAATAATTTTGGTCCATGTCATCAGAGTGTTGGAGCACAGCCAAGCACACTTTCATGGTAGATGCCTGCAGTTTCCATGACAACTTACTGGCGATGTTGGCTTATAGCTTGTTTACAACCTTTACCTAACCGGCTTGAATAATGTCATTGAGGAATATATACTGTACGTTTTGTATGAAGTGCAGTTTGCCATTGCATTCCAATCAGTTTATATATGTATGTGTGTGTGTACGTGTGTGTGTTTGTGTGTTTGTGTGTGTGTGTATGTATGCATTAAATATATATATATATATACATACAAATATTTACATATACTGTATATATATGAAATATATAGATACAAGATACAAGATACGAGATTTGTATTGGCCATTTGCAAGAAAACCAATATGCATGCATACTCCCCGTTCCCTCCCGCAGTATGACATTTTAAAACAATTCTATAAAAATACTGTATACAATAATAATGAACATAAAAAGAACATTAAAGTGACTGATGGATGTGTTGAATTTAAAAGCATTTAAAGTGCCATTAGCGCAGGAGCATCATGAATACAGTGCAATACAGTGCAGACCAGTGCAATAACTGTAATGAGTCCAGAAAGTCCAGCAAAGTTTGATGGTGTAATGTTAATGACAATGTCATGATAGTGGCAGCACTCCTAGCAGTTCAGTAGGTGCACTGCCCGTGGATAAAAACTATCGTTGAACCTGGTAGTCCTTGTACGGATGCTGCGGAATGACGGACGGTAGGGGGGAGAAGAGAGATGGTGCCCAGGGTGGTTGCAGTCCGTAGTGATGGAGATGGCTTTCTTCCAACACCGGGTCTTAAAGATTTCCTCAATGTGTGATGTGTCCCTCCTGTCTAGGTGCTCCAGGGCCTTGTGTAGTGCCAGGGAGATTGCATTATCTACAGACCCGTTTGCTTTTAAGGCAATATGGAGACAATATAATCAGGTATAAGGATCACACATACACACCAACACAAGTGCCAAGTTTCACTCACAGGTTTTAAACTGCCAAAGCCTTCAGTCCAAAGAGCTTGAGTTTGTGTGTTGAAGTATATGTGCCAAAAGCTTAACCAAAGCCAGGAGTGACTTGTAAGTTGTTTTTGTGTTTGTGTTTTTGTCTTCATACATCAGTTGATACATTAAGGGTTTCATGGAACCATGCAGTTTTAACACATTTGCTCACGATTCAAAATGTTTTTACAAAAATCAAAAAAAACATGTGTTTGTACAGAATTGGACATCATTGCCTCTCACATTGCTTCTGCTTCTGCCCTGTATTTAAAACCCATACAGAAATTGTTTTAATCCTGGCGCTGTGCCTGGTTGGTACATAAATCAGTGCATTCAATGACATGGATAAAATTAAATTCCAACTATGTTCGCAATCACAAGTTACGGGTACTTCCGGATTATTCCTGAGTGAAGTCTGTAGGGCGCTACCATTGCTCATGTGTACCCGGGGGAATTTACCATTTTGGTGGGCGGGGATTATTCGGGAGAACTGGTGAAATAACATTGTAACTATTATTTCCATAAGTTTAGGTATAATGTTCTTGAGTTGAGATCTACCAGTAAGATCTGGTGGGGCTTACCTCTACGCACAGCATTGGCTCTGGAACTAAACTTCTGGACTTTGTCCTTCTCTGGAGTTGCTCAGGGTGTGAGGTGCCGGGCAGGTGTGGGGATATTTTGGAATATACCCCGGTGGATGAGAGGGTTGCCTCCCTACGCCTTAGGGTCGTGGGGGGGAATACTCTGACTGTTGTTTGTGCCTATGTGCCAAATAACACTAAAAATTATAAAAGGTGGAATATCCAGCCTTCTTGGACACCCTGGATGGAGTCCTGCATGGGGCTCCTATAGGGGAGTCCATAGTTATTCTGCGAGACTTCAACGCTCACGTGGGCTACGATGGGGAAACTTGGAAGGGCGTGATGGGGATGAATATCCTACCTGATCAGAACCAGAGTGGGATTTTGTTATTGGATTTCAGTGCTAGTCATGGATTGGCCATAAAAAGCACGATGTTCAAACATAAGGATGCTCATAAGTGTACATGGTACCAGAGTACCTTAGGCCGAAGGTCAATTAGGTATTTTTGGTTATCGTATCATCTGACCTGAGGCCGCATGTTTTGGACACTCGGGTGAAGAGAGGGGCAGACGTGTAGTGCGGGTGAACTGGGAACGTCTAGTGGATGCCCCTGTCCAGGAGACCTTCAACTCCCACCTCCGGCCAAATATTTCCGGCATCTCTGTGGAGGTTGGGGACATTGAACCAGAGTGGTCATTGTTTAAAGCATCTATTGCTGAAGCTGTAGTTGAGAGCTGTGGCTTCAAGGTCATTGGTAATTTTGCACCAAAAGGTTCTGGCAAACTGTCCGGCGTCTTAGGAGGGGGAAGCGTGGATCCATCCAAGCTGTTTACAGTAAGGGTGGAACACTGCTGACGTCAACTGAGGAGGTGATCGAGCGGTGGAAGGAGCACTTTGAGGAAGTCCTTAACCCAACTAACCCACCCTCGTGGGTTTAGGGGCTGTCATGAATGACACGTCTGTTCAACATTGCGTGGAAGTCGGGACAGTGCCTAAGGAGTGGCAAAGGGGGGTGGTGGTACCCCTGTTCAAAAATGTGGGACCAGAGGGTGTGTGCCAATTACAGGGCTATCACATTACTCAGCCTCCCATAGTCAAACCTCAGATTGAAGAGGAACAGTGCGGATTCCGCCCCAGTCGTGGAACAACAAACCAGCTTTTCACTCTTGCAAGGATCCTGAAGTCACTTATGAGACTCGGAGTAGAGCCGCTGCTCCTTCGCGTAGAAAGAAACCAGTTGAGGTGGTTCGGGCATCAAGTAAGGATGCTTCCTGGTCGCCTCCCGATGGAGGTTTTCCAGGCACATCCAGCTGGGAAGAGACCACAGGGCAGACCAAGGTACAAGTGGGGTGATTACATCTCCAGGCTGGCTTGGGAACGCCTCGGGATCCCCCAGTCAGAGCCGGTCGATGTTGCCAGGGAGAGGGAAGTTTGTAGTCCCCTGCTGAAGCTGCTACCTCCGTGACCCGACCCGGATAAACGGTAGACGACGGATGGATGGTTGGATGTATGGCTAGATGGATGGATTGATGGATGGTTCTTCAGTTTAATGTTTAATGTTTTCTGTTATTGTGTTTTGTTGCTTCAATTTGAATCAGTTTCAACTTGCCAAATGTCCTAGCAAATGTTTAGTGTTATTTTTTGATTGCTGGATTTTATTTATTCAGTATACTTCAATATGTTTGTTTTAATACATTTTTTAATCGAGTTTGAAAGGAGAGAGGCACATCCCTAATATACGTACATAATTATGTATCAATCAACTTGTGGGCTAGATTGAGCCAAATGCTGCCACACTACACATGGGTGTCTGCTCGGGGTGAAACCGTTCTCAAAACTCAAGGATCGGTACCATACAGTATGGTGGAGTCACGGTTCAGTACCATACAGAATGGTGGTGTAACGGTTCAGATCCATACGGTATGGTGAAGTCACGGTTCAGTACCATACAGTATGGTGGAGTCACGGATCAGTTCTATACAGTATGGTGTAATGGATCAGTACCATATGGTTTCGATTCATCAACAAACAAAAAACATTTGTTTGCTAGCTGTGATCAACTGTGGCGTTGTTGTGGAGTTCTCTCTTTCTCTACGGAAAGCAAACAGCGAGCGTGGGTATCAGTCAGTGTCGCGCAGAACAGATTCAATGTTTATTATATGCAATTCTGGAAGATAATCACGGCCGACATTATTACAACAGTAAACAACATGGATAGTTTGATGTCCAGCAGCAGCACATGGAAAACATGAACAAAAACTGTAGCGCCTGCTACATTATAACAGAACATAAAAATATAAAATAGCGTGCGTAGATCAGCAGCATACGTCCAAATTAAGTCACATTTAAGGACAAAATAGCGATCAGTGGAGTCAAATTGTCTGCCAGTCTGCCTCAGCCTAATGAAATGAGCAGCTCTCTGTCACTCTAGACAGCCAACTGTGTGTTGCGCAAGAGTATTTATGAAGTCAATTTTTATTCTTTAGGCAGGGCCTTGGCTAGGCATCCCCGGTTGATACATACACACACACAAATGGACGCACACACACACACACAAACACACACACAGAGGCAATGTGACACATCAGCATAGGGGCGGACCAGGAGAGGAGACAACATGTGGTCGCCAGGGTGTGATCTGTGTGTGTGTGTGTGTCTGTGTGCATTTGTGTGTGTGTGTGTGTGTGTGTGTTTGGGTGTGTGTGTGTGAGTATGTGTTTGTGTGTGTGTATATGTGTGTGTTTGAGTGTGTGTGTGTGTGTGTGTGTTTGCACGCATGTATGTGTGTACTTTTCTGTGTGTGTGTGTCTGTGTGTATTTTTGTGTGTGTCTGTATGTGTGTGTGTGTGTGTGTGTGTGTTTGAGTGTGTGTGTGTGTGTGTGTGTGTGTGTGAGTGTGTGTTTGTGTGTGTATATGTGTGTGTTTGAGTGTGTGTGTGTGCGTGCGTGTGCTTCTGTGTGTTAGTGTGTTTGAGTGTGTGCATGTGTTGTTTTATTTGTGTGTGTGTGTGTGTGTATGTGTGTGTGTGTGTGTGTGTGTGTGTGTGTGTGTGTGTGTGTGTGTGTGTGTGTGTGTGTGTGTGTGTATGTGTGTGTGTGTGTGTGTGTGTGTGTGTGTGTGTGTGTGTGTGTGTGTGTGTGTGCGTGTGTGTGTGTGTGTGTGCGTGTGCGTGTGTGTGTGTGTGTGTATGTGTGTGTGGTTTTAGTTTCTTCTTATCTTTCCCTGTCTGTTCTTGCTTTACATTACCTCTGGTTCTCTCTCTATATTTTCCTATCACTCTCTCTGTCTCACACTATGTCTCACACTATGTCTCACACTATGTCTCACACTATGTCTCACACTTCTCTCTCTCTCTCTCTCTCTGTCTCTCTCTCTCTCTCTCTCTCGCTCTCTCTCTCCTCTCTCGCTCTCTCTCTCTCTCTCTCTCTCTCTCCTCTCTCTCTCTCCTCTCTCTCTCTCACTGTCCCTCCCCCCCTCATCCATCCATTGTGCTCCCTCTCCCTCTCCGACTAAGGTGAGTCTGTAATTGACAGCTGTGCCCCGACAGCAGTAGAGTTAATAGAGGAGAGAGTGGAGGGGTAAGGGGTGGTGTGGGGTCTGGTGGGGGGAGTGGTTTGGGGGGTGGGATGGAGGAGGACTGGAGGATTCACAGCCGAGTGGAGACGCACAAATAAGATAATGACTCGGGAATAACAATTTCATCGTTTCAGCGTTTGGGAGAGAGCACCGACAGAAGGGACAGAAGATTGATGAAGGGGGGAGAGAGAGAGAGAGAGAGAGAGAGAGAGAGAGAGAGAGAGAGAGAGAGAGAGAGAGAGAGGAGAGAGAGGAGAGAGAGAGAGAGAGAGAGAGAGAGAGAGAGAGAGATGGTGGTGTCGTGTTGCGGAGCTCTATCCCCTTATATTGGAACGGTGGTCCTTCACAGACCAAAGACGGGGAGATATAACCGATGGCTATCAGATGAGACACTTTCTCCCAGCCACATGCATGCTTTATGGCGTGCCACATGGCGTGCGATAGTACAGTTAGCGTAGAGAGTGCTTGTAGCTTTACGACGCCTGGCGACGTAAAGGTTGCTGATTTCTAACGGCTTCAAGCGTCATGATAAATCCACCTCACAGTGTTCCGAGATTTTTGAGCGCAGTCGGTACAAGGTACAGGTGGGAAGAGACCACGGGGCAGACCGAGGTACAGGTGGGAGGAGACCACGGGGCAGACCGAGGTACAGGTGGGAAGAGACCACGGGGCAGACCGAGGTACAGGTGGGGTGATTACATCTCCACGCTGGCCTGGGAACGCCTCAGATCCCCCAGTCAGAGCTAGTCCATATTGCCAGGGAGAGGGAAGTTTGGAGTCCCCTGCTGAAGCTGCTACCTCCGTGACCTGACACAGGATAAGCGGTAGACAATGGATGGATGGATGGATGTATTTATTTACTTTTTTTCAGCACGCTATTGATTTGTGAAGAGCTCGTTCCATATGTTTTGCCGACTGTGGTCGGAAAAGAGACCAAAAAAGCCTTTGTTTGTCTTGTTTGACAGTAACCAACTGTTTGAGCGTGAGCTGTGGGTGGAATCAGCATGTGAAAAACAATGAGCATTAAATTACCACCTCCGGGAGAAGGACTTGTGCCATTTGCCATGACAACCATAAACACAATACATACAGGCGAGATAAGAACTGTAGGTCCGCTGTTTCCGTTTCACTATTAAACACACACACTGTATGTTGGGAATCCAGATGCAGGGGGTTAAGGGCATCTTGGTCAACCAACTACACACTACCCTACCCCCTACACACTACCCTACACACTACCCTATACACTACACACTACCCTACACACTACCCTACACACTACACACTACCCTACACACTACACACTACCCTACACACTACCCTACACACTACCCTACACACTACACACTACCCTACACACTACACACTACCCTACACACTACCCTACACACTACACACTACCCTACACACTACACACTACCCTACACACTACCCTACTCCATCTTCACTATCCTACACACCTACCTAACACGACGAGGACCCTTTGCCCACATCCTTGTCTGCCTCCCTCCCTCCCTCCTCATCTTGCTTCAGAAGAAGGCAGAATATTTGCCTGGTAATTATGAAAAGCCGACACAGACGCTCACTGTAATTGTCCTCTACTTGACAAGGGGCTCGGCTGCAGTCTGTAAACGGTCCTCTCTGTGCAGCCATTTCCAAGTCTTGAATATTCAAGTCGTAACTCCCATTTTTTTTATACTGTGGACTCTTCCACAGTGGTCTCTTTCTCTCTCTCCCTCTCTCTCTCTCTCTCTCTCTCTCTCTCTCTCTCTCTCTCTCTCTCTCTCTCTCTCTCTCTCTCTCTCTCTCTCTCTCTCTCTCTCTCTCTCTCTCTCTCTCTCTCTCTCTCTCTCCATCCATCTCGGGCGTCTTAGTCGATGTTGCATTACATCAGTTTTGAGCTGAGGAACCGGAGCTGGAAGAAATGTAACTAATGTTGGCCCGGGCGTTTGATGTCAAATGGATTCAATATGATATTAATGGTGGTGCTTAAGGGTGTTCCCTCAATATACTTCATTCAGTCCCTTTCTCCTTCCTGGGCCCGCAATGTCTGGCAAAAGAGAGAGTGACGGTCACAGTCTAATCTGTTCTGAACACATGGCCATATTCCATCAGAGTCCTTCCTACTGTATTGGTTAGGCTTTACAAAATGATCATTAGTACCCGAATGGGTCTCTTCTTCTTCCCTATGTTCCAGTCAGGCATACAGCGGCTACCCAGAGGCTATCCAGAGGCTATCCAGAGGCTATCCAGAGGCTAGCCATGCCGACGGATGCACACATCATCATCATCATCATCAGAGGAAGAGGAGGGTGGATTGTGGCTCGAGAATTTCATTATTTTGACAACGCAGCGGGGAGCCTGGGGAAGTGGGTGGTTGGGGGGAGATGGCCCTGGGGTCAATGCAGCCCTGAGAATATAAGGTGCATTGCTTTCTGTGGGAATACATCCCAGCACGGTAGCACACAGCTTGTTTTTGCTGGTGCAAAGAAAACTGTTTTTTTCCCCCATTACTTTTGGTTTTTTCTCGAGTCTTGTGTGCTTATGTTCACTCCTAACAACATTTAGAAAATACAGGGCGGCAGCAGCTCAGAAGGAAGAGCGGCCGTCGGACCACCGGAAGGTTGCTGGTTTGATCCCCGGCTCCTCCTGTTGAGTTGTCCCTGAGCAAGACACCCTAAACCCTAACTGTTCATGACATGAACAGGCTGGTTCCTTGCCTGGCTGACTCTGCCATCGGTGGATGAATGTGTGTATGAATGGGTGAATGTGAGCATAACTTGTATAGCGCTTTGGATAAAGCGCTATAGCAATGGTCACACGCTATCCATTTTCCCTATACGTATGATATATACATGTGACGTCAACACATGCAATGTCACATTCACATAGGTGCTGATATTTATTTTCAAATAAAAGTCACCTTAATAAACTGTTTCTTCTCTTGGTTGGGTTTTGACCGGTTGCATGCATGCATGTGTTAAGACCCTGCATTAACTCTGTAACCGTTTATTGTTAGTATTCCCAGTTGGTCCTGTGTGTAACTAGAACAGTGAGGTTGGTTGAGTTAATGACGTCCTTAATGGCACCTTTTCATTTGTCTTCTGCACAGCCGTGTAAAAGATTCAGGAGCTCTGAGCACTTTTAGGGTTTTTCCTTCGCAGTCAGTCATCCGTTTACCATTATAAGTCGCAGCTTGGGGCAGTACACGGGCAAATGGGTATTAAGATGGGCTGAGTCCATCTTTTTCTGGTCTCCCCAAAGCTTTAGGTGAGACGTGATACATGTTGGACTTTTACATTGGGTGATGAGCCCTGGATTTTTTAGAACTCCCGTTGGCAATTGGCAAACTGCAAAAGGGCATTCGTTCAAAGGTTGCCCTCTGATTTATTTTCCATTAGTTAACGCCAGCATAACACATGTGTACCGCGTGTGGCTGCAAAAGAACAATTGAAGAACGAAGTAGCGACAGCGAGCTATCGGCACATCACGTCGGCAAAGAACAATTATTAAGCGCTCCTCGTGGGGGGGGGGAGCAGGGCTGAAAATGCAGCCTCCGCAAGTAATTAATCTGAAGTCTGGCACTTCTGCCTTCATCATTCATCTGTGAATAATAATAATAAACTTGTTGCAGTTTCACTCAACTCTTCTCTCCTGTTGTATTAGACCATTTCACGTTGCCACAAAGACTCCTCTGGTCTGGCCTTTGAAAACAACTGCCGATCCGATCGACTCCACGGTCCGTCGCCCTCTCTGGCCACCAGCTGTGATTCTGATGGACTCGGTGATCGTCTGTTCCTTCTGTTTATGGGTATGATGATGGCTATAACTTCAACCTAATGATAGCAATCGCAACGCTAAGAAGTCATTCGCCTCAGATTGTGTTTTGATCGTCGCAAAACCATCTGCAGGGAGAGAGCTGAGCTCTCGCGTTCTACAGGTTTTATTTGGGCCTCGGTTAGCGGGTAGCCCGGTGGAGACGTAGGCCAGAGTCTTCCTCACGTCACGTCTTCTGTATTGCAAGCCTACATTCTGCGTTCATAGACTGCAATTGAATCCATCCATCCAATTGACTCTATAAAGTGTTATTCAGAGTAGAGTTATTATGGTAGATTATCATATATAGTATATAGTGTTTGTCAAAATCTAAATCTGGAGGATTGAATCCTCTTAATTAGTCACATACATGTACACACACACACACACAGTGACCAATTTGTTTCTCTTCATTTAACCCATCCTAGTATTAGGAGCAGTGGGCAGCTATTGTAAATTCAGGACCCAGGCAGCAGTGTAGGGGTCTGGTGGTCTGGTGACTTGCTCAAGGGCACCTCGGCAGTGCCCAGGTGTTTTGGGGACTTGAACTGGTGATCTTCCGGTTTCCAAGCCCAATCTGAGTGACTGAGTGATCCTGCCGCCCTTGTTTAGTATAGTATAGTATAGTATATTATAGTATAGTATAGTATAGTATAATATAGTATTGGATTGTATTATATAGTTTTGTACAGTATTATTGTAGTAAATTCATACTGCGGGAGTAAATGGGAGTGAGCATTCCATTGTACTGGTTGAAAACGGCAAATAAGAACATCTTGAATCTTAAATCTTGAATCTAAAATACCCATTAAACGTAACGAGAGCTGGAAGTGATGCTCCTGTTGGTTCATGCTGTGTGCTCACTGTGAGTACACACAGCTGTGACTTTTGGACACTTATTTGTGGTGTTTTGAATTATTTGTGTTACCCTATAGGGGTAGCCATGGATTGGCTGATACACATATTACTATTATGCTTCATAACTTTCCCCATCCTATCTATTATATTGTCTGTCCAGGTCCAATTTATTTATTGATAATTGGGCAAATAGAAAAAACATAAATATTTTGAGAAAATAAAGATGACACCATTACTGGGTACTCCCAGTGTATCCATGTTTTTATTTTCTGTATATATTAGCGTTATATTGTTAAGATGTCGTCCGTTTAGAGCGGACAAATTAGAAAAGCCTCTTGACATTGATATTGATCAATCACCGGTAAAGTGGCTCAGCTCAGCCACAAATTGAAATCCATCACTCTCTCTCTCTCTCTCTCTCTCTCTCTCTCTCTCTCTCTCTCTCTCTCTCTCTCTCTCTCTCTCTCTCTCTCTCTCTCTCTCTCTCTCTCTCTCTCTCTCTCTCTCTCTCTCTCTCTCTCTCTCTCTCTCTCTCTCTCTCTCTCTCTCTCTCTCTCTCGTTACCCCAGTGTTAGGTCGTACGTCGAACTGCATGTCATACGTTGTTCATGCACGTCGTACATTCTGGACGGAATTGCCACGCTGATGTCCCGGAGATCCAGATCCTTTACCTATCCTGCGTCACCCGCCTGTCTCGCGTTACTTTCTATACGAGCTCCCCGGTAATTGTACCGGTAATTACATGTCTGGTACCTGTCGCTACTCGACATCCCGGTTCCCAGACCCCTGGACTGTCCCCTGATCACTCTAGTGTTGTGTTTGAGTTGTGTTGTGCTTGAAATAAAACTTTATGTTATAGCTCCACTGTCTTGGTCTGCGTTCTGGGTCCCCCCGAACAATCCCACTCGTGCCTCTCTCTCTCTCTCTCTCTCTCTCTCTCTCTCTCTCTCTCTCTCTCTCTCTCTCTCTCTCTCTCTCTCTCTCTCTCTCTCTCTCTCTCTCTCTCTCTCTCTCTCTCTCTCTCTCTCGCGCTCTTCATTTCATTCGGATCATCCCTCCCGTGGCCCGGTCATTTTCATGCAAAAGATTGATTTGGCAATATCATAATGGGAATAGGGTAATGAGTCTGTCAATCACCCAGGGACTCTTGGCTGACAGAAGATATGTGCTGGACCATGTGACTTGGAATAGGAACTATTAAAATCAAAATAAACACAAGGACATTTGGTGTTATTGGACCTAAATCTGAATCTGGAGGATTAAATCCTCATCATGGTCACATATATGTACACACACACAGTGAAATTAGTTTCTTTGCATTTTTAACCCATCTTAGTATTAAGAGCAGTGGGCAGCTCTTGTATCTCCAGCTGTATCTCCAGCTCCCCGGGGAGCAGTGTAGGGGTCTGGGGCCCAGGAGGCCAACTGGCACCTTTCTTGGATATTAATATTGTGATATGGTAAGTTTTGTCTTTTGCTGGTTTTAAAAGCTGCATTACAGTAAAGCAATGTGCTTTTCTTGAACCGGACTCTTCTCGCTGTTCTATTATTTGCACTAAAGTTCTTAATATGAGAAAATACTCAGTACCTTTTGTTTGTGAAGTCACACCCCACTATACAACAATAGGCTTTACCATGTGTTTGATTTATATAGACTATTTATTTATTGAATTGCCAGAAAACATGCAATATCATTTACATTTACATTTAGGGCATTTGGCAGACGCTTTTATCCAAAGCGACTTACAAGGTGTACATTTGTTGAAGCAGACAATAGCATAACACTGAGGTACGCAAACATAAAAATAGAGCAGTTCACAAGTATTCATATTAACAAGATGAATAACACAATTTGGTACTGCCAGGTCACCTGCTTAAGTAGCTGTGATAAGAGCGTGTTATCAACATTAAGGATATACACTTGCTAGAATATACAACATGCTAAGAGCTATTAATGTCAGGACTTAAGCAAGTTAGGGGTTCACAAAGGAGAGGGAGGGTTCAAGGAGAGTCCAGGTGGACTCTGAACAGGTGGGTCTTGAGTCTCTTGCGGAAGCTGGCGAGGGACTCTGCCGTCCTGACATGAGACGGGAGTTCATTCCACCACTGTGGAGCCAGAGCCGTGAAGAGCTGGGTCTTGGACGAGCGATGCTTGGTTGTCATCAGTGAAGGTCGAACAAGTCACCTGGCTGGGATGGAGGGCTTGACCAACGTCTGGAGGTAGGCTGGGGCAGTTCCATTGACTGCCCTAAAGGTCAGCACCAGAGTCTTGAACTTGATGCGAGCATTTACCGGAAGCCAGTGGAGATCGCGGAAGAGAGGGGTCTCGTGGGAGAATTTTGGTAGGTTGAATACCAGGCGTACTGCTGCGTTCTGGTTGCGTTGGAGGGGCTCGGTTGCAGAGGCGGGGAGTCCTTGGACCAGGATCTGCTCCGCTTCACATGTGAGGAAGGGCCGGATCCTGCGGATGTTGTAGAGGGCAATTCTGCAAGATCGGGCCACCGCGGTGACGTTGGCATTGCAGGACAGCTGGTCATCTACCACCACACCAAGGTCTCTTGTTGTGGTTGAGGGGATATATCATCACGTATATATATATATCATGATATATATATACATATATATATATATATATATCAATTAGTAGCTCAGGAGGAAGAGCAGTCGCCTCACAACTGAAAGGTTGCTGGTTCGATCCCCTGGCTCTCTTAGCAATAATCTGTCAAGGTGTCCTTGAGCAAGCCCCCTCGAGCCTAAATGCAGACGTGCTAGCTGTCTTCTTGCATGGCTGACTCCGCCGTAGGTGGTTGAATGGGTGGATGTGAGGCATGACTTGTAAAGCGCTATATAAAAGGCAGTCCATTTACCATATCAGGATAGAACATTGTGTCCATATTGCCCAGCCCTAAGTGAAACTGATAACAACCTACAGCCTCATGCCATGTAGTGGGGCGACATTACCCTCACGTTACAGCAGATCTCCTGCCTTCCTTCCACCCTCTAGTACCGGGCTTTCTGAATGCCCCCCCCCCTGGGAACGGGTTACAGGGGATCAGACGAATGCATGAATGGATTCAACGTGAGTCCAAAATGTACACTTCTATGTGTCACGCAGGTGGTTGTGAGTGGCTGTGCAGATCTTACATTACATTACATTAAATAACTTTACATTACAATCATTTAGCAAATGCTTTTGTCCAAAGCGACTTACTGTTTCAACAAAGGTAGGCAAGAGAACAACTCCTCACCAGAAGTCAAAAGTGCACTTCATTTCTAACTAAGAACTGAACCAGTGCTCAGGTAAAAGTACAATAAGTTGACAAACAATAGAAACAATACAATACTGACAGATGGACGTAAGTCCGCAATACCACCGTAAACCACAGGGTGTTCCACCCTTTGTTTGTTCCAGCTGCTTTCTGCCATCGCGAGCATGAGCATCACTTGTATATCTCTTGGGCCGGTACCAATTGAGCTTTTCTCTATGGCTCCACGCGCCGTTAAACTGCCGACCCCCGAGGCTCAGCTTGACCCCAGAAGAAGACAAGGTTGGCCTAGAGAACAAATGGCCACGTTAATAACCTTTCTCCATCACACCACAGGTTTGCCTGGTGATCAATGTATTTTCCCCCCTGGAAGTGCTCTGTAAGTACACGGGAGAATCTGCAGAATCTTCCTTTCCTCCCTCTATAAGGATCTTGTGGGTTTTCCCGAAAATACCAGTAAAAAATGTTATTGTTATGTTGTGTTAATGTGTGTGTGTGTGTGTATATATGTGTGTGTTTGTGTGTGTGTGTGTGTGTGTGTGTGTGTGTGTGTGTGCTTAATACAGACTGTGATGCATGTTATGTTTTGTGTGTGCGTATGTGCGTGCGCGTGTGTGTGTGTGTGTGTGTGAGTGTGTGTGTGTGTGTGTGTGTGTGTGTGTGTGTGTGTGCGTGTGTGTGTGTGTGCTTAATACAGACTGTGATGCATGTTATGTTTTGTGTGTGCGTATGTGCGTGCGCACGTGTGTGTGTGTGTGTGTGTGTGTGTGTGTGTGTGTGTGTGTGTGTGAGTGTGTGTGTGTGTGTGTGTGTGAGTGTGTGTGTGTGTGTGTGTGTGTGTGTGTGTGTGTGTGTGTGTGTGTGTGTGTGTGTGTGTGTGTGTGTGTGTGTGTGACTTTTGTGAAAAATGCTGAATGCTCAGCCAACTATGGATTTGGGCAAAGCTCCCTCTGAGATGATGAGGAGGTGTGATCTCTAAAGTGGCTTTTATGTGGAATCAGTTGCTGCTGGCTGATTCCATCTGCTCTCTATAGACTCCAAGAGACCAGCTTGTGCTTCATCCCCTACATATGGTTTCCCTTCCCGTCATATCCCCCCACTTCCCAAACACAGAACCAATAACCCTCAAAGAGCCACTCAAGATGTGCCTTTAATTGGAAACTTATAATGATGATAGTGATTTATGGATCAGAAAAATAGGCCTATGGTGGATGGGCAGTCCCAAGCATCCATATAACATTTACTCAGGTTATAAAAGCATTTGTAAAGCGGTGGTCTTAATGTTAAATTATGTGAAATGTTTTTCTTATATAACCCTTCAAGTATTCAACATGGTTGAGACTCCATGGCCTGTGTGCCCCATTTAGTTGATGTAGCAGCACTGGTAACCAACAATAATTTAACATGAAGGAGAAATAAGGCAAAATAGCAAAGCACTTTTGCCTCACATTTGGATTACTCCAACACCACAGCAGTCTGGTCCATGCAACCCTTTTCAGAATGTCTCATGTGTGCAGGCAATTTATAAAAAACAATGTGAACTTTCCTTAATATATGTTATTTATTATCCATCAACTTTTTAAAATCCATTCCATTGAGCGACGACTGTTGGTCTCGTCTCTGGCGGAAAAAATGTTCTCATATTAAATTAGTGCCCAGTTCTGTTTAAAGTACCGTTCAAATCAAAGCGCGATGACTAATGTCTTCTGGCATAGATTGTTATAGTCGTAACATTACATTGCGCTGCAATATTCCTGACTATTTTCTTTCCAGGAAATATATAGCTAAATGTTTGCCTATGGTCTATATAGGGAAGTAGTGCAGTAGTGGGGAGTATAATCCCACAAATAATATATATATATATGTATATATCTTTTTCTGATCACCAGGTCGGAGTGGGCCGTTTCAATAAAGCCCACACCTGGACATGAGTGACTCACAAAGATGCTCAGTCACACACACACACACACACACACACACACCTACATGCACAAGAAATTCACTCACAGACACATACACACACACGTACACACTTACACACATACACACACACACAGATGCTCTTTCTCACACACACACACACACACACACACACACACACACACACACACACACACACACACACACACACACACACACACACACACACACACACACACACACACACACACTCACACACACCTACATGCACAAAGACATTCACTCACAGACACATACACACACACACACGTACACACTTAACACACACACACACACACACGCACACATACACACACACACACGTACACACTTAACACACACACACACACACACACACACACACATACACACGCACACACGTGCACACGCACACACGTGCACACGCACACACGTGCACAGCAGCATGCATTATGAAGGAGAGCTGGTGGTTTATGGAGCCCGGCCCTCCCTGACCATGGTGCGCTCTAATGGGAATCTCACGCTCCGCTACCGCCTGGCACTGCTACAGCCACAGCGCGGCCGCCACCGCCCCCCGATGTATAGCCCAATCAGAATCTGAATCAGAATCTGAATCTGAATCTGAATCTGAATCGGAAAGCCTTTATTGTTATTGTACATCTAAGTAGAATAATTGTCAATTCACTCTTCACACACGACTGCCATATAAAAGCCATATAAAATCATATATATATATATATATATATATATATATATATATATATATATATATATATATATATATATATATATATATATATATGATAACCAGTGGCGGCTGGTGGTTGTAAAAGTAGGGGAGGAAGGCAGGTGCACTATCAATTTTGACAGTGTATTAGTGGGTCATTTTAGAACAACAGAATTCAAACCGATTGTGATGTGAGGGGGAAGAAGCATTGTTTTGATGAAAAATAGCTATTTAGTGATTACTCTATTAATGATGAAAATCTGAAAAATCGGAATAAAAGTTTTTTGGTAAAACTTGCACAGTGGCGGGTTTTACCAAAAAAACTAACGGAATTGAAATTGAGTGAGATTTGAGGGAGAAGCGTTCGGTTGTGTAAAGTATATTTACCTGTATTTAATTCAAATAAGACATACTATCATATAGTAAAACCAGTTATGCACGTTAATCGTGTCAATTGTCTAATTGCGACACAGCGAAACACCACCTTGTCACGGTCAGCCATGCTTTCTGTTTACGTTTGGCGTCATGCACCTGGAACGCTTTGAGGTCGTTACACGAAAGTTTCAAATCTGAAATGTAATTAAAAGTAAATATATGACTCACGGGTTGTCTGCAACGCGGAATTAATATGAACGACACAAGATAGAGACTTCCATGATGATAATCCGCCCCCCAAAACTCTGATTGGGAATTCACCAGTGCAGTGAGATCTGCTGATTGGTTCACAGCCTCTGTCTAGACCCGCCCTCAGGGAGGATGGTCCTCCCTTAGCGCCATACACACTCATGTTAAACCAGGACTCACCGGCAGCTCTGGTCCGGGAGTTTTATAATGGACTTCAAAGCGGAGGAAGATCCTCTGTACTTTTAATTAAAAATGAGCGGTAGGGGGCGCTGTTTGTGCTTTGACACAGGGACATGATTGTTGTGCTTTTGATGTGTTAAACTAGTCATTTCATCATTATTTTCACAGATGAATCTGTGAAAAAGATGTGTATTTATTTTTCTCTTGCAAGTTTATTTTTCTTTGAAATTTTAGGGAGGATGGTCCTCCCTTTCCTCAATGGATGAGCCGCCACTGATATATACATATATATTTATATATATATTTACATAGATATTGCAGTGATGAATAGATGGAGATATAAATAATAAGCGGGAAAGAAATAGGCTGTTGAAAAACACTCGACACCTCTTCACATTTGTGAGTGCGGTCGCTGATCGCTTATATGTGTGTGTGTGTGTGTGTGTGTGTGTGTGTGTGTGTGTGTGGGCGTGTGTTGTTCATCCTGTTGACTGAGGGTCCATGACGCCATGACGAGCGGCAGGTGGAGGATGGGGGGAGGGGGGGTGAGATGAGGATGAGAAGGATATTCTCAGTGGTGCAGCCTGCCTGCCTGCCTGCCTGCCTGCCTGCCTGCCTGCCTGCCTGCCTGCCTGCCTGCCTGCCTGCCTGCCTGCCTGCCTGCCTGCCTGCCTGCCTGCCTGCCTGCCTGCCTGCCTGCCTGCCTGCCTGCCTGCCTGTGGCCTGTGGGTGTTTGTCTTGCTGCTGCTGCATGGCCTGGTACATATTTGCTTCTGAAAAAGGCGTTAAATAAACATAGATGCTAGTGCATGAGTCTGAAGTTCTCATTAGAAGCTGATTGGCCCCAGAATACATGAATGTCTCAGGGAGTGTGTCAGAATTATCAACACAAAGTAAACCATGTGTGGTTTAAGTTAGTTAAATGTTTTTTAAAATGAGTAAAAAAAACACAATATATATATATTGTATATATATATATGTATATATGTATATTTAATTATGTATATATATACTGTATATATATAAATGAATATATATATCTATATATATATAGATATATATATAAATGTATATATATTTTTATAATTGTGTATGTGTGTGTGTGTGTATGTATATATTTATTTATATATTTATACATACATTTAGTTACCGCCGTGACCTGACCCGGATAAGCTGTAGACGATGGATGGATGGATGGATACATACATACATTTATTCCTAAATATACATTTATATATATATATAAATGTATTTATATATATAATATATACGTATATATAAAATATAGATAGAGGGCTTATGTGACTGTGGGATTATGCACTTCTAATTTGGGACATTCATTTGATGAAGTACCCCATAATGTTTTGATCATTACAGGACGTCCTGCTGTGTCCATTCTTGTTCCCGGTTCCTACTCCTCTTGTTAGACCCCAGCGTGGGATCTCTGCAGATGAACAAAGGGGATTACAATCTCAGAAGAATTGAATGCCTCCGATGAGCCATCTCTTGCTATACCATGTGCTTTTTTATTAGCCCTCTCGCACAACTGATTTTTGTTCTTTGCTTCTGTTTCTATTTTGACAGTTTCTACTCTGGTTACCATTTAAATGGACCCAGCAAGTGAAATAACGGCTTGAATCTCAGGCAGCGGAGTGGACACCTCTTGGCCCAGAGACAACAAGTTTTCTGGTCCTGACGGTGGTGGCCCTCAGTGTGACGACCAAACAGCTGACTCTTTGATAACTCCTTCAGTTCCTACAGAGGGCCATGTGGCCCCTGGAGTCCCTCGGCTGACTGATGACGACTGCCCTATTTGTACATCATAGCCTCTTCGGGGGCCAATAGCTGCCTAATAGCTCGTAATCCCCCCCTTTTCATCATTGAAAGCCTCCTTTCCGGTCCCACTTTGGACCTGCTGGTTCTGGCTTTCAGGAACATCGTGTTGCGTTATCACCTTTGTGAGTGTTGTCGTTGCCGATAACTCTTTATTTTTTAAGGGTTATCCCCCTTTCCTGCTCAGCGATTATAAAGTCATGACAGAGAGAGTGAAGCACCCCAGCATAGCCACCACCGCCCCTCCCCTTTCCTTGTACGTTGCATTATCAAAGAATCCGAGTTGGTGTGTATTATATTGTGCATATTATCTAGGTTTATATCTATATACATTTAGAATAATATATAAGCATTACATGCACTTCCTAATGCATTTTATAACGCAATTGAGAATAATGCAGCAGTAAAATATCACTTATGATGCACAGACCAAGCGATTGACAGAGCTTTACTCATCTATAGTGTCTATAATGTCTCTGAAGCTGAGCACAATGCAGCCCGGGCCCCTGGCAGCTCAGCGCCACGTGCAGACAGATGTTATCCTTGGTCCGTGCCCAGCTAACCTCTGGCTAACAATGCCAGCAACGTTGGGTTCCTTTTAAAATAATTCCGCTAACCTGACGGGATTCCTCTATTAACACGTGCCAACCAGTGAATCATCCCAGCATTCTCCTCCTCCTCCTCCTCCTCCTCCTCCTCCTCCTCCTCCTCCTCCTCCTCCTCCTCCTCCTCCTCCTCCTCCTCCTCCTCCTCCTCCTCCTCCTCTTCCTTCTATTCCTCCTCATCCTCTTTCTTTTCTTCCTCGTCCTCTTCCTCCTCTTCCTCCTCCCCATCCTCCTCTATCGCCCACTCATTCTCCTCTTCCTCCTCCTCCTTCTCCTCTTCCACCTCCTCCTCCTCCTCCTTGTCCTCCCCTCGCCAGCCAAGGAACCAGACGGTCAGGTTCCCGGCGATGTGCTGTGCTGGTCTATCATTAGGCCGGCTCCATCCCCCTCCAGCGCCCGGTCCAGAGGGTTTTGCCTTGGCTGCTGTTGCGGCAAAAAAAAATCACAGTTGGCTGTGGATTTTATACCGACATGGGGGCCCCTTAAGTGGAGCGCGCTCACGGTGGCGGTGGTCGTGGCCATGATGGAGCAGTTTGTTTTTGACAGATACCTGGGTACTGGCCGCTGTCCTGGGCATCGTGACGCACTCGCTCAACTAAAACAAGGTTAAATTTACAAGTGCACATGCACAGTTGCAAAGATGCGCAGATGCACATATGCACACACACACACACACACACACACACACACACACACACACACACACACACACACACACACACACACACACACACACACACACACACACACATACACCGTTTGGTATTGCCACCTTGATGCTGGCTCTCTTGTTGGTCATCTGCATTCTACTGTATTCATTTCATCCTTCCATCTTTTCAGCATTCCTTCTTTCTGGTCATTCTCCTGTGCTTCACTGTGCCTTCCCACCAGTCCCCGTTCCACCAGCTCTCTATCTCTGTTCTATCTCATGTGTGTGTATGTGTGTCCCCCTCACATCCTATCCATCCCTCTCTTGTTGGCGTTAAACATGAAGCACACTAACCTGTGAGATGAGTGATTTAGTAATTGTGCAGCTGGCAGAGCAGGTCTGAGGAACAGAAGCAGAAGACACGGGCCGCCTGATGAGGAGAGGCCGGCCATGGCAGAGATCTCTGGTGGGTTACCGACAGAAAGAAGTATCTCCATGAACGTGAAAGAGAGAACACACAAGTGAAATTAATTCCGCTCTCAGTCTGTTTGTGGGTGGATTTCGAAAGTCAAAAAAGTTTAACAGTTGACAAAAATAAGTATAGAAACTGAAGCTCAGCAGCCATTTGCTCAAAAGGGATGGGTGTTTTGCTGCCAGGAGGGGGGGGGGCATTGGCTGAGAGCAAAAAGGAAGAAATCTAGAAAACATTGGTGAATTTAGAAGACCGGCTTTAGCAATATTTCACCTCTCATTACCAAGCGTACGCTGACAGAGCAAACTAATGGAAGGTACCGCCCGTTCTTCGTGATTCGGTGCGTCGATGCAGATCAAATTTACGTTTATTTCATTTTTAATTTACAAGACTGGCTTTAGCAAGCCACTGACAATATTTCACCTCTCATTACCAAGCGTACGCTGACATTGCACACTAATGGAAGGTAGCACCCGTTCTTTGTGATTCGGTGCACCGATGCATATCGTATTTACGTTTCTGCTTCTGCCGCCACTGACACCGGCTAGCATTGGCTTGACGTTGCCAACACACAACATGGAGGTTCTGGATTCACCAACGCAAAGGGAGTCCCAGTGAGTAACCAGGCCCAGGCAATAACAGGCTCAGCCCAGCTCTCTGCTGGAGTGTTGGGACCGCCTGGTAAATAGAAGCTTGTCTTCTTTGTGCAACTACGTGGGAAAATCTGTCACTCACTCTCATATGTTAATTAAACAGGGTGGGTACACAAATCTGTCCACATTGCATGTGTTTTTGTGTGTGTGACTGGTGGCGAGTCAATGGAATGAAAACAAATCCCACGAAGCCACTCGGTTTCCGGAATCACTTGCCTCTGGTAAGGATGTGTGATGGAGCATTGTCACGTAGGACATCTTGTAGAGTCTCTAATTCATTGTACAATCAATGAATAATTCAATAAATTTACATTGAATCTTGAATCTTGAATCTTGAATTGTGGTTAGTTTGCCGCCCCTACAAAGATGTGGTTCAACTCTCTATTGTTAAAACCACCACCACACTCTGCCGGCTGTCCGTGATTGGCCCTGAAGGAGCAGGACTCGCAAGAGACATCACCTCATTGGCTCCTCTCAGTGGGAGGGATCATAAATCACGTTTTGCCCGGGCACAAAAACGTTGGCGATGCTAACCATGTTTGCGGCGGCATCAAAAGCGCTGGACCACTTTTAAAACCCTGTTGGCTGCAACCTTTTACGCAATTTTCTCATTTCTGCGGTATGCGTTGAAGCATTACGAATGGGGGGGACTCTCAGAGCTAACGGTGTGCTGCCGTTGTGGTCCTCTGTCCTCTGTTTGTCTTTCCTCCCAGCGAACCTTCTGTACTCCCAAGTAATGTCTTTAGTCAGTCCGTCTAGCAAGCAAATGGTCAATTAAAACTCCACTGCTGTAACCACTTAAACAGGAGAAAAACACACACACACACACACACACACACACACACACACACAAACACACACCCACACAGACACACACAGACAGACACACACACACACACACACACATACATACACACACGCATAGTGTGTATAAATGCTTTGTTCTGTACATCCTTCTATTATCCACCCTCTCTATGACACGGTAGCCGGGGTGCCAAGCAACTGGGACAAATGGGGATTGGAGATGACAAAATAGGCTGCTTAGGGCCGGCTTTGATGCCGACTTCCATGCATCTGATGGGGAGATGCAGCCTATGGAGGAGTCAGCCAGCCGCCTTATCCCTGAGTGTGTGTGTATGCGTGTGTGTGTGTTTGTGTGTGTGTGAGTATGTATGTGAGTGTGTGTGTGCAGTTAATGTGTAAGCTGACATTGAATGTGTGTGTGTGTGTGTGTGTGTGTGTGTGTGTGTGTGTGTGTGCGTGTCTGCAAATGATGTGTTCATGTCCAAGCATACATTGTGTGTGTGTGTCTAGGTGTGGGTCCGTCTATCTCTTAGAGTGTCAGACACATAAATATACCAGCTGTGAGGTGGAGGCTGTCACCGCCTGTTAACCTCCAGCCATACAAATATATAGTCTTAACTCACTGTCCCGTCATATTGTTTAGACTGTGGTCAATGATACACAATGCTATTAGAGAGAGAGAGAGAGAGAGAGAGAGAGAGAGAGAGAGAGAGAGAGAGAGAGAGAGAGAGAGAGCTTAAGGAACATGGTCCTGGGGTTCCAGCTCAGCCGTTAAACTGTAGACTCTTTGGCTTCCTTAGTTGTGTATGCAAGTGTAGGTTTTTATTTGTGTGTGTGTAAGGCTGTGTGTCTCGTCCTTGTTATGAATGAGAGCGATACAGATATGGCATTTAAATAGAGCGTTATCATGCATTGTGAAGTACGTGGAGAGGCCAAGAGGAGTAGAAAAGAGATTGCGATCTATAAATATATAAATTTATTTATTTATTTATAAATATACTGAAAATGGAGGACAGTACAAGCAGAGAAAGACATACACGGATTGTCAACTAGACAGGGCATGCAAGTACAAATATTAAGGAAAAAATGATTTGTCAGTGCGCCAAAAGGGACATGCGGTGCTGATATGTAACGGCGGAGCGCCACATGAGAGAGAGAGAATTTTATAAACAGCGCCCTGGGGAGCAGTGTAGGGGTCTGGTGCCTTGCTCGAGGGCAGCTCAGCAGTGCCATGGTGTTTCAGGGACTAGAACCGCCGACCTTCCGGTTTCCAAGCCAAGTCCAAACAGACTGAGCTATCCTGCCGCCTATCGTGATGATATGATGATATTGTGATATCGTTAAACACAATTCTGCGATCTACCTTGATGATAAACTGATACAATTATTCTATCTATAATTTTCAAATGTCATAGTTTTGTTAGACATCACGCATAGCATTAACATGCAGTTCAATGTGATAGATGTTTATGTAACATTTGTATGTAGCATTAATATGCAACAATTGGACCCTGGTTATATACAGAAAATGCATACGCTTATGGACTCATGAAAGCTGAACGTTTTGTAGGTTATAAAGAATAAATCCTGTCTTCATTTATTTGTGTTGAAAAATCCCCAAAAATCCCTGAGCAGTGCTCAAGTGGGAAATCAATTAAAAAAAACGTTTCATTTAAAAAACAAGCTGTTATTTCTTGCTGATTAGTATTTGATGCGGTATCAAAACAGAGTGCTGTGAGCAACGTCTTCTAGGCCGCTAATGGATTGCTGGCTACAGTCGGGCTTCTGGACGTCCCCGGCTGATTATGCAAGATGTTTGCAGTGCACGGGGCCGGTGATTGATGATGCCGCGCTGCACTTAGTTTTTATCCCCACTCAAAACAACCAGTCATCTTAAAACAATGATCTGTGCTTCTTTTTACAGTATGCAGAGGATGTTAGAACAACATATTTGAGAGAAAGAATCAGGAAAAGAGGAGGGGGGGGCGAGAGTGGAGTGCTATAGAGGGAGAGAGAGAGTGGGTTGAGAGTGGGTGAGAGAAGAGATAAATAGACGGAGAGAGACAAGACAGACATTTGCATCATCGGATGGCATGTTTTGCTGGCAAATGCTGCAATGGGAAGGTCATTAATTGACATGCTATAAATTTGCCTCGGCTACTCGGTCTGACTCCAACGCCACGGTTGCCAACTCAGAGACGAGAGTGAAACAAGACTCTCGCACACTTTCACCCCCACCATCCAGCTCTCATCTACATCTCTCACCACCCCCATCCCCACCACCACCACCACCCCTATCCTTCTCTCCAACTCATTAGCATCCGCTACTTTTAGACCTAATTATGAGTAAATGTCTGCACACTTAATGAAATTCTCTTACAGAACAGATGAGGATCAGATCTGCTGCACTGTTTCACATTTAGTTGTTCTAAATGCCAAGCAGTTGCTGCACGGCAAACTATTGACTGGCTTGCCAAGCAACTAGTGTGGAGCTGTTCACGAATCCTGTTTGGAGAGAAACACAAATGTTTGATACAAATTGATGTTAATTAAGCATATGCAAATAAGCTCTGTACACTTGTTAAGGCGTCTACAGTAGGAGGAGCGCAAGGGAATATCACGATTATGCAACAAAAACTAAACATCTGCCTTTGAGGCAGAGAGGAATAAACAACATGTTGTTATTCATTTTTTTTATCTTTGGAGTCATCTCTATTACATGTAGGAAACAATCCATTTGATCAATTCATGATCAATACAAATGCTATTTTGAATCACCATCCATCCATCGTCTACTTCTTATCTGGGTCGGGTCGCGGAGGTAGCAGCTTCAGCAGGGGACTCCAAACTCCCCTCTCCATGGCAACATGGACCAGCTCTGACTGGGGGATCCCGAGGCGTTCCCAGGCCAGGAGGAGATGTAATCACCCCACCTGTACCTCGGTCTGCCCCGTGGTCTCTTCCCACCTGTACCTCGGTCTGCCCCGTGGTCTCTTCCCACCTGTACCTCGGTCTGCCCCGTGGTCTCTTCCCACCTGTACCTCGGTCTGCCCCGTGGTCTCCTCCCACCTGTACCTCGGTCTGCCCCGTGGTCTCTTCCCACCTGTACCTCGGTCTGCCCCGTGGTCTCTTCCCACCTGTACCTCGGTCTGCCCCGTGGTCTCCTCCCACCTGTACCTCGGTCTGCCCCGTGGTCTCTTCCCACCTGGATGTGCCTGGAAAACCTCCCTCGGGAGGCGACCAGGAAGCAACCTTTCTACGTGAAGGAGCAGCAGCTCTCTGAGTACTCTGAGTATCTCACAAGTGACTGAGCTTCTCACCCTATCCATAGGGGAGATACCTGAGGAAACTCATTTTGGCTGCCTGTATTCACAATCTCGTCCTTTCGGTCATTACCCATTGTTCATGACCATAGGTGAGGGTAGGAATGAAGACTGACTGGTAGATCGAAAGCTTTGCCTTTTGGCTCTGCTCTCTTTTGATTACCACGATGCAGTAAAGGGCACCCAATACCGCTCCCGCTGCACCTATTTTCCGGTCAATCTCACACTCCATCCTCGGAGAACTATACCCCGAGATACTTGAACTCCTTGACTTGGGGTAAGGACTCACTCCCCACTTGGAGTAGACAATCCACCGGTTTCCTGCTGAGAACCATGGCCTCAGATTTAGAGGCAATGATCCTCATCCCAGCCGCTTCACACTCCATCGGCCATTATTTTGAATATAAAAGGGGTAGGGGTTAGGGAGTTACATAGGTATGGGTTAGGGCGGAATATAGGTAGGAGTTAGGGAGGAATGTAGGTGGGGTTAGAGAGGAATATTGGTGGGGTAAGGGAGGAATACATATGTATGGCTTAGGGAGGAATATAGGTAGGGGTTATGGAGGAATATAGATAGGGGTTAAGGAGGTATATAGGTGGGGTTAGTGAGGAATAGACATATAGGGCTTAGGGAGGAATATAGGTAGGGGTTGGTGAAGAATGAAGTAGGGAAGAAAGGGAGGGAGTGAGGGAGGAAGCAAGCAATAACAGAAAGGATGGAAGGATATAAATATCTAAAAATACCACAACACTTGAATGTATCACTTCTATTCTCCCTCACTTCTTATCCAATTAAAATGTGTCTCTCATGATATTTGTAGTTTCCTTGTTTGCTTGTTTACTCTGTGGCTCCATGGCTGTTTGCATGCATTCTGTTTGATTTGCCAACAGTTGTTGTTCTGTATGACAACTCCTACAATAGTCACTGTTCTGAATAATAACTTCAACAGTCGTGGTTATACTACAACAATCATCGTTCTGCATAATATAACTCCTACAGTAGTCGTAGTTTTGTATAATAACTCCTACAAAAGTCGTAGTTAATTCTATAGTAGTGGTTGTTCTGTATAATAACTCCTACAACAGTCGTCGTTCTGTATAATGACTCCTACATCAGGTGGACTGTTAAACCGATGCCAAGTTCTGCGTTCAACCCAAACACTTCAACCTTCTTCTTCTTGCTCTATTTTCCTGGGCTAATAGCGCTGGTATCTGAGACCACAGACCACGGTCATCGGCTTGTCCAGTCAGTCTGAGGTGAAACTATATCCGGAGGCTTCCAACTCCCTCAGGGATTCTCTTCCGCCCCCCACCCCTTACCCCCACACACTGAACTATGTGCCTGGACCACCTGCTTTTCCCCATTTTACAGTTCTTTGTCTCCCTCATTGGATCGGGGTTGGTGGTATAATATTGTTTGTATGACTTGTGGGAGGCTCGTACGGAGACTCACCGCTGCAATGCCATTGCTGTTGTCAGGGTAGAAACATGAAGCTTTTCCAGCAGTGTGCAGCTCACCTGCCTTTCCATCATTATCTTTCAGATTTATGTTTTGTGCTGATTGTCTCCCCTTCCCTGTCTACTTTCCTCCTCTCCCCTCTCCTCCCCATTTCCTGTCTGACCTTTTTTTAAATACACTGCTGTGCGGCTCTTTCCTACCGCTTAGGGTTTTATGTTGCTATCTGCCGCGCGTGTTTGTATTAGCAGGGCATTTTTATGGATCGGGTGTGTTGTTACCTCATCGGCACAAATTAATTGATTCATGCTTTTATCCAATTAGTGCTCCCTCATGCAATTAATCAGCCGGCCCGAGTTAAGGCCGGTCTGCCGTCGCCACATTTTCAAAGCAGACAACCCACTCATAAGCGGCTGCTGATGCTGATGCTGATGGCGATGGTGTTAATGGCCATGGTCTCTCGCTCTGGCACTTGATGTTGCTCTATGTTAAGATGTTTGCTCTCTCTCTCTCTCTCTCTCTCTCTCTCTCCTCTCTCTCTCTCTCTCTCTCTCTCTCTCTCTCTCTCTGTCTCACACTCTTTTTCTCTCTCTCTCACACTCTCTTACTCTAGCTCTCACTCCCGCTATCTCTCTCTCTCTCTCTCTCTCTCTCTCTCTCTCTCTCTCTCTCTCTCTCTCTCTCTCTCTCTCTCTCTCTCTCTCTCTCTCTCTCTCTCTCTCTCTCTCTCTCTCTCTCTCTCACACTCTCTCTCTCACACTCTCTTACTCTACCTCTCTCTCTCTCTCTCTCTCTCTCTCTCTCTCTCTCTCTCTCTCTCTCTCTCTCTCGCTCTCTCTCTCTCTCTCTCTCTCTCTCTCTCTCTCTCTCTCTCTCTCTCTCTCTCTCTCTCTCTCTCTCTCTCTCTCTCTCTCTCTCTCTCTCTCTGTCTCACACTCTTTTTCTCTCTCTCTCTCTCTCTCTCTCTCTCTCTCTCTCTCTCTCTCTCTGTCTCACACTCTTTTTCTCTCTCTCTCACACTCTCTTACTCTAGCTCTCACTCCCGCTCTCTCTCTCTCTCTCTCTCTCTCTCTCTCTCTCTCTCTCTCTCTCTCTCTCTCTCTCTCTCTCTCTCTCGCTCTCTCTCTCTCTCTCTCTCTCTCTCTCTCTCTCTCTCTCTTTCTCTCACACTCTTTTTCTCTCTCTCTCACACTCTCTTACTCTAGCTCTCACTCCCGCTATCTCTCTCTCTCTCTCTCTCTCTCTCTCTCTCTCTCTCTCTCTCTCTCTCTCTCTCTCTCTCTCTCTCTCTCTCTCTCTCTCTCTCTCTCTCTCTCTCTCTCGCAGACTTCCTCTCTCTTTCTAAGAGCAACCAAACTGTTGATTGTGTGTATGTCAAATTAATCTACAATGTGAGATTTATTTCCAGAAATATAAAGTCATTTGAAAGTCATGTATGTACTTGACCTGTCATAACCACTTGGGACCAACAGTAAACAAACACCACCAAAGGGACTCAAACATGACTACAACAACAACAACAGAACTTTAACCAGCACACCTTCAGAATTTGAAATGCTCCCCCCCCCCCCCATGGACCACAGACAAGGTAATTGAACCAATGTCATTGTCATTTTTTTTAATACCTTTTTCTTCTGTCTTTCTTACAGACGTACTTGTCTCCACGCACAGTCCCAACGCCGGAAAAGAAAGAAAGCTAGCCTGGTCTTTTAAGAAGGACCCCCCTCCCTCGGCCCCGGACGCCAAGCTCCAGCGAAGGGAGGCTATAGATCGTTCCGGGAGATCAATCCACTCAGCGATCCATGTGTATCTGTTTGGCCAAGAGGAAAATCAGCTGCCCTGTAATTACCTGGAGTATTCTACACCAGGAGAGATTGCTTGCTGTCAGATGAGCCGTAGGGGAAGTCCTCAGCAGAGAGGTCTTCACCACGACACACACACACACACACAGCTGAACTGAAAACCTGCTCCGCAAACTACTCGTCCCGGAACGGAGATCGCTGCTGTTGAGCGACTAAAAGGAGGATGTGGAAGGCAGAAGCGATGAACGCTGATGATTTCCACTGCAGTTCCTATTAATGTGTTCCTTGAAACAGTGAAAGTGGGCAGTAATAGCCTCATTCTTGATGCTATTACTGATTCTTCTGTTTGATTTATTCTGGTAGCTGGTGTCTCACTTTTGTTTTGGATTTTGCTGTCAAGAAGCAAAGGGAAAACCAAGTGATCTTGGAAGGAACCTTCCGGTTCTTTCCCACAGCTTTTATGTGGCTTACCGTGGCGGACGGAAGGCACTGTAAAAAGGGCTCAGCATGATGAGTCCAGCTCCTGCATGTGAGACCCTACTACCCTCTATAGCCGTGTAAAATCCACAGGGCTCACAGGGCCTCTGTGACTCTGCTCCCGGTCAAAAAACCCTGGGGGACAACCCAGCCTAAGACTTTTGAATGCTCCGGCATCTCCTGGATTAACCCCCTTTTTTTTGTCCACTCACACCATGGCTCCACGTTGGAAAGTGAGCACTTGGACGGCGTTGTGGGTGCTGAGTCTTCTGGGGTGCTCTAACTTTGGGTGTTGTAAGAAAACCACAAGGACTAGTGGATCAGCAGAGAGAGGAGGAGCAGGAGGAGGAAGAGAAGGAGAAGGAGAAGGAGAAGGAAGAGGAGGAGGAGGAGGCGGGGGACAGGGTGGTGGCAGCGTGGAGGAGCAGGGTCCAATGTCCCTTGAGCGTGTAAAGAGAGGATGGGTGTGGAACCAGTTCTTCGTGGTGGAGGAGTACACGGGCACAGAGCCGCTCTACGTGGGGAAGGTATGACGCTTTTTGGGTCCATTCTGCAATTATTTTTACGGGTGTTTCTGTTCAACAATTTCCTTTTCAACCGATCTGAGCAGTGATGCAAATTATGGCTTTTTGTAGGCTGATAATCAGCCGTCTTAATCGGTTACTTCCTGATAGCTGATGAATATGTAAATATATAATTATTGCGTTGGCATGTGTTTGTCTATTTAAATTAAGTAATGTGCATGTATAATAGCAGTAGCTCAGTCTTGTGGGACTTGGGCTTGGGAACCGTAGGGTCGCCGGTTCAAGTCCCTTAAACTGTACGGAGTGACAACTTTGAAAAAGGTGCCAGTTCGCCTCCTGGGAACTGCCGAGGCGCCTTTGAGCAAGCATGGCACCAGGCCCATACACTGCTCCCTGGGCGCTGTATATACACAATAGCTGCCCACTACTCCTAATACTAGGATTGGTTACATGCAGAGAAACACTATGTGTGCATGTATGTAACCAATAAAGAGGATTCAAAATCAGACCTTTGTTAATAACGATTCCTCGGGTACACAGGGACAGGGACAGGCTTCTTATTTTTTAATCAGATGTCGTGTCAGCTTGTAATGAAAGTTGGAAGCGGTAAAGGGCAAATTCTCAACAAAGAACAACAATCTGATTTATTTTCCTGCACAGCTGTTACTGCTGTAATCTTTCCTTTTAAAATCCTCATTGTTTTGACCTGAAAGATGAGTGGAACGCTGGGGGAACAAACACCAAACAAACAGTGTGCTCTGTAATGGGTTGATTGAGGCTTGGCTGTGTGGCCTCATTAGCAAAATCAGCTCTTCAACAAAACAAACTAAAGTCATATTTTTTCGATATACAACAACAACAACAAGCAAACAGAATTGGCGCAGTGGCATGTATTGACATATTTTTAATGCGACGGCCCGCGATCAAGGCGACGTCTAATCCAATTTGTTTGCAATCCCACAGGGCGCCTGCCTGTTTACAGTCGGAAATACTTTTGGCCTCTCTTTGGCTCCGCCTCTCACATCTAATCCATCAGCTGCTCTCCAAAATAACCTCAGTCAGTTGATAGAAGGGGACAGCATGTATGATTCAATTGGCTCAGTCCTGTTGTGATGGAGGTGGGGTATAGGGCTATAGAGGCGGGAGGACCGTATCCCGTATCCATAGAGAAAGCAGATCCTTGATCATCAAGGATGAGTCACGCATCACTCACACTCATCGTTTCCTATTATTTTTGTTACCATTTGCCGCCAAATTAGACGAGAAACATACGAACATAACAAACAGTACACACATAGGGGTACCTGCATGGTATAATATATCGATTTTTTCATCACATTGGGGCAGCAGTACCTGTTGGGACGTGGCTTGGGAACAGGAGGGTTGCCGGTTCCAGTCCCCGAAACGGACCAAGTACGCAGTTAAAACTGGTACTTGGATTAAAGGTGCCAGTTTGCCTCCTGGGCATTGCCAAAGTGCCCTTTAGCAAGGCACCAGACCCCTACACTCTTCCCCGGGTGCTGTATAAACACAATAGCGGCCCCCACTGCTCCTTATACTAGGATTGGTTAAATGCAGGGAAACAAATGTCACTTTGTCTGTACAAGTAGGTAACCAATAAAGATTCAATCCTTCAGATTTAGATTCAGATTGTAATTGATTGAGAGTCCCCTGAGCTAAATCACTAGCGCCCCTCGCCATAGGAAACAATTAAAACATGTTTTGCACCGCGGATATGCAATCGTAACAGCATGACTGGGCACTATAGGACCAAATAGGGGACATGCGGGGCAGACAGACGGAGTTTCCCATTTGGTGAAAACCCCTCTAGTAGTTTTTCCCATGGAATGTGCCAATCTATGGAATGGGGTATCCCTGCCGCTATCTTGAAGGGCACTCCTTAGGAGAACAAGGGTTGTGTCGACATCTGCTTGGTTTTTCTGCCCCCATCATATGGGTCAGGTCTACGATCGTCTACTGGATCCCAGGCTTGCATCTCTGACACACATACGTGTGTGTGTGTGTGTGTGTGAGTTTTTCCGCAGGAAGGTGGAGGGCCGGTCATTTCAAGATGAAAACGTCGGGGGATAAATCTCGGGGATAAAGATCTGATAGGACCAGGATGAAGGAAGTGGGGAGAGGAGGAGGAGGATGAGGAAGAGTAGGAGGAGGAGGAGGAGGGAGAAGGGAGGAGGGGGGCCTCCTCCCTTCTCCCTCCTCCCTTCTCCTTCTCCTCCTCCTCCTCCTCCTCAGTCAGTCAGCAACAGACACAGATGGATTGCGGGAGCTGCTGTGTTAATTGGTGATTCATTTCAGGAGAGGGTGAAGGGGAAACAGTAAAATGGCATAAGGCGGGAGGGGCGTGTTTGTGTTGTGTGTGTGATGTGTGTGTTGTGTGTGTGTGCGTGTGTGCGTGTGTGTGTTTATGCGTGTGTGTGTTTGTGTAAGAATATCGTTTAAAAAACTATTAGTAGCCCATATGACCATCTTAGCTTGTTTACATGTTGTGTATGTGTTAATGCATGTGTCTCAGTAATGTGTGTGTGTGTATATATATATTTATATGCAGGTTTCTGTATGTGTTTGTTTATGTGTGTGTGTGTGTGTGTGTGTGTGTGTGTGTTAGAGTATGCATGCATGCATGCACGTCTATAATTGTGTGTGTATTTTTGTGTGAACACGTGCAAGCGTGTGTCCAATGTGTGTGTGTGTGTGTGTGTGTGTGTGTGTGTGTGTGTGTATATATATATATATATATACATGTATATGTATATGTATATATATATATGTATATATATATATATATATATACATATATATATATAGTTTCTGTATGTGTTTGTTTGAGTGTGTGTGTGAGAGTGCATGCATGCGCATCTATATTTGTGTGTGTGTTTGTTTGTGCCCACGTGCAGGCATGTAAATGTGTGTGTGTGTGTGTGTGTGTGTGTGTGTGTACATGTGTGTGTGTGTGTGCCTCTCCCCTGCTTATTCAGTTTAATAAGAGCAATAGTAGAATAAGCCGTTGATCTTCCCTTCCGACTCCGGCCGTTTACACCAAGCTACTTTCAGATTAATATTTTTTCTCCAACTCAGCAAACTTGCCAAGCCTGCTGTCAGCCACACACAGGCTGCCATTACTCCGCTAATGAAATGTGATTTAGCCCTAACATGGTCACTCAGAGAGCAATGAGCAAGCTGCTTGCTTCACTACATTTACCCTAATGAATCCCTATGGGCTTTATGTGACAGCTCAAATAATATGGGATTTTTTCCACCCTGTACTTATATGGAAGGCGATGAATGCTTGCACGTGGACTATAGAGGAAAATTGTTTTAATTGAAATAAATGTACTCACTTAAGTGGCAGTTACATTTTCATACAACAACAGTAGTACAGGCTACAACACGTGCACACTGTTGTACAACATCAAAATCAAAATCTAAATCTGGAGGATTTAATCCTCTTTATTAGTCACATACATGTACACACACACACACACTGACATTTGTTTCTCTGAAAGTAACCCATCCTAGTATAAGGAGCAGTGGACAGCTATTGTATATACAGCGCCCAGGGATCAGTGAAGAGGTATGGTGTTTCGGGGACTTAAACCAGGCGACCTTCTGGTTCCCAAGCCAAGTCCCAACAGACTGAGCTATCTTTATATCCTACAACTCAATAAGAGGTTGTTGTTCCCCTGTGTGTACGTGGGTTTTTTTTCCACTCGCTGACTATGCTTCTGTAGGTCTAGTGTGGACTATTGTAATTTGGGGGGCAGTAGCTCAGTGGATAAGGACTTCGCTTGGGAGCCGCAAGGTTCAAGACCCGGAAACACCAGGTTACTTCCTAAGTTGCACCCCCTACACTGCTCCCCGGGCGCTGTACTAATGGCTGCCCACTGCTCCTAACACTAGGATGGGTCAAATGCAGAGAACTAATTTCCCTCTGGTTAAAATCAATTAAAAAAAATATATCTCAGTGGCAGCCGGATGGCACAAGTTGGGTGGTTCGGCTGGAAAAAACCCAAATGGCTAATGCCTCACCTCCCTTTTATCCATAGAGGAGCTTTCTGAGATGCAGGTTTATCACCATATTGTTGAAGTGGTGAACTGTGGAGATAGACAGCATAACCCCCAGCACAGTAATATTTATTTTTGGGTGAATTCATGTTTTATTTTTATTACATACTTGGAATTGATTGACAGTCCCTTGAGTTCAATCTCGAGCGCCCCCTCGCCATAGGAAACAATTCCAAATTGTTTTTACACTGTTTGATCTATCAGCCATTTAAAAAAAAACATGGCCATCTATTGTTGTTAAACCCATTTAAACTAAAGCCAATAGTTGCCCGGTCTGGGTTAATAAGCCCTTGAGACGGTCTCTCCTGACTTCACTAAAACCTTCTGGTATGGTACCATTTCACCCCAGACCTGTGTCGTCCTTTTAAAAGGACTTTGCATTTCACCTGCCATGTGCACACACCACTCCACACTCCATCAATATGTATGTATTATTTGAATTGCCTCATTTGCAATGAGCACAATGGAATGCTTACTCCCCATTCCCTCCCGCAGTATACATTTCCTACAACAAACTATACAAAACTATACAATACTATACTAAACAATATTATACTGTAAACAACACTATATAGTACCTATAATATGCTATACTATATATTTATACTATATATATACTATAAACAAATCGATATACTATACTATGTACAAAACGTTATACTAATCACAACACTAAACTATAACAGTACTGTACCCAATAAAAAATTCAAAAAAGTGACTGATAGATGATGTAAACGTATGGTGAATAAAAAAAAAGCATGTTAAAGTGCCAGTAGTGCAGCAGCATCATGAATACAGTGCAGTACAGTGCAGAACCATGCAGTAACTGTATTGAGTTCAGAAAGTCCAGCTAAAGTATGTGATAGTGTAATGTAATATGGATGACAATGTTATGATAGTGGCAGCACTCCTAGCAGTTCAGTAGGCACACCTGTGGATATGCCTGTGGATACAAAAGATATATCCTTCAATCCCAGTAGTCCTTAAGGTATGGATGCAGGGGATCAGATCAGCAGATGTGTATTGCTTCTCTCTCTCTTTTCCGGTTTGTTTTGTCATCTTCAGGCTTTTTTGTTCAGCCCCAAGTCCAGCCTCAACAGAGCACACATGTAGGTGGTGTACAACATACATAATACATCACACACATCAATCACTTGACATAATATATACTGTATATAGTTCAATGTTGATCCGAAAATATCCGAGGGGCTCACGATCAGCCCCCCCAAAGAATTGTTTCTGTCACAAGCCATTCAAACCAGCCGTCCCTGGTCATTCTCCTCTCCTTCTGAGGACCACAAAGCTGTGGTCTTTTATTTCATTCCAGGTGCACAAGGCTGAATGATCCATCAATGTTAGTCGTGGCAAAGTGGCATGTTACCCAACACAAGACCTGGGGTGCATTGTACATGGCCAAGAGGACACATCTAAACAACCTCAAAGTGTTCCAGCCTGTATTTTTACCTTTAAAGGGCCAAGGGATGACAATCAGCTTTTTAAAGGTTGTTTTTTTTATGAAATGGAAAAAGCTTGTTTGTTTGTGTGTGTGTGTGTGTGTGTGTGTGTGTACACACAAGTGTGGAGAAGCTACAGATGATTGACAGTGGGCATTGCGTTATTGCCCATGTGTCTGTTTCTGTATTCGTCCACCTTTACTGACCTGAATGAACGTGTCCAAGGATAGATGGATGGATGGATGGATGGATGGATGGATAGAGGGATGGACAAATGGATAGATGGATGGATGGATGGATGGATGGATGGATGGATGGATGGATGGATGGATGGATGGATGGATGGATGGATGGATGGATGGATGGATGGATGGATGGATGGATGGATGGATGGAGGTCCCCGTTCCATGTTGAAAAGCTTTGAGGGGAGCAGCTGCTGCTGGATCTTTTCCAGTCGTACCCGCCACTTCTGTTTATTGCTCTAAGAAGATCCCAACCGGCACAACAGGGGTATTGACGACAGGGGAACACGATTATGAAGCTGTATCTTTATGTTAATCAAAGACGAGACGCGATGCTAGACATGGTATTTATGGATGGATTACGCCGGCTCTGAGATGCGGCTGATGAAGGCTTCACCGTAAAGCGTGTGTATGTGTGTTTGATGGCTTTGCATCACGAGAATTTGAAAAAGGAGGTTTCACATGTTGTCACAGCAATCAGTGGTTCTATTCAAAATAGTCATGTCAGTTGTGTGTGCGTGCATGAGTCATCCTCTTGACAGGGTGAAAGTGAACCCCTGAATGTACACATGTAAGCATGTCCAAGCATGCATGTTCCCGCATGAGTGGGCAACAATTTCATGTCAAACAACCAAACAACTAGGCCAGTAATTCAATGTTATAATTTATTCATCCTTGAATTTAATCGACTCATCGTGATGCCCAGTTTTATTGTCTAAATGAATTAAGATGAGAAGATATGCACTTACAAATATAAAATATGAGGTATATATTAAAATAAAAATAGTTTTAGTCCTTTCCGATACTTCCATATTCCCATGTACTTTAGTGTGATATCGCCTAGTTAGACTGTTTAGAATGTAATTTGGAGTTCATAAGCATCATGTGATATTTATGGATATTGTGTCAAAATACTCCATAATTATCATGATAATATATATTTTTTTGTTCAATATTGCCCAGCCCTGTCCCAAACACATCCACCCAGTTATGCATGCCTTTGTCTATAGGAACTACTACTAGATGTAGGTCTATAGGTGTGACATCACACTGCAGTCGGCAAATGGGAACAGAGCGTTTTTGTTCCGGGGAGAGAGAGCGAAGAGAGGAGAGTGGCCTCTAGTTGGCTCTCACTGCCTGCTGGTAGTTTTACTAGTTTCACTTCTCCGCCATTTGGCATCTGTCTCTTCAGCTTCCATTTCCATTGCTGCCCGTCTCAGTGTGAAGTCTCACTACTGCTCGGCACCACTCTCTCCCTGCCGTCTCTTTCTCTCTCTCTGTCGTCTCTCTCACTTTCTCTCTCCCTGCCGTCTCTCTCTCACTCTCTCCCTGCCGTCTCTCTCTCACTCTCTCCCTGCTGTTTCTCTTTTTCTCTTTTTCTCTTTTTCTTTCTTTCTCTCTCTCTCTCTCTCTCTCTCTCTCTCTCTCTCTCTCTCTCTCTCTCTCTCTCTCTCTCTCTCTCTCTCTCCTCTCTCTCTCTCTCTCTCTCTCTCTCTCTCTCTCTCTCTCTCTCTCTCTCTCTCTCTCTCTCTCTCTCTCTCTCTCTCTCTCTCTCTCTCTCTGATAGACCCACCTTGTTAATACTTGAAAGCTGTTCCCATCAGAGAGCTCCAGGAGCTCCAGTGAAACATGGCAGCAGACGCAACGCTTTACCGACTTAAGAGGATCAATGGGATGCGGAGAACTAGAGAGAACAAGAACAGTCCTTTGCCGCATGTTTCTCTTTGTTGGTGATTAACATGTGAAAATATGAATTGTATTTTCATTGCTATGTACATTAAGTACATAATGTACATAATGGAGCCATGAGCAGGACTAACTGAGTACGGTTGTCTTTTAGCAGCATAGCTTTGACTGACAAAATTCAGCATGACTGAATAAATGTGTGGATCAAATAAGACATAAAGATATAAGATAAATGTTTAGAGGCAATTAAACAATGGTATTTAATTCGATGGGGAGAGGGGGTAGAGTGGTACAGAGTTCAGGGAGATGCAGGAGATGCCTGCTTTACTTGGAACAAAGGTTTCTGTAGCGCCTCCCGGAGAGGAGGAGGGCAAACAGTCCATGGTTGGGGTGAGAGGTGTCTCTGACAATTTGACGTACCTTCTTCAGACACCGTTTGTGATGAGTTGTCTTTAGTCTTTAGTCTTTTGCGTTGGGCAGTTTTCACCAAACTCTGCAGCGCTTTCCAGGTCTGAGACAGTGTAGTTGCCATACCACACTGTGATGCAGTTGGTGAGGATGCTTTCAATGGCACACCGATAAAAGTTCACCAGAATCTGAGGGGACAGGTGGGTCTCCTCAGGAAAAAGAGACGCTGGTGAGCCTTCTTGACCAGTAAGGCAGTGTTAAGGGTCCTAGAAAGGTCCTGGTAGATGTGGACCCCCAGGAATTTAAAGCTGGAGACACGCTCGACTTCATCCCCGTTGATGAGGATGGGGGCGTGTGCGCCAGCTCTGGTCTTTCTGAAGTCCACGATGAGCTCCTTGGTCTTCTTGGTGTTGAGGGCCAGGTTGTTGTCAGTGCACCATGCCACCAGGTGCTGGACCTCCCCCCTGTAGGCTGCCTCATCGTTGTTTTTGATGAAGCCCACCACCGTTGTGTCGTCTGCAAATTTGATGATGGTTTGTACCATGTACAGGAGTGCAGTCGTGGGTGATGAGGGAGTAGAGGAGAGGGCTCAGCACACAGCCCTGGGGGAAGCCAGTGTCAGGATGAGATTGTCTAACCTGACTGACTGGGGTCTGTTGGTTAGGAAGTCCTTTAACCAGTTTCAAATAGAGGGGTTAATGTCAAAAGTCTTGGAGGTGGTCTTAATATACACTGGGACAACAGCCTGAGCTAGTGACATGTTGAAAATGTCAGTAAGGACCTCGTCAGCTGCTCAGCGCGACCAGGGATGCCATAAGGACAAGCTGCCTTATGTGTATTTGTTCTGCTCACACATCTATCGGGGAGAGGGTTAGGGGTTGGTGATCAGCCCTAGTGGGCAGTTTGTGGATGTACCGGTTGAGCTTGTCAGGGAGAATGGTTGAGGGGGGTTGTTGGAGAGTTCAGCTTTTGTTAATGGCAGAGTAAAGTTCCTTCATAGCTAGCTTAGCGTTACAATCTGGAGGTATGTAAACCGCAGTTATAATGGTGGCTGTAATTTCCCTGGGTTGGTAAAAGGGTCTACAGTTAACCATTACATATTCCACGTTAGAAGAGCAGTGGCTCTCAATGGTGGTGGTGTCTGTGCACCAAGCCTTGTTAATGTAAATGCACAAACCTTCACCCCTGGTTTTACTGGCGCCCTCAGCTGATACGTCTGCTTTGTGTAGAGTGAGCCCTGTTAGCTCAATAGCACTGTTGGCGATTCCGCTGTTTAGCCATGTTTCTTTGAAAATCATGATGTTGCAATCCATAATCCATTTACGGTTGATAATCGGCTCCATCAATTTTGTTCGCCAGAGACCGTCCATGGGCAAAGAAAATGCTGGTTAGCGACAGGCGATGTAGGTTAGCTCTTAGCTTAGCTCATAGCCCTCGGCTTCCCCTCCTATGTTTTTGTTTTCTCGATGATGCTACTCCTACCACTTTTTTAAATAGCAGCTTCCACACAATACTTTACCTCCCTGGTCCCGAGAATGGGGAACTTCAGATGTGTGTATATTGGTGAAGGGGGAGGGCAGAACTTTCAATAGAAGGATATCTGTTTGCTGTTACATTACATCCGTGTTTAATATAGCCTTGTCAAATTCTTCATCAAAATACTCACTAATTTATTCTTCTTGTCTTGGTTGTAGTACTTTTTGTCATGTTCATATTCTTCTTATCCTCGCTCTTGGGACCGTTAACTGACTTACACAGCTCATAGGAAGCAAAATAACGTAAATTACGTTAAATGGTTGATATACCGGACATGAAGTCAAACTCATGACCCAATGTTTTGACCCTTTTTGCGCAACTCGACAGACAGCGAACAAATCCAATGAACAGATGTAGAAGTGAGGTTCAAGCTTTTTACTGCTCTGCTGTCCAAGTGATTCTTATTTTGTAAAACTGAAAATAAACCAAAAATACAATTTCCAAATTGACCAATTTGTTATTACACATTCTACATACAGTACAGTATGCAGTAGCAGTTTGCATAAACATAAGTAGCGTTACAACACGATTTCAATTAACATTCTTTAACATATTTACAATTGAGTTATTACTCACAAGCAAAACATTGCCAAGGCATGAACCTTTTCACAAGAGTTGAATAAGAAAGTTCTGTGGTGAACAGCGAAGTCGTAAACGCATAAAGAGAAAACTTCCTGATTATGTTAAACTCTGATCGCTAACTTTGAAAACTAAATGTAAGCCTACCAAAACAGTATCAAATGGTTATTAAAAAACTCAATCTCTGAGTAGATACATTAAAATATGTCATATTTTGGCTTCAAGGTACTTCAGGCTCCCAAACAAGCTTTGACGCAGGGCAGGCTCAGCGCTGAGCCAGACACCCTGTGGCGTCCTGCATCATCCACTCAAAATATCCGCTGAAAACGATCCAGGAAGCCTCCTGCCGGCGGTTCTCAGCACATTGTTCACCCCCCATGTGGTGAACAGCCAACAACAAACTGACCCAAACCCTCAGCCTGGTACGCAGAGGCATAAGAAATATCTGCACCATTTCTGCATGGCTTCCTAGCGTAATTTCTCGGTTTTAAACCGTATTAAATTGTCAACTCAGCCACCATGTTTATCCATTGTTTGTTTGTGTGGGTATTTGACTATTGTTTTGTGTCTGTGAATTTGCGCTATGTTATATATAGAACGCTGCTTTCTGTCAACATGCTGCAGACCTTTATTACCGTGACATGGGAGACTCTTTCCTATTGACCCTTTTTAAAGGTCATTATGCAAATGCAGAGATTTGATGTCACCTTGTGGATATGTCCCTGTGCGTGGGGGTTATATAACCCTGTACAAAAACACACAGGATAAGGAACGGAATAAAGTGTTAAAGGAATCACCGTGTCCCACAGTGTGAGTGTCAGTTGTGTAATGTGTACATTGGTAACAGTTCTGTTGTATTTCATAGAAATATGACCTTGCCGAGGAACCCACTTACTGGATCGATGATATGGAGATGTGGAAGAAGTGTAATTGAAAATTGCATATACAAATATATAGTAGAATATCTAGTCCATTATGATAGAAACAGCTTCTTTCCAGATTCTGAATGGATTATATTCATCTCCTGTAACCGGTAACATGGTAAATATGATATACATATACATATGGTAAACATGATATATATATAGATATAATACATTTTTTTAGGAGTAAAACAATCCGTGTATTTGTATAGAATGCAGGGTTCAAAGATTGGCACGCACTGCAAACGGAGCAGTTATTGTGAAAAAGATTGAAAAAAAAAAAAAAAAGAGATTTATAGACTAGGGCTGAACGATACAGGAAACCCATTACATTGTGATATGATTCATTATTTGTGGGCATGATCAGATTTTTAATTTTCTCTGAAAAAAACGATCAAAACTAAACATTAGTGGCATTTGGTTTGGGGTCTGTTCCAAACAAATGTTTCCTTTACATCTGGAGAAAAAAAACAACAAAAAGTAGCACTACAATACTTATTTACAATATTTCTAATGGTCTGATAAATGTACACGTTTTACCGGTGTCAAAAAATTGCAGCTCCTGCAATTTGGATATTGCACTAGGAGCCAGATTTCAACAGCATTTAGATGAATTGTTCAGCCCTTATATTGAATGGGGGGCAGGATAGCTCTGTTGGGACTTGGGGCTTGGGAAGCGGAAGGTCGCCGGTTTAAGTCCCCGAAACACATGGGCACTGCCGAAGTGCCGTAGAGCAAGGCACCACACTCCCCCCCCCCCCCCTCTACACTCCACCCCGGGCACTGTATATAAAAATAGCTGCCCACGGCTCCTTATACTAGGATGGGTTGAAAGCAGAGACACACAATTCACTGTCTGTGTCTACATGTATGAGACTAATAAAAGAGGATTCAAATCCTCTAGATTCTGATTTAGAATTTAGAATGAACATGGAGACAGTAGGGGCGAGAATAGATGGTCCTACAGATCTCCTCAATGCATGGAAGTGCACACCAAATGATCTTTTCTCTTGCCTCATGGCCCTCTGGATGGCTTTCTTGTTCTGTGCATTGGTGTTACCGTAGCACACAGTGACCACACCACTGGTCAGGACGCTCTCTACGGTGCCACGGTAAATGTTCACTAGCAATCGTTGGCCTATTCCGCTTTTCCTGAAGCACCACAGGGCATAAATACAAGATACAAGATACAATATATTTTTATTGGCCTATTGCAACACAGTACACAGTACACAGGTACAATGGAATGCTTACTCCCCCTTCCCTCTCGCAAAAACAAAAATATAAATATAAATAATATATACAATAAAAATAAACAAAAAAAGAGCAGCAAAGTGACTGTTAAATGATATGTACATGTGTAGAATGTACAATTTGTTTTGTAACAAAAATCTTTTAAAGCATTTAAAGTGCCAGTAGTGCAGCAAAGAGGCGCTGGTGGGCCTTCTTCAGCATGATTTCCGTGTTTCGGGTCACGCCAGGTCATCGGAAATCTGTAGCCCTAGGAAACGGAAACGGCTGACGACTTCCACCAGTGTCCCATCTAGTGGGTGCCCTGGTGGCTTGTGAATTCCACGATGAGCTCCTTAGACTTGCTGACATTCAGAGCTAGGCTGTTTTCCTCACACCATCCGTCAGCCGGACAACCTCTCTCTGTACTCCATTTCGTCGTCCTCGCTTATCAGGCCGATGACTGTGGTGTCGTCTGCAAACTTCCTAATCCGATTATTGCTGTGCGTGGCAGTACAGTCATGTGTGTACAAAGAGTACAGCCGGGGACTGAGGCAGCAGCCTTGGGGTGCTCCGTTGTTGACGACCAGAGTGGATGAGATGTTGTTCCCAATCTTCACCACTTGAGGCCTGCCCGTCAGGATGTCCATTATCCAGTTACAGATGGGGGCGCCCAGACCTAGGTCTCTCAGTTTCAGTTTTTGTTGAACGCCGAGCTGTAGTCAATGAACAACAGTCCGACGTAGGTGTCCCTCCTGTCTAGGTGCTCAAGGGCTGTGTGTAGTGCCAGGAAGATGGCATCGTCTATAGACCTGTTTGGTCTGTATGTAAACTGGAGTGGATCTAGGAACTCAGGGATGGAAAAGTTAATATGCGACATCCAGGCACTTCATGGCTATGGATGTTAAAGCCTCTGGACTATAATCGTTGAGGCTTGTTACCTTATTTTTGGGTAACGGCACAAGGTTGTCTATTTGAAGCACGCTGGGACAACAGACTGCGTTGTCCGTCAACACAGGAGCCAGCTGGTCAGTGCAGGTCTTGAAGACACTGGATGGAACTCCGTCTGGGCTGGCTGGCTTCCCTGCGTTCACCCTCCTGAAAGTTCTGCAGACCTTGGACTCGGACAGTTGTAGAACGTAGTCCTCTGGGTGAATGTTCAATTTGTTGGTCGGCTCAGAATTCCCCCTTTGAAAGCGAGCGTAGAACGTGTTCAACTCGTTATGAGACCAAACAGGTGGGACCAAACAGCAACAACTTCTACACCCCCCCCGCCTTCATGGAAACACAATCACGCTGTATTCTGCAGCTTAGCCGCAGATATGAGGCACTTCTCTGTGGTAGAGAATGCACTCCCACACACATTTTGTACCCAGACAGTCATAGATGCAACAACAACAACAACATATTGACATGATGTCGCAAGAGAAGGTTTTTGTGACGATTCCATGTCAATGGAATGGAATATATATACAGTATATATATATATATATATGCACACACACACACACACACATATATATATGTATATATATATATATATATGCACACACACACACACACATATATATATATATATATATATATATATATATATATATATATGTTTATATTAGGGCTGTCAAAGTTAACGCGTTAACGCATGTGATTGATCTCGAGACTTTAACGCACATTATTTGTTTTTAGTCCGATTAATCATCGTATCCGGTTTAGACGGCACCTCCCTCAGTATTTCCAGCACGCATGCACACCTGGGAATTAACTGAGAGGCAGCGTGTTCAACTAACAGAAGATGCACCGCGGAGTGCTGGGCCTTTCACTTTAAAAATCGCTTTAATTCCCTTTGAGCATATGTCCTGTATAGCGCCTGTGGGTTTGATGGTGCTTTAAGGTGCTGTCACACTGTCCCGAAATTGACACCAGACGGCCATATGAATATGGAATTTTGAATTTTGTGCGAAGATGGCCCTGAACTTGGTCAACATCCAATCAACAGCCGAAACAAGTACAATGCCTACAGAAGGTCACACGATGGCACCCGAACCACACAAGAAGGCAACACGAAGATGTGAATTTTTATAGTAGTTTATATCCGCAGGACACAAGAAGGCCACTCAATGGCTACACAACGTCGTATTGAGAGTACGATGCGTTCGATCTAGATCACGAAGGCGTCACGTGACCTCCCGATGGTATAAAACCTTCGGCCGACCGCGGAAAATTGAATTGCTGATCGGAGATTATTGGCAGCAGAACACACAGTACATTTAAACTTTATTTAAATTTTAATTTTAATTAAACTTTAACATGCCACCCAAGGCAGGGAGAGGCAGGGGGAAGAAGCTGGCTGGTAAATACAGAACTCAGAAGAGGAAAGCAGAGGAAACTGAGGATTTAGAAAGGAGATTCTGAAAGGTCTCTTCAGCAGTCTAGGAGGTGTCCACGTTACCATGACATGGCGAAAAATGCCCGATGGCACTGATGATCACACAAAGACGAAGATGACACGGGCGGCATGGGCGGCAGTATAGCTCGGGAGGTAGAGCGGTCGCTTCACAACCGGAAGGTTTCTCGTTCGATCCCCCGGCTCCTCCTAGCAAATGGGTGTCGAGGTGTCCTTGAGCAAGACACCCCAACCCTAACTGCTTCTGATGTGCTGGCTGTCTCCTGACGTGCTGGCTGTCTCCTTGCATGGCTGATGGGTGAATGTGAGGCATGACTTGTAAAGCGCTTTGGATAAAAGCGCTATATAAAAGCATCCATTATGACATGATTTGACAAGATGCCCTCACGATGCCCTTACAAAGGGCAAAATGGACACACAAATTCAACACGAAAATGAACCTTCACAAGGTCCTTTGACAATTTGTTGGCATGCCAAAGATTTTGCCACCGCTCACGAAGTTGCTGCCGGAGCTGAGAAACTCCACCGACGGTCATACGATGGCTTAAGATGCCCTCAACGAATGGCCTGATGTTTTTACCATCAGAGCCGAATTTGAACATTTCCTTTATCGTGTGTCCATCTGGTGTCAATTTCGGGACAGTGTGAGGGGCATTAGCAAAGTGCCGTAAAATAGTTCGACATTTCAAACACAGTCCTGCAAACCCAGTGGAGCTGAAAGTCCAGCAAGACTCTCACGGGCAGAAGGAGGCGGAGCCTCATTCAGGATGGACCCACGTGCTGGAATGATAAAGTGGGTCCAACACAACAAAGATGCAATACATGCAACCCTGGCACAGCAGAAGTTTGTGTTCACTTTGTTGCAGACATTATTTTGTAACAGATTATTCATGCAGTTGTCTGCTTAATATTGATTATTATCTTATTATCGATGTTTTGGGCAATACTAAGCACTCCCTGAGACATTTTGCCAAGAAAAAGTGTAAAGTAACAAATAAAATAATACAAATCTTGATCGCTATCAAGATATTATCATTATTTTCCGTCTATCTACATTTTGAACACAGGACACACAGGAAGTTTGGACTTCTTATTATGTTTTCAAGGTCACAAACATGTGCACAAACAGTGCACAAATAGTGCTTGTGTGTGTTTCTGTGTGTGTGCGTGTGTGTGTGCGTGCATGCGTGTGTGCAGGTGTGAATGTGCGCATGCCTATCACCTCCATGTGTGTGTGTGTGTGTGTGTGTGTGTGTGTGTGTGTGTGTGTGCAATCTTCCAACGTTCTTCCAATGCTTGTATTGTGTATGGCTTCAACGAGGGGTTTCTTGCTCTATCAGTGCTTCATCACAGCACCAGAGTGTGTGTCTCAGGTAAGCATACGTACGGATATGCGTTGTACTTTAACCAAATAAGAGGCAACACTTTAGACCGTGTCTGACATGAATGTTTCAGCTCCTGATGCAACGGAGAGATAAAAGAAAAGACTCTCTCTCGCTTTATCACTCTTCATTCCTCCCTGCTCTCTCTCTCTCTGTCTCTCTCTATCTCTCCTCTGTGTGTGTGTGTCTCTCTCTCTCTCTCTCTCTCTCTCTCTCTCTCTCTCTCTCTCTCTCTCTCTCTCTCTCTCTCTCTCTCTCTCTCTCTCTCTCTCTCTCTCTCTCTCTCGCATTCCCTCTCTCTCGCTCTCTCTCTCTCTCGCTCTCTCTCTCTTGCACTCTATCCCCATTCCTCTTTCGCTCTCCCTTTCTCTCCCCATCTCTCTCTCCCTCTCCCTCACTCACTCCCTCTCTCTCTCTTCTTCCTCCCTCTCACCGTCTCTATTTGGGGCATTGGAACGTATTTTATTATCACTGAAATATTAATACAGCCAAAGTTTATATTCTTCTGACCGTCTATTTGACTTGGGGATGATTTAAAATGAAGATGGAGAGAGAGAGAGTGAGAGAGAGAGAGAGAGAGAGAGAGAGAGAGAGAGAGAGAGAGAGAGAGAGAGAGAGAGAGAGAGAGAGAGAGAGAGAGAGAGAGGGGCTCAGAGAGGCAAGACCAAACCCAAGGAGAAGGAGAAAGTTGTGGAGAAGGGGTGGATGGTTGTATGGGTTAGGATGACCGAACCAAGTCATGGCTATTTTCACATGGCTTGGTATTGCCCCATTATTCTGCATATTTTTTGGGATTTATATAATTTTTTTACGACAAATACTTAATGAACCCCTCTCCCCCGTGAGGATGATCTAAATATTAACAAGCCTGATCACATTCTCCTCTTTCCTCTCCCCTGGCCTGCTCAGTAGATTGAACTACCGTTTTGGTGCGCAGACAGCTCTGAATGATATTGCCCCATATAAGGTGTGTGGGAGAGTGATAGAGAGAGTGAGAGAAAAGAGAGACATAAAGGGAGGGAGAGTAGAGATAGAGAGAGAGGGGGGGGGAGACACTTCATGTTCTCGCTGAAGAGCCAACAGGGAGAGACCGGGGGGCAGGGGACGGCTGCTGGAATATCTCCTCATTACATTAGCGGCGAGCGGAGCCTCTGATTTACTAGGGCTCTTGAAGTTCACTCCACCTCCACTACGTCCCACACTCTGGGAGATGACTTTGATCATCTCGTTTAGACGTTGTTTCCTGCGAAGGACGCGCAGGTAACGGCGCCGTTGAAAATCACCATGAGAACCGGGAGGCAGGAGGAGACTAGGGGTCTACTGGGAGACCTGAATGAACAGTGGACGTGGCTGGGTGGGGGGAGGAGTGTAGTGTGGGACACTGTGGAATAATAACCGTTGGCTTTATACCTCTCCATCTGGTATCGATCTATATTGCAGTTTGAGCAGTTCAGGCCTGGACTCCTTCACCCAGAGAGTCTTCCAGTGGATTGAAGGTTCAGATCCCAGTTATTATCCCAAGGGAGCAGGGCTTTCTGCTCGATGGTTCCTACGGGAACCCTGAACCTGTTAGGCTGGGAGTCAAACTGGAGCCTAACTGACCACTGTAAACTATAATGCCCTATCTATGTATAACCTCCCTGGGGTAGCACCATGGGCCACACCATAGATGTATATTTACCTGTATTTAATTCAAATAAGACATACTATCATGATGTATCTGTCCCTCACAAAACAATAATAATGTGTGTGAGTGTGTGTGTGACCATGAAAGTCTTTTTGCTCACACAAAAAATTCTAAAGTACAATTGAATGCTTACTTCCCATTCAGTCCTGCAGTATATAATATACTATACAATACTACAAATTATACTATAAACAATACAATATGCTATACAATATACTATAAACCAGTGGCGGCTCCCCTAAAAGTAAGGGAGGAAGGAAGGTGCCTATCAATTTTGACAGTGTATTTGTGGATCAGCCCCCACCCCCCCCTGCTGCACCCCCCTGCTGGCCCCCCCTGCTGCCCCCCCCCTGCTGCCCCCCCCTGCTGGCCCCCCCCTGCTGCCCCCCCCCTGCTGCCGCCCCCCTGCTGCCCAACCCCTGCTGCCCCCCCCCCTGCTGCCCCCCCCCTGCTGGCCCCCCCCCTGCTGCCCCTCCCCCCTGCTGCCGCCCCCCCTGCTGCCCAACCCCTGCTGCCCCCCCCCCTGCTGCCCAACCCCTGCTGCCCCCCCCCTGCTGCCCCCCCCCCTGCTGCCCCCCCCCTGCTGCCCCCCCCCCCTGCCGCCCCCCCCCGCCCCACACTCTGCTCAATATATCCTATAATAATAAATCACCATCAATGCCTTCGACTGCCTTGCACTGTATCACTACCTACCTGTCACTACCTACCTCTACCTATAGTTTACATATGTATTAATTAGATACCTGTTAATGCGAAGATTTTAACTGTACCTGCCATATATATGTATTTTTAATCTTCAACTGCATATCCCAGCTCACTACCTGCTGTATATACATTTATATATATTTATCCTGCTTTTCATAATTGCATACCCCTGATCACTACCTGTTAAATACTTACTTACCTGTATATATATATATATATATATATATATATATATATATATACAGTATATATATATTATTATGCTCATATCCCACACATACTCTATAAGTAATTAGAAGTAATCTTATACAGTTGTTTTACATAGACTTACATAGTCTTTTAGCTACTGTAAACTGTAAACTATATATTACCATGCACTTTACTGCAACATTTGCACTCTGGTTAGATGCTCAATTATTTTCACTGTACTGTACTTGTGCTGCAATGACAATACATTTGAATCTAATCTAATCTAATCTAATTTTAGCAGAAAAGCAAAACAGAATTCAAACCGATTGTGATCTGAGGGGGAAGAAGCATTGTTTTGATGAAAAATAGCTATTTAGCGATTAATCCATTCATGATGAAAATATGAAAATATGAAAAACAGAATTGTCATGCACGGGGGCTTGTGCTATCAAACAAACCTAACGGAATTTAAATTGAGTGAGATTTGAGGGAGAATTGTTCTGTTGTGTAAAGTATATTTACCTGTATTTAATTCAAATAAGACATACTATCATGATGTAAAACCAGTAATGCACGCAAATCACGTCCATTGTATAATCGCGAGCAAAGCCATGCTTGGTTTGGTGTCATGCACCTGAACGCTTGGAGGTCAGAATGTAAAGTACATTTCTCACAAGTTTTCTGGAATGTGGAATAAATGAATGACACAATAGATCCTTGCATGATGATAACCCGCCCCCCAAAATAATCTGATTTGGTATTCACCAGCACAGTGAGCTCTGCTGATTGGTTCACAGCCTCTGTCTAGACCCACCCTAAGGGAGGATGGTCCTCCCTTAGCGCCATACACACTCATGTTAAACCAGGACTCACCGTCGGCTCGTGTCCGGGAGGTTCCTCCGTACAGTGAATTAAACATTGTGGTAGAGGGCGCTGTTGGTGCTATTCTGACACACATATTTGTGTGACCTTGAAGCGTTAGAAAAAGCATTTTTATCACTATTTTTACAAATGAATCAGTTCAATTGATGTGTATTTCACCTCCCTTTCCTCAATGGACGAGCCTCCACTGCTATAAACACTACTATAACAATACTATACACAATTTAAAGACCAATAAAGTGACTGTTTTATGGATGATATATATATATATATATATATATATATATACAACATGTTCCCTCAAAATCTCAGTCATGTGTAAACCAATGGGTGTTTTACAGCCTATGGTACAAGTGGGTCGATAAAGGCAGGCAAGCACTCTTATTTACGTTTGGTACATCTGGTTCCAGATCCATACAGACTCGGACGAGGGCGAGGGAACCATCAAGTACACCATCTCCGGCGAGGGCGCGGGCACCATCTTCATCATCGACGAGCTGACGGGGGACATCCACGCCACGGAGCGGCTGGACCGCGAGGAGAAGGCCTTCTACACGCTGAGGGCCCAGGCCCGCGACCGCCCCTCTGACGACCCGCTGGAGCCCGAGTCCGAGTTTGTCATCAAAGTGCAGGACATCAACGACAGCGAGCCCAAGTTTCTGGAGGGGCCGTACATAGGCAGTGTGGCCGAGCTCTCCCCCATAGGTACGTACGTGTGTGTGTGTGTGTGTGTGTGTGTGTGTGTGTGTGTGTGTGTGTGTGTGTGTGTGTGTGTGTGTGTGTGTGTGTGTGTGTGTGTGTGTGTGTGGTGTGTGTGTGTGTGTGTGTGTGTGTGTGTGTGTGTGTGTGTGTGTGTGTGTGTGTGTGTGTGTGCGTGTGTGTGATGACGTTTTTTTGTGGGGTGATCTCCAGTCCAGGTGTTGTCTGAACTCTTAGATCGTGGTGTGAATGCTTTTCTAAGCCCCTATCTAGTTTCCCCGACTTTACAGTAAAAATATAGCTTTCTGGTTGCAGCAAAACATATAAAAATGTAATTAAACTGTCACTTTATTTATCTGTGCATTCAATTGAACAAAAATCATATAAATGATGTGGGTAGAGACACCAAAAAACAGCAATGTGAATAGAGCTTCATCCCCCAGTGTCGCAAAAGAGAAGAAGAAGAAGAAGAAGAAGAAGAAGAAGAAGAAGAAGAAGACTTTTTTGACTTTTGCAAAAACACTTTATTTACATACGATCAATTATGATCAAATAAAGTGCTTCATTCAAAAATAATAATAAAAAGACAAAACAACAAAAATGAATCACTCAAAATAATACATTAAAACCTAGGTCTTAAAAACTTGTGCAAAGTGCAAATCTTCATCCACAACAGAACACACAATGTCTTCGTAACCCCACCGCTGTTTAAAAGCATCCAGATCCCCAACGTGTTTATAAAAACGATGCTCCAACCAGAGTCTGGCTCTGATGTTGCACAGCCAGATCGCTTTTGCCTCTTCTCCTTTCCTATTTTCTACTCTGTTTTTCCTACTTAAATAAATGGCCATTTTTGCTTCACCAGAGAGGTAGTTCAGGAGCTGCGACTTTTCTTTATTTGTTTTTTTGTATGGAGCTCCCATGATAAAAACACTCTCGGTAAAAACTATACCAAAAAGACTAAAGACCCATGTTAAAAGGGAGAAGAAACCCGTGAGTCTCTTGCACTCTGTAAAAACATGGAAAATTGTCTCTCTAAAAACACAAAATGGACACTTTTACAGAGTTTGCGACCTGGAGCAGGGGGCCGGTCAGTTCTCCGAGCCCTGGGCTCAGGTAGATCTCCGGGAAAGGGTCTGCTGGGTCCGGCCTGGCTCCTCCCTGGCCGTAGCTCCTTAGCAGTCTTTTTTCCTCAGGGCAGAGGATCTTGCTCCAGAGTTGAAGAATCCTCTGGGCCTCCCGGACAGAGTGCAGACCCAGCAGAGAGCCCAGGGCCTGGACATCGCTCAGCTCCAGCCCCACTGCATCCACCAGCTGCTGAAGGCACAGGGTCTCCGTCGGCACAGATCGGCACAGCGCCACCGTCAGGCCGGGCGTTTCGCTGCTGCTGACGTCCAACCTGGCTTTGTGAATCAGAGGCTTTTTCAACAACCAGTACAGAGAGTCAGTCTTTGCAAACCTTTTATGGTTAAAAAGGGCCCAAGACTTAAAAACACCCTGATAAAAAGGAACTAAAAGGCCCACTGAACTTTAAAATGTTTAAATCTGTTAAAAACAGAGCAGCATCCAGCCCCAGGTTACTCACGCGGCTGAGATGCAGATGCAGCTGCTCACATCTCTCCACACCAAATCAGCCGGGCCGGTCAGATACATCTGTAGAAACTGTATCCTAAAAGTGGCCATTCGGCTGGCCAGGTGGATAAGGCCCTGTCCCCCCTACTCTCTAGATAATAACAAAACAATCCACCATTTTTTGGGGGATTTGGCCTAGTAACCCTGAAGGAGGGTCCACACAGGTAAGACGGTGCCACAGTTGGGATGCCACAAGGTTATTTAAAACCCTCCTTTAAAATATCTGAGGGAGCAGCCATTTCCACTTGGAATGCTTCCCTTCTATCTTTTCTATGATGTCCTCCCATTTCTTCAGGACTATAATTCCCTTCCCAAGAACACACCCAGGTACTTAAAACAATCTTTTTTCCAGACCATGTTCTGGGGAAGAACTGGGAGACCGCCACTCCACTCACCGACAGCGAGGGCCTCACTTTTCTTCCAATTCACCCTCGCTGCCGATGCTGAACTAAAATCCCTCGCGATGTCAACTAAAATGTCTGTATCCTTCTGGTCCCTAACGAAAACAACGACATCATCTGCATACACTGATAAAACCATGTTTCCATTAAAACCAGGTAAAAACAGCCCTTGCAGTTTGGAGCGTATTTTGTTGAGGAGGGGTTCTAGGGAGAGCCAGACTGGCCAGGCTGAGCACAGCCCTGCCGGACCCCTCTACACACTCTAAAAGGAGCACACAACCCACCGTTGAACTTCAGCACACTCTCAATCTTATTGTACAACACCTTGATCTTGGCTATAAAACCAGCACTGAACCCAAACTTCTCCATTACTTTCCAGAGGAAGCTGTGCTCAACGCGGTCAAAAGCCTTTTCCTGATCTAGAGAAATCAGACCAGTGTTAATTCCCAATGAGCTGGAGACCTCTGAAACATCTCGAATTAGGTGGACATTGTCCACCATGGACCTGCCATGTGATCACCGCTCTCCTGCAGGACACTGGCATAGAGCCAGAGGCCAGACTCTCATTAAAAACGTCTAAAAGGTCATGTGACAAGACGTCCCAGTAGGCTTTGTAAAACTCCACGGAGAGGCCATCGATACCAGGAGCCCACCGTCCCTGCATGCCTTGCAGGGCAGTCTGCAACTCCTGGATCGTTAACGGCCCCTCGAGCTGTGAGTTGGCCTCCTCGGAGACCTGAGGTAGTCCATTGCAGAACCCCTCGGACAGAGTTTCCCCCTCCTCATACTCACTTGTATCGAGGGTGGAATAAAAACTCACAGCTCGCCTCCTGATCTGGCTTAGCTCTGTTATTTCCTGCCCTGTGCCTGACAGCAGCGAGTGGATCACTCGCCTCTGCCCATTCTTTTTTTCCAGGCCGAAGAAGAACCTAGTGGGAGCATCCATCTCATTTCTGTTTAAAAACTGGGACCTGACTAGTGCACCCTGAAATTTTACATCCAGCAGGTTGGCTAAAGCCACATTTTTCTCTTTGAGGATTTCAATATATCCTCGATATCCTGTGGTCTCACTTATTGTTTCTAGTTCCACTATATCACTCTCCAGGTCTTTCATAGATCTAATGATGTCTTGTGTGACATTGAGGGTGTGCTGTTGGCAGAGTAATCTTATCTCGGTCTTACCATGGTCCCACCACTGCCTAAGACTGCTAAAATCTCCCTTCCTCTGCTTAAAAACACACCAGAAATAAATAAGGGCCTCTTTAAATCTTTAAAATGTTTATCAAATGTTAAAACCTGCCAATATGCACTTCTGGGTAAAACATTTCTAATAAAAACATCACATAAAAGCAAAGAGTTAACCGTAAAACCAGCAGGTGATATACTGCACAATTTAAAAGTGTTAAAATGATGCTTTAAACAATAAAAACGATCTAGCCTAGATGATGAAATTCTATTCTCCCTGATGTGGGACCAGGTGTACAGCCTGTTGTCTGCGTGCATCCTTCTCCATACATCCACCAGGCCGTGGGAGTGGACTAGCTGCCTCAGAGCATGCTGGGATGCTGGATGCGGCTCTGCATGGTTGCGATCTAAAGATGCATTTTCTGTACAATTAAAATCCCCACCCAAGAATAAAAAATCCTCCGTGACACAACCGTTTAAAACATCATTAACTTTGAGTAAAAACAGCTTCCTCTCTGTACCGTTTGTTGGAGCATACACATTTATAAAAACAAGTGTAAAAAGGTCAAACCGTAATTTTATTAAAAGCAACCTCCCATTAATAAAATGCTCGACCTCCAGTGAGACAGGCTTAAAATACTTGGAGAGGAGGAAGCACACCCCCCCACTGAGAGAGGTGTTGTGGCTTAAAATGACTTCCCCCTCCCACTCCTTCTTCCAGTCCGTCTCATTAAAAACATCACTGTGAGTCTCGTGTAAAAAGAGGACATTGACATGTTTTAATTTTGCAGTCTGAAATATTAAAGCCCTCTTTCTTTCCTCTCTGGCTCCATTTACATTTAAACTTCCCACTCTAAAAGTATCCATTGCGAGTGAGATATTAAAAGCAAAAATAAAAACGAATAAATGAAACACACACATTGAGTTTTTTGAACTCACCGCTACCCATTTGCTTCCATACTCTAGTCACCATTCTTTTTAGTCTATATACTTCCAGCTCATCCAAGACAGACTGCTCCCTTCGGTTCATGTGGAATCTTGCTGAGGCACAAAATATGGCCAAATCTGGGAAATATTCTATATGTTGGTTTTTTGTCTGCACCAGGTCATTTTTTATCATCTCAGCCGTGTACATTTTTTTTTGTTGGCTACTGCTCAAAAAACCTGGCACATCACTGCAGTCAGAGACACAATCATCCCAGCTCTCCTCCGCCTGTCCTTGCTCTCTTCCTTCCTTTCCCTCACTCTGTACTTTACTGCTCTTTGCAACGGTTGATATCTTTTTTTATTACTCCGCGTTAGTAGCAGTCTTTTTTAAATTGATCATTTCTGTTGCCACCTCCTCTTCCTCCATCTCAGCAACCTCCACCTGCTCCCCCCATGTTTTCTGCTCCTCTCCTGTTTTTTCCATATATGTTTCACTCTCCATATCTTCCTCCTGTGTTTTACTGACTTCACCTGTCTCTACACTTTCTTTTGCCAAATCACCTTGTGGTTCATTGCTTATCTCAGGGTTTTTTTCACCATTTTTGTTAGTTTTTTCTTTTTTTCCCCCATCCCCCTTTTCTTCTGCTTCACACAAAACCACCACCTCATCTTCCTGAACGTAATCACCCACCCACACCTTGTGCAACACCACAGCCCACCAAGCCGGACACATCAGCAGAAACGCGCTGTATACCTCGCCCTCGCCCGCGCCCGCTCCGCGTCCGAGACATCACACTGCGCACCACCGCCGACTGCTCAGGAGCAGCGCTGCCGTCAGCAGCAGCGGCCGCCTCCGGAGGGGGGCCCCCCCCCACCGCAGCGGCCGCATTAGCGGCCGCCACCGTGGGAGACACCCCTCCCTCAGCAGCAGCCACCTGCTGCTCCATTGCAACCGGCGCATCAGCCGCTGGCGCGGCAGTCCGCCCCGGCGCAGCCACGGGCGGTTTCGGCGCAACAGCCGCGGGTGGGCCTGGCGCAGCGGCGGACGACCCCGCCGCTGGCTCGTTAGACGGCCCAGCCGGCGCGTTGGACGGCCCGGCCTCCGGCGCGTTAGACGACCCAGCCGGCGGCGCGTTGGACGGCCCAGCCGGCGGCGCGTTAGACGGCCCCGCCGGCGGCGCGTCATCCGGACCAGGCGGAGCCGGGTCCCCGCGCTTCGGACAGGCACTCACGGTGTGCCCCTCTTCCCCGCAACCAAAACACTTCATAACCGATGATGTTGCAAAAATCACGTAGTCATAATCATCCACCTTAACGTAAAAACGGAGGTTAAGCTCCGCATTCCGATTGTTCAGAATCATATACACCTGTCTACGGTGAGACACTACGTGTTTCAGCAACTGAGACTTACATCCAGACAGCATCTTTTTCATTGGAGAAACAAGTTTCCCATGCCTGGACAGTTCTCTACTGAGGAACTCATCAGTTATGAAGGGGGGGACATTTGAAAGTATAACTTTAGTTGCGGGCAGCATCAGCGGCTGCACCTGTACAAACATCTCTCTCACCGTGATGCCCGTCTCGATGACGCAGTTCACCTTCTCCACCTGATCCAGAAAGATCACCACCGCGCTGTTCATCCGCGCCAAGGACTTAATACTTCCGTGTCCGACCTTCTCCCCCACGGCCAGCCCGATCTCCTCCACAGTGCACGCGAAGCCGGCGGAGATCTTAATGCCATGCTTCCGCGTGAGCTTGGCAAAGTCTCCATTTACCATGGCGCCGTCAGACGCCGGCCGGCGAGACGCCGGCAGGAGAAGCCCACACAAACACCCCACACACCACCCAAAAGCACGAAAAGTCACGCAAAACAAACTACCACCTATAAACTATATTAAATTAAACCCATTACACAAAAAATAAACGGTAAATATAACGAGAAAACGTCTCGCTCCTCTCTCTCTTTCACCCTCCGAAAATCCCAGCATGCACCAGGAAAGAAGAAGAAGAAGAAGAAGAAGAAGAAGAAGAAGAAGAAGAAGAAGAAGAAGAAGAAGAAGAAGAAGAAGAAGAAGAAGAAGAAGAAGAAGAAGAAGAAGAAGAAGAAGAAGAAGAAGAAGAAGAAGTAGAAGAAGAAGAAGAGACTACATGAAGAGTAGAAGAGGCCTGGAGAGAAGGTAGTGGGAGATAAAAGGGGGCTGAGAGCAGACCGGGGAATTCATCGTCGACGGATGAAAGGGAAAGAGTAAGGAGCAATGGAAGTTTCTAGAGTCTTGGCCGGGTCTTGAGCTCAGGCTGAATGAATGAGTAGGAGCAGGAAACTCCGGAGGTTGATTCAAGGTTCAAAGAGTCATGTTTTATTGGCCATATGCAAGTCCCCATTCCCTCCCGCAGTATGAATTTCTTACAATGTAACTATACTTATACGCATTTTAAGTGCCATAGTGCAGCAGCATAATGAATACAGTGCAGTCCAGCGCAGAACAGTGCAGTAAGTCCAGCAAAAAGTATGATTGTGTGATGTTAATGACAATGTTATGATAGTGGCAGCACTCCTAGCAGTTCAGTAGGCACCCTGCCTGTGGATAAAAACTATCCTTGAACCTGCTGTGGAGCAGGCAAACAGACCGCAGAGGGGGAGGGGTGCCCAGCAGCGTGGTTGAGGGTGGTCCCGTCCTTCCATGCGTATTGTGATATTGTGGAATTAACTTCTTCTTGCGGGGGTAAAAAAATTTGAGATGGCGTTAATGAGCGAAGAGGAAGAGGAATGAAAAGCAGTGAAAATGGTGGGAAGAATAAAACAAAAACACTTCTCTCATGTTTAGCTGGAGGTGTACAGCGCTGAGGGAATCTCACATTCCGCTACTGATTTGGATTTCAAGGTTGTGAATCACACACACAACACAACACTATAGCAGACAGTTGTTTTGTGCTTTTAGACAAATTTCCTTTATGTTTTAGATAACCCAAACATGGTAATTGCTCTCCTTGTGCCTCGTTAGCATTATGACATATGCGTTATTCATAGACTTAAATTCCTAGAGTGGCTTATATGATGTGTCTAATTAATTATAGTACATCCATTTTTTTTCAAGCAAAAAAAGGTCTTTGAAACACCTCTGCACGGGAGCTTTGTCCCCCGAAAAATCTGTTTGGCTGTCAAGCAATGCAAACACCTTCCTGGAGTCCTTCATCTGGATGTTAGCTGTTTGTATCGGGCTGCTTGTATGGCTGTCCCGTGAGAGAGAGAGAGAGAGAGAGAGAGAGAGAGAGAGAGAGAGAGAGAGAGAGAGAGAGAGAGAGAGAGAGAGAGAGAGAGAGAGAGAGAGAGAGAGAGAGAGAGAGAGAGAGAGAGGGTGCATGGCAGCGCTGTGGTGTGAGTGACACCAGGGTGGGTGCTGCATTGAGTTGCTCTGCTGCTCATGTCTTGTTCAAATTAATTACTGCATCCTCAGCATAATCCAACCCTGCTTGCAGCAAGAGTGGACGAAGAAAGAAAAGGGAGAGAGAGACAAGAGAGAGAGAGAGAGAGAGAGAGAGAGAGAGAGAGAGAGAGAGAGAGAGAGAGAGAGAGAGAGAGAGAGAGAGAGAGAGAGAGAGAGAGAGAGAACACAAAGTACTTTAGAATGAGTGTTAGTTAGTCACAGCCCTGCTTAGTCCCTGGTGTTTCTGAGGGCTTTATAAGCAAACCTGTAGGCAGTGCACTACACTGCTGTTGGTACATGGACATGAAATTAATTTCCCACTCAGCCTAATTGTTTTTCAACAAGACATATGTACTGTATGTGTTGCCTCTTCCCTGCCTCATTATTATATTTGATTTGCCTTTATTCTAATCAGTATTATTATTAATATTACAATTATTATTATTAATACCAATATTGATATTATTGCTTTTATTATTATTAGTATGATTATTAATACTTTTTTAATGTTTTTATTAATAATAGTATCAATATTGATTGTTAGAATTTTGTTTATTATCATCGTAATTATTAGTATTATTGTCACTATTGTTATTATAATGCAAATTCTTATTATAATTCTTATTGTCGTTAGAACTAATATTTTTTGTATTATTATTACTATGATAATAAGACACAACTCACAGCCATGAGCCATGATTGCTGTGTTCCTACAGCTACTTAGTATTGTTTTATCCTTCCACCAACCTCCCTGGGGTAGCGCCATGGGCCACGCCATAGATGGAGCACCTTGCTCGAGCTAACTGGCCATGACCGGCCTTTGAAATTGTTGAGGCTATTGTTTGGCCTTTCAGTATGTCTTCAAAATCCTTGGTCAATAGTTGGTCAAAACTTACCTCACCTTAGCTGGTCAAATTTATCGATGTTGAATTCATAGTTATTCATTGATATATAAGTTATAAATTGATATATAAGTTATAAATTGATCCAAAGTTATAAAGGCGAGAAGAGCTAGAGGAGGACACTTGCGTTGTCACTCTACGGCTGTCGAGCATATGAATCTCGATCATATACTGGTTATTATGGGCTTAAAGATCAGAGTTTGAGTTCAAATTACAAGCTGTTAAAGTGCAGCCAACTGCCACACTACTCAGTAGTGTGTGGCTTTTACTTTGAATAGATTTGTGCCAGCTTCCTACCGACAAGTAATTAAATGATGATTCTGTATTTTCAACAACATCAACATTTTGTTAATTTATTTCAACACAACACAGCATATAACATCAACATCACACAACTTATGAACTTTTAAAACCAACACAGTAACTTTATAAAACAAAAGATGAGTAAAAAAAAGTCTTTCGTTAAAAAAACCTCAATTGAAACTATATTTTTCGTTTCTTTTAACAATGTAAAATAAATATAAATTATATAAACAAACAAATAAATAAATATAGGCTTAAGCAAACTTTGTCTACGTTGTCCGGGAGAAGTGAGCTCCGTGTCTTGCTCACAATGAAGCCGGCTTTTGAAAATATGCGCTCCGATGGCGTGGATCTGGGAGGGATGGAGTGGATGCCTTTAGCTGTTAGCAGTTATTTTCCACCAAGTCAGTGGTCCCTTATCAACCTTGGTTCGGTCCTCCAAGTATGTCTTCATTTCATTGTTCTCAGCCTCTGCCTGTTGCTCTTCCCCAGAAGCCATCAGCATTAATATCTCCTGCTGCTTTTCCCTTTGCTTCTTTGGTGCGGGCTCACTGTCCTCTGTCACGTGTCCTCTGTCACATTATTATTATTATTATTATAACGACCAATGAAAACTTGATAAACTAATGACTCTTTGGTCGATTAATCTTTGGTCGACTAATCGGGGGCAGCCCTAGTAATCAGGCTGGTACGTGATATGAACATGACATAAAATAAAAAAAACGATTTAAGAATCTATAACAGCTCCCCAACTCTGTTTGTGTCCCATGTATACATTGACTGTTCTGCTGGCACAGAGCCACTGCTGCTAGCTAGCTTACTACTGGCTTGATTCACTCGAATCAATAATGTTATCGGTAAGAAGAAGCCATATGCTGTATGTATGGTTATGTATGGTAGCCTACACTGAATCAGATTTTGTATTTGCAGAGAAAAACAGAAAATAATCATTCTCATTCTTTAGACCAAAGGGAGAAAGCCAAAGCTTAGTTTCCAGTGAGGTTGGAAGCTCAAGAGGTATAAGACATGACATCAATGTGAAATTAATGTAGATTGAAATAACTTAATTTGAATCAGTTCAGTATCAGAATCAGGCCAGTGTCAGTGACCATGGAAGTCAGACTCTGCCCTGATGCAGAAGGCAACCCAAAGTGTCAGACATATGACTCAATTGACTCTGCCGTTATGTTTGGCATCCTTGATAACTGATTAATGTCATGCAATATCTTCTGTTGTGAATTCATCAGCTTTTGTTTTTTGAAACACCAGTTGGTGTGGGTCTTAACCATGGGGATTATGTCTCCCCTCCTCTTTCTTAGAAATCTCTCCGGCTAAGAGCTGTGGTTTTAAATGTCAGTGATTGAATCAGAGGTGAAAATAACGGAAGCAATTAGCTACACCTGCCGTAGGCATGTTCATATCCATACTCACCTTCGTATGCTGCAGTCACACCCACCCACACATACACGCAAACATAGACACACGCCCGCACAAACACACACACAATTACACACACACACACACACGCACACACACACACACACACACACACACACACACACACACACACACACACACACACACACACACACACACACACACACACACACACACACACACACACACACACACACACACACACACACAAACAGACACACACTCACACACACACACACACAAACACACACACATAAACACACAGAAACAAGCCTCCCAGCCTCTAAACCTTCACTCACGTCTCCTCTCTGTGTCACGGAGACCCGGGCTATCTCTTGTTTCTCTCTCTCTCTCTCTGTGTGCTCAACGCCCACACGATCGGAGGTAGAAATGTTTTTTGTTGCATAGCGTTCAGTGTTGTTTGTTGTTTGTCGGGTCAGCCTCGTCAGTCAATTCTCGTAGAAAAAGAAAGCCAAAAAGTAGCTAGGCTCACAGTAGACGACTCGCCAAACTGAACAATAACGGATATCAGACAAAAGCATTGTAGTGTTGAATGCATTGTGCCGTGCGAAGGGGATCAGACGCAAATGATAAATGGACTGCATTCAAACCGCACTTTTACCCAAATCATGAAATTTTCCACATATTATTGATGCCTTACATTCACCTATTCATACACCGACGGCGGTGTCAGCCATGTAAGGAGGCAGCCAGCCTTTTCAGGAGGCTGGAGGGCAGTAGCTTAGTCTGTTGGGATTTGGCTTGGGAACCCAGAAGGTCGACTGGTTCAAGTCCCCGAAACACCTGGGCACTGCCGAGGTGCCCTTGAGCAAGGCACCAGACCCCTACACTGCTCCCCGGGCAGCTGTATATACAATAGCTGCCCACTGCTCCTCATAGTAGGGTGGGTAAAATGCAGAGAAACAAATTTCACTGTGTGTGTACATGGATGTAATAATACAACAATACAAGGGGGTGTGTCGTTTTAATGACATGATGTGATGTGTGTGCGAATGTATTCAATCTGATCGCACAAGTTGCTCGCACAAATCAGCCTTTTGCGACAAGGGATGCATATAAATACCCCTGAATAACTGTCATCGAAAAAATAGTCAGAATCACAGCGAGTTCTTGCTTTTGTGGCAGCAAGGTGTACAAAAACGCCAGCAATTTTTCCACCAACGTACAAAATGACACTTCTATAGTCTGTGATCGTTAAACCCACAGCAGACCTCCACTGGCCATGCTTTTTTTTTATCTGCTTCTGCTGTCGTGGAGAAGCGGGATACACTTCTAAATACTTTCTTTTGGTTCTGTTCAACTGTTCATCTTCTTTACGGCGATATTGCGGTATCTCTGTGTAAAAAGGGGCTAGTTTCGTCAGCTGTGGGTTCGTCAATGGCCGCCCTGCAGCACACGTCGAGGCGGTCCACCCGGTAGCCACTTCCCCAATGGTTGTTTTCACCTTGTCGACAATTGAATGGAGAATGCATTGATTGCGCTATCAACAATTCATATCAGCAATCCTTTAACATTTTCGAGTATGGCATATACTGTGTATGGATGAATAAAATATGAATAGTAATGACATAGCCAGCTAGCAGCTAGCTGTAGTGCTAATCAATCTTGAGATGGGGTGATTTTGGTACTGTAACTCTACACCGGAATAAAAGATGTACAAATATATAAACATGCTCATATTAATCCACAGAAAATAAGAATAATGTGATTGGAAACTGTGTGCAGGATGGAGGTCATGATACAACATTGCATATGTCGATTTTCACCAGAAATAAATCAGCTTTTATTTTGATGAAAAATCAGTCTTCACAGCGGAGCGTTCAGCCCAGTCAAAACAATCCGGCTTAGCGTGGTTGATCCAGCGCCAGCCGCTTGTATCAAATATAAGCGCTGTGGATGGGGTCCACTGCTGGACATCAAGATGTTGTATTTAAGTTTATGCTCGTTCTGCTCCTTCAACAATTCTTTGATACTTTGCTATTTAACACACATCCGGAGAGAGGATTTGAATTGCTTTTATTTTTATTCTCAATTGTTATCATTTTGGCACTGGTGATTTTCCTATGGCGCTAAATATTATAGAACCTATTTTTACAGAACGGCAAAAATAATCCTCTATGCAGGAAAAACGCTGAGATATGCAGAATACAAAATACGGGTGGCAGTAGTTCAGGAGGTAGAGCGGGTTGTGTGGCTGGTTAGATTCCCCGACTTCTCCTCGCCTCATGTCGAGGTGTCTACATGGTGCCCTAACCCCTACATCTTAATGGCATGTATCTGAAATAAGATATGTTGAATAATAAATCTGATTAGCTATTAAAGCCAATTAGTCACCAAGGCATATTTCCCTCATTGTATTGTTAATAGGCAGGCAGGTTGGAAGTGGATCATCTCTCTGGTGGTGAGATTGAAGTTCATGTAGGTTAAAAGCCAGACAGTGCAGTACATCAAATGGCCTTTGGTCCCTCAACCTAACACAGATAACACTGACTGACAAACCACCAAGGCAACACAACAACAACAACAACAACAACAACAACAACAACAACAACAACAACAACAACAACAACAACAACAACAAAGACCATGATAGTGGCAAACCCAAATCTCCTCATGATCCCTCTCCATTATCCATTGTCCATTGACACACGCAAAAAAGAGTCTTAAGACAATCTGCTTCGTGAGGGCTGTTTGCAAAAAGAGAGAAGAGCCAAGCAGCAGGTCAGAAGAGCAGAGCAGAGAGAAGTGGAGCAGCAGTTAGAAACTGACCAACACCCTTTCACTTCTATCTCCTGAACAAATACACACACACACACACACACACACACACACACACACACACACATACACACACACACGCTGATGTGTTGAAAAATACATTTATAGGCGTGCAGGCAAGCCTGAGGATATTTCTCAGTTGTCCAGGAAATGTTGCAGCAAATCAAGCATGTCCACAGTTGAATGTGTTTCAATGATATACAAATATGAAGAATATGAAAAAATTTAATGAGGGAGACAGAGATCAGAAAACATTGACGCAAGCGCTGTGGTGGGTGTGGCTTTGAAGGGGCAGACCCTCACTATTCTCTGTGTTCATCATTGTTGCACTAATGCTGGAGTGGGACATGCGTGTTGTGGTCTGTGGTCTGCCATGTGCAGGTTTGCTGACTGTATTGTAATGTTTGGCAAACAGAAAGAAACAGAAAGAAACAGAAAGAAACAGAAAGACAACATAATTCCATAAAGAATCCACATGGATGTCCTCTTCTCTGCAGATGTATGCATTCGATTAGACTTGGAATCGGAGTACACTCACACACACAATTTAAAAGGTGTGTTACTCTCGTCGCTACTCATACATTGAGCAAGCTTTCAAAGAAGCCAATGGAAGTCTATATATGCCACAGAAAAGAAAAGAAAATTACATTTGTGCTTTCTTGTTACTATAGTCATATAAAGGGGCCAATTGGATTGTGATTTACATTGTGAGTGTGCATTGCATTAACAGTGTGCTCTCCTGTTAGTCCCCCCGTTCAAAATCAAGGGCACATGTCCATGTCATGACATGAGTCGACGCTTCTCTCTTTCCTCTCACTCTTCTGCCTCACTGGCTCGCTCTCATACTCACTCCCTCACCCACTCTGCATTTATATATATATATATATGTATATATATATACATATATATATATATATCTGCATGTCGGCGATGAAAACGTCCAACGCTCTTTGCTCATTCTTCCAGTAAACCTGTCAGGACCTGAGGCTGCTGGAGGACTGAGGTGCTGATGGTCCTTCACGCTGCGTGGGCTCAGGGCGGTGGCCCAGAGACTCTTCTTCTAAACTGCTGAACTCACCGTTTAAGAGGCAGTGTTATTCACCTGCCATGATTTTCAGCAGGTGCCAACTTGTCTGTGTGTGTGTGTGTGTGTGAGGTGCACAATGACAATGTGAGTGTCCACGGTGCTGCTGTGCGTGTGTGTGCGTGCACTGTGCTGATGTGCACGTGCTGATGTGCACATGCATCTGCTGATGTGCACGTCCATGTTCTGATGTTCATGTGCACGTGCTGAAGTGCACGTGAATATGCTGATGTGCACAGTGCTGATGTGCACGTCCATGTGCTGATGTGCATGTGCACAGTGCTGATGTGGGTGTGCACTGAGAGGTTTTAAGTGTGACCACAGATTCCAGGCTCTGGTGCATTCCAACAAAAATAGTCTCATCCAATGTATAACAATGAAACAGAAGAATAAATAGCATGTAAGCGCACCATGTACACAAGCCAATTTATTTTGGCATTCATGTGCGCACAAAACACAGTTTTCAGTCTAAAATGTGTAGCCCATCCCAACGTCTGGGCTCCATGACGACTGCTGCTTCTGTTCTACACAAACACATATGTAGGCTTCTTTCTATTTTTCACTTGCTCTGTTACTTTGTCTCTTTCTGCTCCCTACATTTAGTCTAAAGCTGTATTCTGTAACACTATTTTGCGGTCTGTATTTTTTCCACAATATTGTCAATAATGACAATTAAGGAGGTTGCAGTAGGGGCCACCTATGATATATATGTTTTTATAAAACACAAATAATTTGTGTACCCAAAATGATTTATTGTAAAAAAGTTTAAATATATATATTATATATATATAATATATATAACTAATATATATAACTATATATTAGTTTTAACATTTCACATGGCTGATTGCAGTGGTGCTAGTCCTCCAGTGGGGGTGCTGTGCCACTAGACTGGATGGTGTGTGTGTGGGGAACACTGAGAGAGGACAGCGGAGAGAAGAGAGGAGGAGATATGACAGGGCAGGTGTATCTCACAACCAATGGCCCCTGCCAAACTCCTCTATTTACCCAACCACCAACATTAACAGTCAATCACAGTGTCGGGCCTCGTCCATATTCTCAGCCGTCAACCTGTGTGTGTGTGTGTGTGTGTGTGTGTGTGTACAAAGAGTGTATGTGTGTGTGTGGCAGTCTATGTGCATTTGTGTGTATGTCTTTAAAGAAACAGCTGGAGGCCAGCAGACGTGTCTCTACGAGCTCTTGCAGTTTATTTAGTTGACTTCGTTTACTTGTGCTTTTTACTTTACTTTTACTTTTTTTTTCGCACTTTTCTTTTATATTTAAGTAACTTTATAGAACTATAGCTAGACTATGTGTGTTATCACATATGATCGCCAAACACTCTTGGAATTACGGAACAATACAAGTGCAGACAACGCAACAAAGCACTGGGACTTACCTAGCTCAGGAGGTAGAGCGATCGCCTCACAACCGGAAGGTTGCTGGCTAGATCCCACGGCTCCTCCTAGCAAAAACTGTCAAGGTGTCCTTGAGCAAGAAATCTTAACCCTTACTGCTCCTGTCTTGCTGGCTGTCTCCTTGCATGGCTGACTTCACCGTCGGTGTATGAATTGGTGAATGTGAGGCATGACTTTTCAAGCACTTTGGATAAAAGCGCAATATAAAAGGCAGTCCATTTACCATGATGATGATGATGATGATGATGATGATGATGATGATGATGATGATGGTGATGATGATGGTGATGATGATGATGATGATGATGATGATGATGATGATGATGGTGATGATGATGGTGATGATGATGATGATGATGGTGATGATGATGGTGATGATGATGATGATGATGATGATGTTGATGATGATGATGATGATGATGATGATGATGACTACAATGATGCTTTGGGGGGTATATTCAGAGAAAGTGGTGCTCAAACCCCTGTGTGTACTCCTCCTGAAGAGAGAGGAGACAATCGATCGCCATTATGGATCGTTCCTAACACCAGCAATCGTTCTCCTTCTCCAGTGATTTTCTTCAATTGAGTTGTGTTTGTCTTTTTTGACGTTTTTACAGACTTGACCCCCACCTCTGGTTCCTGGTATTCCATCTCAAAGGGCCCCACCCCTATCGCTCAACACACCAATGCACCAACACACCAACACGCCAACACACCAACACACCAACACACCAACACACCAACACACCAACACACCAACACACCAACACACCAACACACCAACACACCAACACACCAACACACCATCACACCAACACACCAACACACCAACACACCAACACACCAACACACCAACACACCAACACACCAACACACCAACACACCAACACACCAACACACCAACACACCAACACGCCACAACACACCAACACACCAACTCACCAACACGCCAACACACCAACACACCAACACACCAACACACCAACACACCAACTCACCAACACACCAACACACCAACACACCAACACACCAACACACCAACACACCAACACACCAACACACACCAACACACCAACACACCAACACACCAACACACCAACACACCAACACACCAACACACACCAACACACCAACACACCAACACACCAACACACACCAACACACCAACACACCAACACACCAACACACCAACACACCAACACACCAACACACCAACACACCAACACACCAACACACACCAACACACCAACACACCAACACACCAACACACCAACACACCAACACACCAACACACCAACACACCAACACACACCAACACACCAACACACCAACACACCAACACACACCAACACACACCAACACACCAACACACCAACACACCAACACACCAACACACCAACACACCAACACACCAACACACACCAACACACCAACACACCAACTCACCAACAAGTCGGGAGAATAATTTGGCGTCATATTTATGGCTGGCATCTTGGTTGACTGAGAGTCTGAATCCTCTCAGAGACCTCATAAGGCATCATGGTAAAGAAAGAGAGAGGGACAGGGAGAGAGAGGAAGAAAGAGAAGGGGAGAGAGATATAGAGAGGGAGGGAGAAATGGAGGGGGAGAGGGGAGAGAAAGGAATGCGGTGGAGAAATAACTTTTCATGTGAAAACACCTCAGCGTTTATAGCTTTACTAAATGATCCATAATGCGGGAGGTAGACGCTAGGTCCTACAGATTGAATGGGCTGGAGCACACACACACACACACACACACACACACACACACACACACACACACACACACACACACACACACACACACACACACACGCACACACACACACACACCACACACACACACACACACACACACACACACACCCGCACACACACACACACCACACACACACACACACACACACACACACACACACACACCCGCACACACACACACACCACACACACACACACACACACACACACACACACACACACACACACACACACACACACACACAGACACACACACACACACACACACACACACACACACACACAGGGGTGCGTTCCCTGAGACGTGCACAAATCTCTTTTTACGAGGCTGCCTCTTAAAGGGCTGTCAGTCGGGTGTCTGGTGTGTGGCGGCGACCCACTCCTCAGGGCCCCCCCTTCCCCCCCCTTCCCCTCCCTTCCCCCCCCCCTCTCCTACCGGTAATTTAACCGTCAACCCCGGAGTGGCGGATTGGGGTGCGAAGCTATTCGGACAGCCCTGGTGCTGCTGCTGCCATTAAAGCCCAGCTCATGCATAAATACAACCTGCTGGGGTTAGCACCTCAGAAGCCCCCGCGGAAAGAAAGGACATAAACCACATGGGTTTCAGGTTTCAGATGTCTGTTTATTTGTAACATGTGTATAATAAGGTCCAGTGTACAGTGAATTGTCACATGGTATAGTGCCAGCTAGCCAGAGCTACTGCCACCCTCGATAGATGGACACGATGTGCGTGTGCTACCGCTACCTTTAAATGCTTCTATGTTCATTTAGTGCATTGCTGTATTGCTGTACTGTACTGCACACAACACAGGCAAATGAGGGTCCATGGCCTGCTGTGTACTGACAACATGGGGGTATTTCTACACTTCAGCCTTACACAATGTGGACCTTGTTGTGTCACATCCACTGTCTTTTGTTCTGCTGTATGGTAGTTAGTAGGGGGGGGGGGGGCCAAGGGAAGTGTTGTAGCCGCGTATGGCTGCAATCGACGTGGACACGTGTGGCAGGTGGGTGGGGATTTGGGATGAGAAAATTGTCACGTTGTTCTTGGAATATCACCATTGTGTACATGAGGCTGAAAATGACTTGGCGTGTGTGTTATTTAGCCTGGATATATGCCTCACGTGTACCACAGCCCCCACCATTTAAATCAATGGTAATACTTTACGCTAAGGGTACATTCAATCACCATTCATTCACATTAGTTATTACAGTAATAAGCATGAACTAAAAGTGAGTCAAAAGTTAACAAATGGCCTTGTTGACATTTACCAATGTGTCCATGTTAACTAAGGTAACAGTGTTCATGGTAGGTTAGGGTTACCCTAACCCACTACCCCTTAACCCCTAGGCTAATGCTAACCCCTATATATAATAATGTTTAATACTAAACACTAAGCTTTGCGTTAAAATACAACATTTGTATTTATTAATAATTTTTTCAATTATTAATTTATTTTTACAATTGTTTGGCAACAATTTGTGTGGGGACAAATGTTTGTGGACGGGTTGTGTTAACGTCCACAATATTTTTTGTTGTTGTTGACAATAGTGCTCATCAACCCAGCCACACATCCACCGTTTTTCGGAGGTTCATAATTGCAAACGGCAAATCTAAGTGCACCTTCGCTCCCGCTGTTCCATCCCAAAGTAATTTTGTGTTTAACAAAATTCTTCAGAGGGAGGAAAACAACTCGTACATAATGCCTTACCCGTAAGTGCTTCACCCATTAGAAAATACTCCTTGTATTACCGTTGTGTATTATTGTATTACTGTGTGTGTGTGTGTGTGTGTGTGTATGTGTGTGTGTGTGTATATGTATTATATCTCCATTATGTCCATCAGAAGTAGAATCCGTTTGAGAGAACTGCCAACTGCCTATATCATGAATTATGTATTATTATTATTCTTCTTCTTCTTATTATTATGATGATGTTTTATTAAGTGAAACACTCTAGCACAGTCCCCCCACCCCCTATCTCCCACCGTAAGTCATCCTCCTCTTCCTCATCCTCCTCTCTCCTTACGTTATGAATATAAACACAATATAGTAAGATTTGCATTTATATAGTTCTCCCTGCACCCGCCTCCCACAGACCGGGAACAGCTGACGTCTCCGCTGATTGCAACCAGGGGGGAAATGAAGATAAGACGTAATTCCGTGCCTTTTTTTCCTCTCCTGTGCTGGACGCACGTTGCATGTGGCGCCCGGGCCGGGCAGAGAGAGAGGACGCTAGGGGAGGGGAGGGAAGGGAGGCCAGGACGTGTGTGTGTGTGTGTGTGTGTGTGTGTGTGTGCACTAATGAAAAACAGCCTGCTGCCTCCTGGCCGCCTGTTTCACCGGGCGCCATGAGACGCACCTACAGTATAAATCAGGACGATCTCTCTCTCCGAGACGTGTGTTCTACAGCGTGTGTTCTACAGCGTGTGTTCTTCCCACCGCTCGCGGTCATCCACCGTGTCGTTATGCATATTATTCGAGCGAGATTATGACTCATTCACTTTCTGTGGCTTATGGCGTGAATGAGTCCACCTCCGCACACCAGGGCCCAGACAATTATTCAGTTTTTTGGATGAACTGAGAGAGATATGAGGTTATTGAAAGCATATCCACCGCAAACCCCCCCCCCCCACACCCCACCCCTGACATCAAAGCATATGCTAGCGTGTGTGTGTGTGTGTGTGTTTACATTCATAAGTCATATTGAATTTCAGGTGGGGATCACAGTGGCACACTGCGGCACCTTATATGACACTTTATATTACTTAGCTGTAAAGAGAGCTTTTTTTTTAATTATTATTTTGTGAGGTGATCGTCTTTTCGGACAGAGAACCGTGTGCTTCAGCTCGGGGTACGACCAAACACCTTTCCCTCTACTGCCGGCTTCTGATGGGTCTATAGCCACCGTGCTTGCAATTAGAGCTGATGGTTCCTGGCTGCATGTGTAACAGCCAGTGTCCCACACAGGGCTCGGACTGACCACCTCAGCTTCATCGCTCGAACGTCTATTTAGGCATAAGGGAGTGAGTTTTACTACTGCACAGCATTACCTGCTGGCGTTTGTTACACTCAACCCCCTAAACCTCACTCTTATCCGGGTCATGGTACCAATGTCACAGTCAGTGTCCAACACAGGGCTCGAACTGACGACCTCCGGCATGAGAGGAGACATTCTAACGTGAGAGCTAAAACCCACAGGCTCTAGCTTCATCGCTAGAACGTCTATTTAGGAGTCAGGAGTGAGGTTTACTACACCACTACACAGCACCACCTGCTGGCATCCGTTACACGTGTTTTTGTCAGACTTGCGAGTGCAACAGAAGCCGGCCGGTATAGTGCTGTGCAGTCAAATAAACCCGGGGGTCGTGAGTTTGAGCCGAGTGCTCACTGTTACAAGAGCTCGTGCAAAACTGTTCATGCTGCTTTTGGCGAGGTCTCTCGTTGTCTTTAGAGGTCCCTCTTCATCATTCTTTGCGGTGTGTAACAACATTCTGGACATGAAGACATGATATGCCAATTTTGCCCCAAGTATCTCACACTTCGAGTGTATCACTGAAGTTAGCCTGCGCACCGCTTTTGCGCGGCTTTGAAGTGTTCGTATGCTAGCTAGCGAGAGCGACCGGAACACACAGATATATACACATAAATATTAGCTTGGTTTAAATATTTGTCCTTACGATACTGTCAACCTGAAAAACATTCAATGAAAAACGCAATTTAAAAATACATTGACTTCTGACAAAACTGAAGGATAATCGACCCGATCGGAGCGATTACTCTGAGCCATCACCCCTGCTCGCTAGAAAGCTAGCTATGCTCCTTTTTGACCATCTTATGCTGTCATGTTAGACTACAAGCCAGCCACTTATAACGTGTGTGTGGGAGGAAGGGGGGGGTGTGGGGGCTGCTATTGGCAACTGCGGTGGTGGGATAGCGATCAGAGCTGTCCGTGATAATGGCCACCACCTCCTCCTCCCACCCCCTGGGAGCACCAATGGTTGACAGGAAACAAACAGCGCTCTGACACTTCCCGCTAATTAGCGTCATTAGCATACAGCCATTATGTGGCCGGACGGTAGCATGACAGGGCTCAGGGAGAGGCTGCAGCTGTGACCTTTGGGTGGACATCACCAGCTGTCAGTAATTATCTATAGCCGCCACGGCCGCTGCGGAGGTGACGCACAATTGACACACAGGTCCTTGAGGAGCCATGCCGGCTATAATTGAGCCTCCTTCTTTTGTTTTTCACCTGCTCATGGTTTATATTTTTTTCTAACCCTTTTTAAACAGTGAGGAGTAATTAACCAAAGAATAAGCAACAGAAAAGCATTAGAAATAAAAACTAAAACAAATTCTTAACCTGAAAAAAAACATAGGGCCGATTAAGCTTTTTGGACCTCGGGGCGGGGAGTAGCTCTTGCTAAAATGGGTGAGTGAATATGAATGTGTGAATTGTGTATTAAGTGCTTGTGAACACTACACACACTGGAAGCTAATAGCGTACCACGGACACGTTGATTTGTTCGGTTAAGGGGATTTGCCGCACACCCCTGAACACCAACTGGAGTGTTTCATCCCAATTACAGCCGGGTTATCGGCTGTAATTGTTTGTTGAGAAACTCGCAGACTTTTATCAGTCTTTGAAGATGGAAACATTGAATGATTTGATGTCCATTTTCATCTGGTGGGCTTACAGCTTGTGTGCCAGGAATCAGGGGAGTCAAACCAACTTCCGCTGCTTTAGCGGGGAAAATTTTGCCATCAAAATATCCTTGAAGGATTCCGTAGATCTAGAGATGAATCGGCTCCTTCTGGCGGGCGGCTGCGTTAACCCTGGCGTCCCTGTGTGCGTACATTAACCTCTTGATCGAGTTTATCTCCTAGAACGACAAGGGTTATAGAGATATCAAGATTTTCAAATGCAACCAGTACAATATAATGTTTACCCCCATTCCCTCCTGCAGTATGAATTGACGAAAACACTATACAATAAAAAAATAACAATAAAAAAAAAAAAATAACAATAAAGTGACTGATGGATGATGTGTGTTGAATTGTGCAAAAATAAAAACATTTGAAAGCGCCGCCTGTGAGGTTGTTATTGTGAGTGAATTGATGACGTGATGCTACTGGGTCAGAGGGACTGAAGTCATAGCGCAACAACCCACGAGTACCTTTGGTCAGGATCGAGTGCTGATAATGTGAAGTGGACCAAAGATAGACCTTTTAGTAGAGGTAGGTTTAGGTGGACTCAACTGAAGGTTACTTTGGATGGTTTTTGACCTCTAGGTTGGGGAGTGTTGGTGACAGAGTGATGTGGTTTGGACTTTAGTTTGGTTTGGATAATCTGTATTCTTTGTGTAGATAATATGGCGTGGATGAGATCACTATTGCTATGTATGGGGAAAGTTCTAAAATGACACAAGGACACACACACACAAACATACACACACACACACACACAAACATATACACACACACACACACACACAAACACAAATATACACATAGCCACATTTCCTTGGACATTCTCCCTATACATAATCACATACTATTAACACAATAACGTATTTATGTAACATAAACACATACATACACCCACAAACATTCATACAGAAACACACACACAAACAAACAAACACGCACACACACACACACAAACACACACACACACACACACATGTTTCCCTTGGACACTCTCCCTAGACATAATCACATACTTAACACACAATAATGTATTTATTTCACATATATACAAACCCCCACAACAATTCACACAGAAACACACAAACTCAGAAACACACACACACACACACACACACACACAAATACAGACAAACACACAGCCACATTTGCCTCAGACACTCTCTCTAGACATAATCATATACTTATCACACAAAAATGAATTTATTTAACATATACATACACCCACAATTCACACCCACACATTGTATTGGTGCTTATACTACACACTGTTCCTGCTGTGTGAATAACAGTTATTATCTGACCTAATTCCAGTGGACTGGGTCGCCACCCCCCTGTATATCTCACTTTCCTGACCCTGTGTTATTCTCTCTCTCTCTCTCTCTCTCTCTCTCTCTCTCTCTCTCTCTCTCTCTCTCTCCTCTCTCTCTCTCTCTCTCTCTCTCTCTCTCTCTCTCTCTCTCTCTCTCTCTCTCTCTCTCTCTCTCTCTCTCTCTCTGTCCTGTGTGGGTGAACAGGAACATCAGTGATGAAGGTCATTGCATCTGACGCTGACGACCCCGCCTACGGCAGCAGTGCCAGGGTGGTCTACAGTGTCCTGGATGAGGAGAAGATTTTCAGTGTGGAAAGACACACAGGTACGACATCACATTCTACATCTGGAGGATTTTGAATCCTCTTTATTGGTCACATACATGTTTTTATTGTACACACACGGTGCCATTTTTTTCCTCTGCATTTAACCCATCCTAGTATTAGGAGCAGTGGGGGAAGCTATGTATGTATATATATATATATATATATATATATATATATACAGTTCCCAAGGAGCAGTGCAGGGGTCTGGCGCCTTGCTTGCTCAGGGGCACCTCGGCAGAGATGAACTGGCACCGTTTTCTCAAGTACCAGTTCTCACTCCGTGGTCCGTTTCGGGGACTTGATACGGCGACCGCCGGTTCCCAAGCCACGTCCCAAGCCACGTCCCAAGCCACGTCCCAAGCCACGTCCCAAGCCACGTCCCAAGCCACGTCCCAAGCCACGTCCCAAGCCACGTCCCAAGCCACGTCCCAACAGACTGAGCTACTGCTGCCTCCTATTTGAAGCAGTATTATTATTATTAATTGTATTATTAGTAATAGTATAATTATTATCTTATTATACTTTATTTTTGACCTCCAAGCTGTATTGTAGAACTTTTGTGGTGTTTCTATTTTTATATTTTACTAACTGTTTCCCTGGATGAGTTTTCCTTTCTGTTTTATGATAACGAAGCTGACCAAGGCTACCGAAAGGACTGCATAGTATTAACACCTTGTGGAGTGTGTGTGTGTGGTTGGTGGGCTGCTTTAGCCAGGTGAGGCAGCCACCAACCACACATTCAACACACCTGTACATTGTCTCAATCTAGACTCTCATAAATGCAGACGTACAGTATGCGATTAACACACACACACACACACACACACACACACACACACACACACACACACACACACACACACACACACACACACACACACACACACACCATACATTCCTAATTACAAATAGAAGCATTATGGTTGAGATCCATACAAACATTGTTATTGTTATTATAATGTTTTCATATCATGTGTAAATGTAATACACGTATAAAACAATGTGCTGTCAATTTTACTGACATCTTCGAAGCTTTAGAAAGAGGATGTTAATAATTGATATTGCGTACTAAACAGCGACAAATCAGGCGACAGAACATTGTTAGAACTGTTCTAATAATCACCCATTAGTCTGGTGAATATTTCAACCCCCGTAGCTCCTTTTTGACAAATTAGAAGGGCCTGATGTGCAGGGGATGGGGCAATTCTCCAGGGGAGTTTAATTGGCTTTTTTTACCAGCTTATAGATTCCCCTGGCTGCTGTGCCAAGTACTAGAGGAGGTATACCCCCATCATCTACTACACCCTCTCCCAGGTGATGTCTAACCTCCCTGGTACTCTGCAGAGCACCACCACTCCCCCATCCCCCCATTCTCCATCCCCCCCTGGGAGGAGCATTACATTTTTAATTGATTCTTCCCCTACTTTGATTTGGTTAGCGGCAGAAAAGATGGAGATAATGAATGACTCCCAGAGGGGCCCTCTGGAAGGACCTGATGGCCCTTCATTTAGGGGGGAAAAGAGACAAGCAGCCGAGTCTATAGGGACTCGCAGCGAAATGTGTTTCTCTGAATTTATCCAATCCTATTATTAAGAACAGTTTGGACAGCAATTGTATATACAGTCGCCCATGTAGGGGTCTGTTTGTTGCTCAAGGGTACCAGTTCTCACTCCGTACTTGGTCCGTTCGGGGGACTCGAACCGGCGACCCTCCGGTTCCTAAGCCAAGTCCCAAAAGGCCGAGGCTACAGCTGCCCTGTGGTATGACATGCGTTTTAAGTGAGCGTATCTGGTGATTGAATCCTTTGAGTGTCTGGTGAAAGAAGGAAGAGAAGAATGTGTTCGGTGTGTTTGCCTCCGTCTCTTTGGAGAATATTGTGTCAATGTTGAATGGATTTTAAGGTTAGGAAACAATGTATCACATGAGAGCCAAGTTATTATTCTAGACAAGGTGTAGTTGACTGGATGAAGTTATACATTTCTCAGATCTCTTTTCAAAGTTTAAAAGTTGTAGTCTTTTTCTTTGTAACCATGTTCTGAAGAGACTAAACCAGAGTGGATGATCAAAAAAACTGTGCATTTCAAAGACACTTTCATGGAAAACGACTGAGGCAACTGAATAATTCAGACTGATCTGAACCCTGAGCGGAACGTGCAGTTCCCCGAACATTCATTGTCATCTGCCGGATTTGATGACAAATCACCACCATCCGTCCCTCTGGCTCATGGCCTGTGTTTGTGTGGGAGAATGAAAGAATGCCCTGTCTGTTCTCTCCACTCTTCTGCTCCACTGCTCGTGTTTTGGTGTGTGTGCTTTGGCCACAACATCATGACCCGGAGCAAGGTGGCGAAGCCCAGACCGGAGCCAGAGACAGGAAGAGCGCAAGAGAGAGAGAGAGAGAGAGAGAGAGAGAGAGAGAGAGAGAGAGAGAGAGAGCTTTGTACCCGATAACAAGCACACCTCTGGGAGGTGACTTGACACAAGCAGTAAAGGCCACTACGGATGCCCTGGGGTGGAGGCTAGAGGTCGAGGGCTATATGATGGAATTAGATTCCAGCTGCATTCTGTGTGTGAAGATCTAAAGCTACTTCTTTGTGGATTAGAGACACATGCATACTGTATATGGATGGATGGAGGAGGGGGATGGACAGACTGATGCAGAAATGCCTCTCTCTCTCTCTCTCTCTCTCTCTCTCTCTCTCTCTCTCTCTCTCTCTCTCTCTCTCTCTCTCTCTCTCTCTCTCTCTCTCTCTCATTCTCTCTCTCATTCTCTCTCTCTCTTTCTCTCGATAATTGAGCACGGCGACACAATGAGAGATGTGACATGGTTTGGGGGGGGGGGGAGGTAACAGACGATGCTATGTTGGAGTCAACATATTTATTTGAGATGGGATGAAGGGCAAGAACCGTACCCTGTTGTCCCATAAGAGTGCTGAACACTGATTGTTTATCTTTATTATCTGAATCACTCCATACCTCCCCCCATCCCCATCATCATCACGACATCATCACCATCATCATCATCATCATCATCATCATCATTACATCATCATCATCTCATCATCATCATCATCATCATCATCATCACCATCATCATAATCATCACCATCATCATCACAACATCATCATCACGACATTATCACATCATCATCATCATCATCATCACCATCATCCTCATCATCATCATCATCATCACCATCATCACCATCATCATCATCATCATCATCATCATCATCATCATCACAACATCATCATCATCACCATCATCATCACAACATCATCATCATCATCATCCTCGGCAGGGATCATCCTGACGGAGGTGGCGGATCTGGACCGCGAGACGCAGGACCGCTACGAGCTGGTGGTCAAGGCCACGGACATGGCGGGCCAAATGGGCGGTCTCTCCGGCTCCACCACCGTCACCATCGTCATCACCGACGTCAACGACAACCCGCCGCGCTTCACACAGAGTGAGTGCAGTCATGTACACACAGACATGCACACGCACACACACACACACACGCACATACCAGACGACAAACTAACTAACTAATAAAATGCACTGGATTTGATTGGAAGGACTGCTGCGGTGCTGCAACCACAAGTCGATGAGTTGATCAGTCAGAAGATCAGTGGATTTATGATTTTGATGGTTTATTCGTAGTAACGTCCGTTTAACTCAAAAGAAAAGACCAAACATTTCGCCGGTTATTGCTGCAGGAATGTGCAATATGCGTGTTTGGGGGTTTTCTTCCATTCTTCAGATGATAAAACGAACGCTTTAGTGTTCCTTAGCTGCTCCTCAGATGGAGCCAGCAAATCACATTGGACTCAGCTTGCACTTTATAGACTAAGCGAGGAATCCATTAACCCCCCCAAATATAATCAGGGGAGGAAGGCAGGGGAGAAGGGAAGAGATGAAGATCTGTGGGTCCAACTATCATTGGTAAGAACAGAGGACTTCTGGATTCTGGCAAAACGTCAGAGGAAATAAGAATCTCATCTAAATTATGATTTTCATTATAATTCTGTGTTTGACAAACATGCTCTAAAAGTAATTGGATGTGGATCCTCCTTAGTGAGGTTCACCAGGGTCTAATTACAATGGACTGATTTATCTCTGAGGGTTTACACGTGGCTGTATGTCAGGATGTATACTGTTGGTCGGGAGCATGCCTGGAGAAGGCTGCCTGGAGAAACTACATTTCAGTGCAGTTTTTACATAATGTTCCCGAATATAGCAATAGTGGTATGTTCTTCTTTTGTTATTTCCTATTTCTGCTTAGCACTCCAAAAAAGCTTGAAATGCCTCTCTCTCTCTCTCTCTCTCTCTCTCTCTCTCTCTCTCTCACGCGCACACTCTCTCTCTTTTTCAGACACCTATACACATGCACACATTTAGTCTATATAGTCAATATTGGTAATCTATATGTGGCACGGTAGCCAATAGACTCAGACTTGTAGTGGTTTCCTTCAGCCAGCCACCCTGGTCCAAACATCAGCTTTGGATGGCCTATAGGGCGACATTGACACTGGCCCACTGCTCCCCACTCCAACCTGCCACTCGAACTGGCACTGCATGAAAATAGCACAGAAATAGCATACAGGAAATACATGTGCTCCTTTGTAATGTTTAGTTTATTGTTGTTGAAATGCATACAGTCCATTGTTTCCATTGTGAACCCACTTGTGATTCCACATGTGGGTTGGGAACAATGTGTTCAAAATGGTTCTGTGCTCCGTGAAAGGCAGGGCTTCAGAGCCCAACAATGGAGTATTACCTTAGTACATACCTTACCTGACCTTAGTTTGAGTCTTCAGCTGTTGTGGAGCAGGAGTTGAGAAAGAAAAATTGTTTTTCTTAATTTTGAGGATATCACATTCTCCATTCATGCTTTCACCATCATTTGCTGTGATTTTCATGGAATTAACACAAACTGAATGTAATGTGGTCCCTTTATATATAAATGTATATAAGCATACATTTAACCATTCAGCAAGATTAATTGACTTACTGTATTTACCTGTATATACTGTTGCCACTTCTGCAGGTAAAATTGACATTTATTTATTAATTATACTTTTTATTCCATTACCTTTCAAAAATGAATAATTTCTAAATTTCAAAGCTAATTATTATTAGTGCAACAATTTTTCTCAAGAACGCTTTAAATTACATTGTTATTAAGGTTAGTAAAGGGTAAAAATATGTTAGAACAAGGGACTTGTTGATTCTCTCTGAATCGTAATTTTAACAACGTCCTGGCTTTGTGATGTTGTGATGCTTTGGACAGAGCATGGTTTAAGTGTTATTTTCATCAGTTAAATGTCCATAAAAATTGAAATAATGTCCAACCATTGTTTCTATTCTCATAAATGAGTACCATTTATTTCATTCAGAGGACAATAATCAAGGAAATATAGATCCGGATTACAGGTGGTATTTGTGCTTTTGATTGACAAATAAATTGTAAGATGACAATGATTGTAAAAAAGAAATTATTTTGGTCTATCTTGTTTGGAATGGTAGTTATAGTCTCTTGTGTTCTGTAAATTGTAAGTAATGGCAGAATCCAGTTCAACGTTGAGTCCAAAAGGGGGCAGAATAAACTTAAAAAACCTGTTTTCTTTTCTATTCATTCCTGAAAAGGAAAATAGTTTAGCTGTTTTTTGCTGTATTAGCATATTACATTTTTTTAGACCAATTTCTTTTAAATACAAAAATCTGAAACGGAACATGCTAGCGCTTGCAGTTTTCGTCCTCTCTGGAGTGAATACAAGAAAGAAGCCATATTCACAACTACTTTCCCATTTACACACACACACACACACACACACACACACACACACACACACACACACACACACACACACGTGTGTGTGTGTGTGTGTGTGTGTTGAGGGGCACAGTGCATCAGTGCTACCACCCCATAGTTCCACAAACGCTCATGTTGTCTACGTATTGACAAATCTAAAATGCAGTGGCATTGCAGATTCTGGCAGAGGAAGCTTATTTACTGACATGATGATGATGAACTGCCTCAAGTGAACAATATACAGTCAGTTGACCTTGTGTTTTACTCACGTATAAATTAACATAATAATTGCTATTGTGTAACTTGTCTCTCTCAGGGTTTACGCCGTGTTTTGAACATGCCGTGAATTGCCTATTTTCCTTTAATCCTCTAATCATATCCATCTCATGTTTTCATTGCAATTGTTTGTGTGTGCCTAGCCGAAGCTTTGATTCTTCAACAGATGGAGATGCTTGTCTGATATGTTCAGCTTTGTAAAAGCACCACAGGAGACACTAAATGGATTTGCATAGTATTTTTAAGTTAAATCCCCTGACCTAAAAAACCCAGTAATTTTCCAAACTCTTCTATAGATCTGAATGACCTCCTCCTCCAGGCATTGTAGTTGTTGTGGTTGTTGTTGTTGTTGTTGTAGTTGTTGTTGTTGTTGTGCAGTGGCATGTCAGTACCGCTGTGCAGAGGGTCAACAGGTGTGTTGTGTTGTATGCTATTCTGTGTTCAGCAGGAGGCTTACTTTGCCCTGATTAGGTGTAATTTAGTCCATGTACCATCTGACAGATGGTACATGGACTAAATTACTAGTACTGTTTAAAGTGCAAATTAACCCAAATTTGAACAGAAGAATTTCCGCCCAGGAGTTTAAAAATTCAAAAAATGTACACAATTTCTAGAGAATTTTCCCTTATTGACAACTGAGTGTGAGTGTGTGTCTGTGGTTGGTGGCTGGTTTATCAGCCTCACTTGGCCTGAATTGGACTGATTGGCTGGTGAGGCTGCACACCTGTGGGTCATTGTTATTCATAAAACGCTGCAATAAACCAGATTCCTCATCAACCTGTGTCCTTGTCTTCGGGAGGAGCCCTCAAGTAGCCATGTTAATGACTTGTGGCAGCTTCGTCTGCTACACGTAGTGCCTGAACAGGGACCTGAAGACACCATGGAACACAAGGGAGAGTCTCCTCTCTGACAAGTGCTTCAGGAGCGGTAGAACCAGCTCCAGTGTCAGCAGGCACAAGCGCCGGCGGCGATGGCTACCCGAGCGTCGTAGGAACAGAGGGCCCTCCAGGATCTCCTCTGCCGAGGGGTGGCTTTCGCCCCCCAGGTGGACAAGGACCCAGACGACAGGGAGCAGACAATCCAGGTCGCCCTGCCCAAGATGAGGCCAGGACGCTGCCACGAGCCATTAACATTGCGACTTAAGGGATCCTCCTGAAGACAAGGACACAGGTTGAAAAGAAAGCTGGTTCATTGCAGCATTTTGAATGATGTTGGACAAAGCAGATGTAACGTAATAGAGCTCTCTCCTCAAATGTGTGTGTGGTGGTGGCTGTTTTAACCTGTGCATCTTGATTAACAATGACAACAGGTGTGCAGCCTCACCAGCCAATCAGTCCAATTCAGGCTAGATGAGGCTACTTAAATTAGCCACCAACCACATACACACACTCCACTCTAATGTCTAACAACTTTAGACAATTTTGTCGAAAATTACACGGAAATGTTCACCATCACATATTTCAATTGAAAAAAGTGATTTTTCGGCGATGTACTCCTGTTACCCTTTAATGATTCTCTGCTTCCACTTATTCCATCCCATCCCTTCCCTCTGTGATCGGCCCGTGGAACCACCAGAGATGTACCAGTTCACAGTGTCGGAGGGGGCCGCGGTAGGCACCTCGGTGGGCCGTGTTATAGCCACAGACGCCGACATGGGGGAGAACACGGACATGGGTTACATGATCAGCGACCAAGAGGGGGGGCAGCTCTTTAAAGTCACCACCGATGTGGACACCCAGGAAGCTGTCATCTGCATCAAGAAGGTACAAGAATGCCAATCCTCGCTCTGGGATGGATGATCAGTTACTAAATATATCCGTCAGCATGTATCAGGGCCTCCCTTTTGGCCAAAAATTGGCTAGAAAGCGTCCATTGAAAGGTCTCGGTGCAACCTAGTTTCCCTTTGAACTTCCCCATTTCAGGGGTATTTATCAATATCCGACCACTTTTTTATATTTCAGTCCCCAAAAGTACAGAGGGAGAACTGGTACATGGATGAAGGTGTCAGTTTGCCTCCAGGCCACTGCCGAGGTGCCCTTAAGCAAGGCACCAGACACCTACAATGCTCCCTGTGCGTTGATATATACAATATCGGCCCACTGCTCCTAATACTGGTGGGTGGGTTAAATGCAGAGAATGTCACTGTGTGTGTGCTTTTCTGTGTACATGTGTGTGACCAATAAAAAGGATTCAAAATCCTCCAGATTTTAGTCCATTAATCTGTCTAATCTATGATTTCAAAACATCCACCAGCCGCTGGACTTCGAGAGCAAGCGGAGCCACAACGTGGTGGTGGAGGCGGTCAACAAGCACGTTGACCCCCGCTTCGCCGACCTGGGCTCCTTCCGCGACCAGACCATCGTGCGCGTCAGCGTGTCCGACGTGGACGAACCGCCCGTCTTCCTGCCTGCCGACGGTGCCACGCTGGAGGTCCAGGAGGACGCCAAGCTGGGGGCGCTGGTGGGCATGGTCACGGCCAAGGACCCCGATGTGGAAAACGCACCAGTCAGGTATATTGAAAAAATAATAATACAAAAATATTAATCGGAAGCCTGAAAAAATAAGCAGCTGCTGGAATTAAAAGGATTTATAGGAAAGGTTTGTGCTGGCCGGCAGTTAAAGGTTTGCACTGGCTGCTGGTGGGAATGATATTGGAGGTGGTGGTGCTGAGCGCCCCCTTCCCCTGCTGGTCCTGTTTAGCATCAGAGAGAAGGCTTGTGTTTGTGTTCCTTCTCAAGCGATTTTTTTTTTTTCCCCTTCATGGCCTCTGACTGGGTTTGTGGAGGGAGGGGGGGGAGCCCAGCGTTGGATGTCGTTGTGTACTGTGGCCCTGTGAAGCCCTTTGAGACTGTAACTGCGAAACCTGCACTGTGGACGTCTGAAGACTACAGCGGGCAGCTGTAGAAAATAAGGAGTATCTCGAGGTCAAGAGACATCTTTCCGGACTTCTTGCAACTTCAAGATATTAGTTAGTACCTCAAAACTAAGTTGAGTTGATGGGTTACCCTACAATACACAGATACAAAATGTCCAACCAGCAAAAGAGAGAGATACAACATACAAACAACTGCATCAAAAGCTTTTTTCTAAATGATCAAAAGCTTTCTACCTATTACTTATCAGTCCCATAAAAAGGTGGGCTGAATATGTATTCCATTAAGCCTTATACATAAGCATGAATCACTATGACTCTGATTGTATTCAATTATATGTATTTTGTATCAGCACTAATGTACGGAAACTCTGAAAGGCAAAATGATGAAAAGATTTCATAAAAAAATAATTCTAACAACTTTTTAAGTAATTTTCAAGTAATTTGAATGACTTTTCACAAAAACCATTAATGGGGAAATTCATCATAGTAAAACAGAACAATTATGTACGTGACTGAAGTGGGTCTCCTTTAGGGCTATTAGGGTTCTCTGATGTTCAAGAGAACATACGGAAGACACGGTGAAAACCTCTTAGAAATCACATGGTCTGGATAAACCATTATTCCCTATAGTCATAGAGAGGCCTGTGGGTGTTGGTGGTCAGTTGAGGCTCACAGGCAGGAGCATTATTTCCATCCATGCTGAGAGAAGCACACTGTGAATGGGGATAACGCATTCAGTTGTACTTGTTACACAAAACATCTTAAAACATATTGAGTAGTGAATCTTGGAACTGCAGTGATTTAGCTATATTTGCTTGCAAAACAAAATCCTTGAAATTGGGCAGGTTTCATTCACAATTGTCTTGTTCTTAACATGTGACATTGGACAATAGTTCTATTGATATTCAACCCATTTTTTAGCTAATATCAAGGACGTTGTGTGACACTCAGGAATGTGTACTCTTTGAAACATGACCAATCAGAAATAAATTGTCTCTCAATGAGCAATTGAGATAAGGAAGCAAAAACGGGCAAATAATAAATGTCAAACTGAATATGTGTATGAACAACATTGTTTTGAAGTAGGTCAGATATTGGATATTATAACAGATATTCACTCTCTGAATTTCAGCGTTCTGATGCCGGGAAGTAAAGTCACGATCACCGGTATGAGTGTGTCTAGGTGTATGTCTAGGTGTATACCTGCCAGGGAGACGGTATGAGTATTTTAATTGCATCGGCCAATTATTTAATCAATTAATTGGTCGATGCAATTAAAAAGTGTGTGTAGATGGGTTTTTTTTCCTCACAAGGGCCTACTTAAGGGCCCCAAAATATTCCAACTTTGTTTGTTTTTAATTGTAATTTATATATTTTATATTAAACAATTATATTTATTAATAAATATTAATAAGAACATCATATATATATATATATATATAGAGAGAGAGAGAGAGAGAGAGAGAGAGAGAGAGAGAGAGAGAGAGAGAGAGAGAGAGAGAGAGAGAGAGAGAGAGAGAGAGAGAGAGAGAGAGAAAAACTACTGTGGTGCACCTAAAGCACAGCAGGGGCACAGGCATGACGTTTGTCTCTTATCATCTCAGTCTCTCCCAGAGGACCTCGCTTTGAAACCTTTAAAAAGTGGTTCAGATCAAGGTTCCTCTCAAAAGACCACCACGTCTTCTTCTCTACATGAATGAGAGAAGAATGCATGGTAACCGTCTGTCTGATGCGGTACAGGAGATCTACGACCACACAATGGGCATTGTGCAAATCATCTCTGTTAAAGATGCAAGAGACACAACACACTTTAGTCACTAGTTATTAGTGACTAAAGTTAGTTATTCACCAGAGAACCCAGATACACTCTATGTGAGGAGACAGAGGTATTTCCTAGATGTGTGTGTGTGGGTTTGTCAGGGTTCTTGTGGATCCCTGAAAAGTCAAAAAAGCCATTGATAGATTAATCAAAAATTAGGCTTTGCGAAGATAAATGCAATTATGAATCTCGAAATAATTGGTAACATGTTTTGTTTTATATAGTTTACCGAACGCCCCTCGCATCAACATCACACAGACCAGGATGATGGAGCCAACCATGCTCATATTGTTTTCACATTTGTAGGTTATCTAGCTTAAATAAACATTTTGGGTCGATTATTGTTCCATTTTGCTTATTTTAAAGTTGCTGTTAAATTGAATTCCTAGTGGCATTAAAAAATCTAAATGTAACCTGCCTCGGTCTGTTGGTGTGTGTGTGTGTGTGTGTGTGTGTGTGTGTGTGTGTGTGTGTGTGTGTGTGTGTGTGTGTGTGTGTGTGTGTGTGTGTGTGTGTGTGTGTGTGTGTGTGTGTGTGTGTGTGTGTGTGTGTGTGTGTGTGTGTGTGTGTGTGTGTGTGTGTGGGGTTATGTAAATCCATGAATGAATTTAGGCATCGTAGGTATGTGTTTGTTTACTTAGGCGAGAGAGAACAGAAGCTGGTGCACATTCAACCGTTTGTTGAGATAGCCACAAGCACACTGAACACATGAAGAGGCAAACCCAAACCCAAACAAAGTGTTGAGGGTAAATGGGGGAAGATAGTACAGCAATGTATGGATGATATTGTTATTAATGTGCAATTTAATAACATTGAATAATGAGCACAACCACATTGTTTTGCATAAAAAAGTGAGCGAATGTTTTTTGCAGTAAGGGAAGTTTTAAAAATAACGGTTATAATACAGTTTTTATATGAATAACAATTGATAAAAAAAATTATACAGCCCTAATTCAAGTATGGAAGGCATTTCACAACACAAAAAAAATGCTGTCTTCAAAATTTGAACTCTGTGTTATCTACTGTATAACTCTATTCTATTATTGTATTCCAAAAGTACACGATTAACAAAGTCGTGTTCTGTAATCTGTTCCTCCGTTTTGGGGAAATATGGTTATAAGGCCTATGTGTCACACATAGGACACATTTCTCTTAATGCCTTCAATGTAACATTAAACCTTTTTGTGAATTGTATGTAGTATGTATTAAGATGCTTTTGGTTTGATCTCATCCTACTTTTGACCCACAAGAGTTTCCACAATTTTGTAAACGTCTAACATTTACTAAAGTTCTCACTCATGTTCTTTTTACTGATAGGAGTGCTGCCACTATCATAATATTGTCATCCTTATTTCATATTTGACACTATCATACACTATCATATTTTTTGCTGGACGTTACTCATTACAGTTGTTGCACTGTTTTGATGCTGGCACTTTAAAATGCTTTTTAAATGCAATTTACACAATTCAACACATGTATATATCATCCTTCATGAGTCACTTTATTTCTATTTGTTATTGTGTACAGTATTGTTATAGTATAGTGTTGTACAGTGTATGCATAGTTCATAGTATAGTATATTTTGTTCAATTGTTGTAAATTCATACTGTGGGAGGGAATGGGAAGTAAGCATTCCATTGCACTTGTTACAAATGGCAAATAAAAACATTTTGAATCTTGAATCTTGAACGTCACTGCCTGTATACATTTGTGTTCTATTTCACCCTACCATCTCTCTTTCTCTCTGATTGAATAGGTGTTTATTGGAACACAGCGAGTACATAAGAATGAAAGAAACCATTTGTAATTTTTCTTAATTCCCAGGTTTTCCATTGATCGGAGCACGGATCAGGAGTCCATCTTCCATATTGATCCAGTGTCTGGTGCTATCACGCTGGGGGAGATTCTGGACAGAGAGACCGCGGGCTGGCATAACATCAGCGTGACCGCAGTGGAAGCAGGTACGTTGTTGTACTCTGCTCTACTGTGGATGATTCTGTTTCTGTCCGATCACGTCATGTGACCGCGACCACGTCCGTCCACTGTGTGTGTTGTGTGTGTGTGTGTGTGGGTGTTAAGACTCTCATTGGGACCTGTTGACTGACCCCATGTGTCCTTGAACAGTAGCCAGAGCCTCTGTTCAAACTGAAATTATGAGTCAAAATCATTTTAACCAAACCACCCACGGCTCAACTAAATTTGTATTTTTTTTTTCACTCTGAATAAATGTGGGTCTTTGGAGAAAAAGGTGGGAAAAGAGCATTTTTGCATAGAGCATGTAGAAAGACCAATGTGTTTCAGAAAAGTCGAAAGGCCTATCTTTCCCTCACACACACATCCAACATTAGCCTCATGATGAACAAAAACAAGCTACAGCTTTCCTTATTCTCATTTAAATCAAATCATGACATTAAACATGTTTCTGCAGCTGAAATATGATTATTAAAATTATAAATAGAAATAGAAATATACACAGAATATGTATTTAATGTAACGAGTGGATCCCGGTCACCGGCGTGGCGAGTCCTCCATGATAACAGCTCGGACGGGAATGTAGACTGCTCTCATTATAAGGCATGGGTTCTGAGGCGGGAGGAAGTGTGTGTGTGTGTGTGTGTGTGTGTGTGTGTGTGTGTGTGTGTGTGTGTTGGGGGGGGGAATGTTTACTTCTTTGTGTGCACGGCTATGCATTAGCATTTGTTGGTGTTGTGTTGTTGTGATGACACGTCTGTGGTCTCTGGTCTTATAGCTTGACGGACACACACACACACACACACACACACACACACACACACACACACACACACACACACGCAAGTTGAGTATGAAGCTGGGGTAATACACTACCCTATTTTATCTCGGCCTGTGACGGTAAAAGAAAGTGAATGTAATAAGTTGGAGGAGCGGGGAAGTTATAACTATACTAATGGTAGTAAACTTTAGGAGATGGAGTAGAACGCTATTCCAAAGTTCCTTTTCCTGATGGCATTGAAATCAGGATTTAATTGAAAAATTGTTTTTTGCGACTTTATACAAACCGATACCATGTGGAGTCCAATAACCAGCACGACTTTGATTCACTGAAAAACTATTTTTCATAAACACATGCAGCTTTGGTAAATATACAGATGGGCTTTACATTCACATTCACTGCAGATTCTCAAGACAAATTGCACGCTTTTGTAGTCTCTCTCTCTCCTCTCTGTCTCTGTGCTTGGGTGTGCGTTTCAATGTTAATTGCCCAGACGAACTCTTTCCAAACAGAAAATGTAAACACATGGAGGCTGGACTCGACAGATAAGGATTCCTGTAATGGTGGCTTCGGAAAGAAAACCAGCCAGCAGAAATGAAGTCCACAGTCAACTCCACTGAAAATTGCAATCTAATTACGTGTGATGATGGATTGGCGGCTCCCACAAGGTTGTTATAAGCAGTGCAGAGAGATTGGGAAAGAGCATAAAGCAAAATAATGAGTGTCTATATATGTATATATATATAGTATATAAAGTGTATATATTTAGCATCATCATCATCAAGGGCTGACTGGGATTTCAACACATCCACAAAGATGAAATGGGTTGCGCCATTGAAAGTCACAAAACGCCGCACAAGCGGGACCCGGGCAATTATTCCGGCAGTCCATTACGGACCTATGAACTGAAAAAAAAAGTAAGTTAAGTCCAGTGTGGGCCAGCAGGCTCCCTTGACGGTCATCCTCTGGATCTGCAAACAGCCATGTGTGTAAAACACCCCGAGTGAACACATTCAGATGGATTTGACCAAAATAAACGGAAGTCTGCTTTCTGTTGGCGTGTGTCTTGTTCTAGAGGTGTGTGTGTGTTTGTGTGTGTGTGTGTGTGGGGGGGGGGGGGGGGGCAATGACCCGGTGTGACTCCCCCACAGAACACCTCCACACTCTGAAATCAAATCAATCACATCTCACTTTGAACCATCCAAACACTTCGAGATTCAAGATTTAAGATTCAAGATGTTAAATTGCCATGGGAAACAAGAACAATGAAATGCTTACGCCCCATGCCCTTCCGCAGTATGAATTTCTACAACAATACTATCCTAAACTATACAATCCTATACTATACTAAACAATAACTACAGGCCTGCTCATTTGCACACGCTGTACGTGTTGTCGGGGGGGGGGGGTCACGCTGCTGTCTGACAGACGTCCTTCTCCATAGGACCCCGTCAGCCTGCGCTGGAGTGACATATCGTTCCCTCAGACTGATACCCACTATAATATCACCTTGCCGGGTTGGGGGTAGAGGTGGGAGGGGGGTGAGAGATGGGGGGGGGGGGGAGTTGGGGTGAGTGTTGGTGGGCGGTGGGAAATCCCCAGGGTAAATATTTTTACCCTGAGGGCAAAGATACTGAAATAGTGTGGAAGACTTTATATGTAATATGTATTTATATGTAACACAGCATGTGAAAAATATGAAAATGGGCCGTTTTGGGTGTTTTCCTAGTAGTAAGAAAAAATCTGGGAACTAAATCATTACCAATAAATTTCTGTATTAAAATATTGAAATTCTACTCCCGCGGGAAACCTCTTAAAAAAACTGTTCAACGTAAGGGTACCTGTAAACGATTTTTGAAACAAATAAAATGTTAATTTGGCATTAAGTAACTCGTGAGGGGTCAAACTAGGGGTTTTCCATGATTCTGAGTTGCTTGTACCAAAACCACTTGCTTGGTGGAGAAACGGCCAAGCCCACTTTACATAAATAATGTAAAGTAGCTTTATTAGTTTATTTCAATTACTTAATACTTCGAGCAAATACCGATCCACTATGTCAAATGCTTTGCGGTGTCAATGTCTAGTGTTGGAACTGGCTCATAACCATGAACACCTAATGTCCATCCATAGTCACTGGGGTCCAGAGACATGCTCTGTAGAAGTATCTAAAAATGCAAGAAATAGTTTTTGAGAACAACATTTATTTTCAATAGAACAACCTTTATTTATTTAAGAATAACATTTTTTTACTTTTTTATAAAGTCTCAAGAATCCTAGAGTCCAAGACAGTGCCAAAGTGGAGATGTGGGTCTTACATGGGGAGGTCAGCCGGCTTGTGCTCCAAGATGGCATCTTTAAGTGCGCAACACTCGCCAACTGGCACCTTGGTGCTGAAGAGTGCCAGGGTCAGCATCTCACCTGTTAGGTACCACAGAAGCAGCTCCAGTGCCTTTATGGCTGATGCTGCAATGCCCTTGTCAAAATACTTGTACACATACAGGTGGTGGTAGTGTGTGAGGTCATTCCATTCTTATGTGGCACCAAGTCCCAGTTATCCCGGAGCCGAGTAAACAATGTAACCTCTGGCGAACTTCATGTCTCTAACTTGAGGTCAGTGAAAATGTGGCTGAGGAGCTGGTGTGGTACCCGGACCAGAGCAGTGGTCAACCCAGTGAGAGCTGGATGTCAATGCAGGCTGCCGTGAGATGGCCAGTGTTTGACACAGTGGTGTCAATGCCATGTTGAAAACCTAATCGGTGCAGCACCACCCTGCAGCAGCTTGCATGTCAGCTGGGCGATGATCATTCTGCATGGCTTGTCAGTTCCCTTCATATATGCTGGCACACCAAGCAGTTTGAGCCAGTTTGAGCCGCATCTCCAACCACCACTGTCAGACACTCCTCCAACTGGCGCACATTGGTAAGCATTGGCGTGGACTTGCTGTCCCAGTGCAGGGTGCACATTGAATTTGGTGTCCACTGCTGGTGCTGTTCCTCTCTGATGGCCTCCAGCGTGTACAAGATACAAGATACAAGATTTAGATTTGCCATTTGTAACAAGTACATACTTATTCCCCATGTACTTGTTACAAATGGCAAATAAAAATCTTGTATCTTGTATCTTGTACACGCTGGAGGCCAGCAGTAAAGAACAGCACCAGCAGTGGACACCACATCCAATGGTGGAGCAGCGCTTCATCGTCTACTGTTGCGTAGGATGTGGAGACTTTTGTCCAATTGCCACCTGACTCCTGGATCAGGCCGCTGCTGCATTGGTGTGATCTTTAACCGTGTAGCCAGTGACAAAAGACTCAGCCAAATGAGGATGTCTGATGTTCTTCTTCTTTTCCTAGTGCATGCTGGGATTTTTTCGGAGGGTAAAAGGAGCGAGACGTTTATCGTCATATTTACCGTTTATTTCTTGTGTAATGGGTTTGATTTAACAGCGTTTATAGGTGGTAGTTGTTTTGCGTTACTTTTCGTGCTTTTTGGGTGGTGTGTGTGGGGTGTTTGTGTGGGCTTCTCCTGCCGGCGTCTCGCCGGCCGGCGTCTGACGACGCCATGGTAAATGGAGACTTTGCCAAGCTCACGCGGAAGCATGGCATTAGGATCTCCGCCAGCTTCGCGTGCACTGTGGAGGAGATCGGGCTGGCCGTGGGGGAGAAGGTTGGACACGGAAGCATCAAGTCCTTGGCGCGGATGAACAGCGCGGTGGTGATCTTTCTGGATCAGGTGGAGAAGGTGAACTGCGTCATCGAGACGGGCATCACGGTGAGAGAGTTGTTTGTGCAGGTGCAGCCGCTGATGCTGCCCGCAACCAAAATTATACTGTCAAATGTTCCCCCCTTCATAACCGATGAGTTCCTCAGTAGAGAACTGTCCAGGCATGGTAAACTTGTTTCTCCTATGAAAAAGATGCTGTCTGGATGTAAGTCTCAGTTACTGAAACACGTAGTGTCTCACCGTAGACAGGTGTTTATGATACTGAACAATCGGAATGCGGAGCTTAACCTCCGCTTTCACGTTAAAGTAGATGATTATGACTACGTGATTTTTGCAAGTTCATCGGTTATGAAGTGTTTTGGTTGTGGGGAAGAGGGGCACACCGTGAGTGCCTGTCCGAAGCGCGGGGACCCGGCTCCGCCTGGTCCGGATGACGCGCCGGCGGGGCCGTCTAACGCGCCAGCGGCGGGCTCGTCCGCCGCTGCGCCAGGCCCACCCGCGGCTGTTGCGCCGAAACCGCCCGTGGCTGCGCCGGGGCGGACTGCCGCGCCAGCGGCTGATGCGCCGGTTGCAATGGAACAGCAGGTGGCTGTTGCTGAGGGAGGGGTGCTAACGCGGCCGCAGCGGTGGGGGGGGGCCCCCCTCCGGAGGCGGCCGCTGCTGCTGCTGACGGCAGCGCTGCTCCTGAGCAGTCGGCGATAGCGCGCGGTGTGACGTCTCGGACGCGGAGCGGGCGCGGGGCGAGGGCGGGGTATACAGCGTGTTTCTGGTGATGTGTCCGGCTTGGGGGACCGTGGTGTTGCACAGGGTGAGGGTGTAGGTGGTTACGTTCAGGAGGATGAGGTGGTGGTTTTGTGTGAAGCAGAAGAAAAGGGGGATGGGGGAAATAAAGATAAAAAAACAAAAACAAAGGGTGAAACCCCTGAGATAAACAATGAACCACAAGGTGATTTGGCAAAAGAGAGTGTAGGGACAGGTGAAGTCAGTAAAACACAAGAGGGAGATATGGAGAGTGGAACATATATGGGAAAATCAGGAGAGGAGCAGCAAACATGGGGGGAGCAGGTGGAGGTTGCTGAGATGGAGGAAGAGGAGGCGGCAACAGAAATGATAGATAAAAAAAAGACTACTAAACGCAGGAGTAATAAAATAAATGCATCAACCGTTGCAAAGAGCAGTAAAGTGGAGAGTGAGGAAAAGGAAGGAAGAGAGCAAGGACAGGCGGAGGAGAGCTGGGACGATTGTGCGTCTGACAGCAGCGATGTGCCAGGTGCTTTGAGCAGCAGCCAACAAAAAAGAATGTACACTGCTGAAATGATAAAAAACTACCTGGTGCAGACAAAAAACCAACACAATGTGGTGTTAGAGGAATATTTCCCAGACTTGGCCGTGTTCTGTGCATCAGCAAGGTTCCATATGAACCGAAAGGGGCTGTCTGTATTGGACGAGCTGGAGATATTTAGGCTCAAAAGAATGGTGACCAAAATAAGGAGGCAATTGGGTACTGAGTTCAGAAAACTCAATGCGTGTGTTTAATTTATTTGTTTTTATTTTATTTTATTTTATCTTTAATATCTCACTCTTAATGGACACTTTTAGAGTAGGAAGCTTAAACGTAAACGGAGCCAGAGAGGAAAGGAAGAGGGCTCTCATTTTCCAAACCGCAAAAATAAAACGTGTCGATGTCCTCTTTTTACAAGAGACTCACAGCGATGGTTTTAATGAGACGGACTGGAAGAAGGAGTGGGAGGGGGAAGTCATTTTAAGCCACAACACCTCTCGCAGTGGGGGGGTGGGCTTCCTCCTCTCCAAGTCTTTTAAGCCTGTCTCACTGGAGGTCGAGCATTTTATCAATGGGAGGTTGCTTTTAATAAAAGCACGGTTTGACCTTTTTACAGTGGTTTTTGTAAATGTCTATGCTCCAACAAACGGTACAGAGAGGAAGGTGTTTTTACTCAAAGTTAATGATGTTTTAAACGGTTGTGCCACGGAGGATTTTCTATTCTTGGGTGGGGATTTTAATTGTACAGAAAATGCTTTTTTAGATCGCAACCATGCAGAGCCGCATCCAGCATCCCAGCATGCTCTGAGGCAGCTGGTCCACTCCCACGGCCTGGTGGATGTATGGAGAAGGATGCACGCAGACAACAGGCAGTACACCTGGTCCCACATCAGGGAAAATATAATTTCTTCAGCTAGGTTAGATCGTTTTTATTGTTTTAAGCATCATTTTAACACTTTTAAATTGTGCAGTATATCACCTGCTGGTTTTACGGATCATTCTTTGCTTTTATGTGATGTTTTTATCAGAAATGTTTTACCCAGAAGTGCATACTGGCATTTTAACTCGGTTTTAACATTTGATAAACATTTTAGAGAGGCCCTTATTTATTTTTGGAGTGTTTTTAGGCAGAGGAAGGGAGAGTTTAGCTGTCTTAAGCAGTGGTGGGACCATGGTAAGACCGAGTTAAGGTTACTCTGCCAACAGCACACCCTCAATGTCACACAAGACATCATTAGGTCTATGAAAGACCTGGAGAGTGATATAGTGGAACTCGAAACAATACATGAGACCACAGGAGATCGAGGATATATTGAAATCCTCAAAGAGAAAAAGACGGCTTTAGCCAACCTGCTGGATGTAAAAGTTCAGGGTGCACTAGTGAGGTCCCGGTTTCTAAACATAAATGAGATGGATGCTCCCACCAGCTTCTTCTTCGGCCTGGAAAAGAAGAATGGGCAGAGGCGAGTGATCCACTCGCTGCTGTCAGGCACAGGGCAGGAAATAACAGAGCCAAGCCAGATCAGGAGGCGAGCTGTGAGTTTTTATTCCACCCTATACGCAAGTGAGTATGAGGAGGGGGAAACTCTGTCTGAGGGGTTCTGGAATGGACTACCTCAGGTCTCCGAGGAGGCCAACTCACAGCTCGAAGGGCCGTTAACGATCCAGGAGTTGCAGACTGCCCTGCAAGGCATGCAGGGACGGCGGGCTCCTGGTATCGATGGCCTCTCCGTGGAGTTTTATAAAGCCTACTGGGACGTCTTGTCAAATGACCTTCTTGACGTTTTTAATGAGAGTCTGGCCTCTGGCTCTATGCCAGTGTCCTGCAGGAGAGCGGTGATCACACTGCTCCCAAAAAAAGGAAACCTGCAGGACATCAAGAACTGGCGCCCTGTGTCTCTGCTGTGTGTGGATTACAAGCTTCTGTCCAAGGCTTTGGCCACCAGGCTGGGGAGGGCTGTGGAGCAGGTCATCCACCGGGACCAGACCTACTGTGTGCCCGGCAGGTCCATGGTGGACAATGTCCACCTAATTCGTGATGTTTTGGAGGTCTCCAGCTCATTGGACATTAATACTGGTCTGATTTCTCTAGACCAGGAAAAGGCTTTTGACCGCGTTGAGCACAGCTTCCTCTGGAAAGTAATGGAGAAGTTTGGGTTCAGCGCTGGTTTCATAGCCAAGATCATGGTGTTGTATAATAACATTGAGAGTGTGCTGAAGTTCAACGGTGGTTTGTGTGCTCCTTTTAGAGTGTGTAGAGGGGTCCGGCAGGGCTGTGCTCTGTCTGGCATGCTCTATGCACTCTCCCTAGAACCCCTCCTCAGCAAAATACGCTCGAAACTGCAAGGGCTGTTTTTACCTGGTTTTAATGGAAACTTGGTTTTATCAGCGTATGCAGATGATGTTGTTGTTTTTGTTAGGGACCAGACTGACATAGACGTTTTAGTTGACATCGTGAGGGAGTTTAGTTCAGCATCGGCAGCGAGGGTGAATTGGAAAAAAAGTGAGGCCCTCGCTGTCGGTGAGTGGAGTGGCGGTCTCCCGGTTCTTCCACAGAACATGGTCTGGAGAAAGGATGGCTTCAAGTACCTGGGTGTGTTCTTGGGGAAGGAAATTGTAGTCCTGAAGAACTGGGAGGACGTCACAGAAAAGATAGAAGGGAAGCTTTCCAAGTGGAAATGGCTGCTCCCTCAGATGTCTTTTAAAGGTAGAGTGTTGGTTTTAAATAACCTTGTGGCATCCCAACTGTGGCACCGTCTTACCTGTGTGGACCCTCCCTCGGGGCTACTTGCCCAAATCCAAAAAAAATTGGTGGATTTTTTTTGGGAGGGTCTACACTGGGTGCCACAGGGGGTGCTGTTTTTATCTAGAGAGGAGGGGGGACAGGGCCTTATCCACCTGGCCAGCCGAATGGCCACTTTTAGGATGCAGTTTTTACAGAAATATCTGACCGGCC
>CM051002.1:3700085-3768479 GCA_027704905.1 Muraenolepis orangiensis
TCCCTGGCTGCGATGTGTGGCAGCTGTTCCTGTGTGGCATTTCCACATGGCATTTGAGCAGCCCTTAATGGAAACACAATCAGACATAATGACATGCTCAAGAAGGGGGAGCAAAGATTTGAGCACGAGTGGACTCGGTGAAGGAGCTGAAGTGTGCTTTAATTGTGCTGATTATGGAATTCCCCTCGCCTCCCCTCCTCGTCGATACCAAGGCCCTTCACAAGAGGGGGCCCCTGAGAGACCCCCACAAGTGTTTTCCTCCCACCGACGGTGATTTCTAATTACACTTCTCAGTCCTCAAAATATCCAGCGTAGTAAATTATTATTGTTATTATTATTATTATTATTTAAAAAATGTTGTCATCGTCCTTATCGTCACCCCAGCAATATGTGCTTGTGGGTGTTGCACTTATATTAAACCACAACACCATGTTCTCCCTGTATCCCTGTGATTGTTCATCGAGGCCCTGGGAACCAATAGTGTCCCTGTGGTTGTTCATCGAGGCCCTGGGAACCAATAGTGTCCCTGTGGTTGTTCATCGAGGCCCTGGGAACCAATAGTGTCCCTGTGGTTGGTCATCTAGGCCCTGGGAACCAATAGTGTCCCTGTGATTGGTCATCCAGGCCCTGGGAACCAATAGTGTCCCTGTGATTGGTCATCTAGGCCCTGGGAATCAACATGGACTATTTGGGGAACCATTTCCGTGTCACCCACTGGTGCCACAAAGTGTTATTGAGATAATTGGGGTAATTTGAAAAGGCATTACATTCAAATCCGCCAGCTTGCACCACTACACTGCACTGTCTCGCTTTCTCTCTCTCTCTCTCTCTCTCTCTCTCTCTCTCTCTCTCTCTCTCTCTCTCTCTCTCTCTCTCTCTCTCTCTCTCTCTCTCTCTCTCCAAAGTGTTAAATTACACCCATAAAAGTAGAATAAAAGCAATGCCCTATTAGTCGTAGTACTATTACAACATTACCATTATGTTAAATGACACAACAACAAACACAAGGGAAGAGAATGCAGGCCGCTTTATCAAATATTAATATGAAGTGTGTTTAACAGACAAACAAACTAAACAAATGCATGAACTCAGCAAACAAGGGCCGGCCAGCCCCCGACTACATTCCTCCCTCTGTGTACTGTATCTATAAATATATACACACACTGTATTTATGTGTGTGTGTGTGTGTGTGTGTGTGTGTGTGTGTGTGTGTTTCTCTCTCCTCTAGACAACCAGGCCATGGTGTCCCACTCTGAGGTGAGCATCCGTATCCTGGACGTGAACGACAACCCTCCTGAGCTGGCCACGCCCTACGAAGCCTCCATCTGTGAGGATGCCAAGCCCGGGCAGGCAAGTCGACTAGTCAAGTGTGCCTCACGGCATCACTCGAGGTGCTGGAGCGATGCTGTGCAGGGCTTTAGAATAAATAAGAGTTATATGAGATGCTGCTCATACTAGTACAGTACACTACAATACAGCTTTGCTTTCCACACAAGGTGGAAGTGTGCCTTTTGTCTCACTTGGCATTAACACTTTCTAAAAAGGACATTACAAAAAGGAGGTTATGAAAGACGTAAATATCAGAGGATATTTTCTTGGGTTGAGCAGGCTTATTTTATAAGCTATAAAGGATATATAAGCTATAAAGGATAAAGGTATTTTTTTATGCATATTTTGAGTTGCCGTCGGCACCCTGTGACGTGTCCCTGAGCGCAGCATGTCAGGCTGAAGACGTAGCGTAGATGATCTGGAGGAGGGTGTGGGTGGGTGAGATTAGAGGACAAATGTACGCCTGGAAGATTAAAAAGGGGAACGTAACCCTGGGCTATTTTTCTAATAATATATGAAGGCTTTACATACGTGTCTTGTGTGGGGAAAAAAATGTGGACGCAGAACAGCTGGTCCTGTTTGGACTAAGGGTCAATTCTAATCCCTAACAAATGGTACAACTCGTTTATTTCTTATGGATATTGTTTGCTCTATGATGGATATGGGCTTTTTCCTGCTTCTGGTAGGAAAGGATCCCTTTCAGGTAGGTCTCAATACCAGGCTGCCATTGTGCTGCAGTATATTATCTTACTGTATTTGTATTTCCTTTAAGATTCAAGGTTCAAGATTCAAGATGTTTTTTATTTGCCATGTTGTAACAAGTACAATGGAATGCCTACTCCCCCATTCCCTCCCGCAGTATGAATATACTACAACAATACTGTACTAAACTATACAATACTATACTATACTAGGTTCAAGGACAGTTTTTATCCACAGGCAGTGCGCCTACTGAACTGCTAGGAGTGCTGCTACTATCATAACATGTCATTAACATTACACTATCATACTTTGCTGGACTTTCTGGTGTCATTACAGTTACTTCACTGTTCTGCACTGCATTCATGATGCGGTTGCTCTACTTGCACTTTAAAATGCATATAATATTTTAGTCATTTTAATGTTCATTTTTATTGTGTAGAATTTTTTTTGGAATATTGTGTTCAAATGAAATTAATTTTTTAATTGAAATGAATATTGCGGAAGGGAATGGGGAGTAAGCATTTCATTGTACTTGTTGCAAATGGCAAATGCAAATCTTGAATCTTAAATATACTAAACAATAATATACTATAAACAACATTGTATAATATTACCTATGATACGCTATACTATATACTATGAAGATATAAAAGTAAACGTGTATTGACACCAAATGCCAACAGTTTTGGTGGGCAATTTCCCCTCCCCCATCTCTACATTTTACAGACACAAATACAACAGAAAACGAAGACTTGTGTACCGTTTGTTGAATCTGCTGCTGTAGCTCCACAGGTTATGAATACACACATGTGTGTGTGTGGACATCTTGTTCTTCCATGGATTCACACACATGTTGGAATATATGGAAACATACTGTATATATGATATATGTTACCATATATTGTGAGAAATAACCCGCAGCCACCCCTCTCCTGTCATCCGCTACTGTTTACCTGTTTACACAAAACCACTCTGTAACCTCCGAGGTCGGAGGCAGCGGAGGCAGATGCCACTGCTTTAGCCTCCCAGACTCCTGCTCCTCTTTGTTCTCCCGTCTGTGTGTGTCTCTCCCTGGAGACCAAATTGATTTATAGAGGCCCGATACAAGAGTCCTTTGAATCATGGATGAGTGGGTTGTATTGGTTTAAATATTCAGTGTATTACCATGCAGTTTGAACAGAGGGAGAAGAAGGACTGGGGTGCAACAGAGAGGAAAAAAGTTTACGTCCATTCCAGCTAGGAAAGCTTGTGGACTGTGCAGAAAGCGTGGAGTGTTTCAATTAAGGACCACCGATTGATATCATACATCTGTGAGCCGCAAGGTCTTAAACTCTTGAAGTTGATGTAATTTAACAAAAATGAGCCATGCGTGAAATTTCACTCCTTGAAAGATATAATTAAATAGAAATAGAAAGAAATTAAATAAATCAATCCTAGACTTTTGCCGATTACGACTCCTGCTGGAGTTGCAGAAATGGACACGGGATCGGTGATTTCTGGGCCCTGGCCTCAGCTGGACCCAATTTTCATGTGCAGAATCAGAGCAATTTTGAATGTGTGTGCGCTTCTAGCTTGGAGCAACATGTACATGTGTATAATGCTCAGGCCTCTGCCTCTCTCTCTCTCTCTCTCTCTCTCTCTCTCTCTCTCTCTCTCTCTCTCTCTCTCTCTCTCTCTCTCTCTCTCTCTCTCTCTCTCTCTCTCTCTTTTGGTGGCTTGGACTGACAAATGTCTATATGATATGTAATACATTGTAAAATTATATTATAAGTATTTGTTTAGCTCTGTGTGCTCCATACTTCTGGTTTCTGTTGTGTCTGTGATGTTATGGTTTATTATCTTTGTCCTTGCAAAGAGTTGAGTTGGAGTTGCCGGGCTGAGATTGAGAGGGATTGTGTTTGTGCCTTGGATCCAATGCTGTCTGAAACCATATTGGCACTCCAGGGGGTCCCCCCCCCCCCACACACACACACACACTGTTTGGGATACTTGGGATATGTGTTGGGTTTTGTAAAAGTGTATGACACACTTGCACAATCTTTAGCATATTTTCCTGAGCAGAAAGAGACTGGAAGATCGACTCTTGAGTCAAAGCGATTTTTGAAGAACAACAAACCTAATGAATTGCTGGTAGTAAGAAGAACCAAGGAAGAACAAATATCAGAGGCACAGGATTTTTTGTTTGTGGAAGTTGAATTTCTGTTTTAAGTGTATCCCAACAGTTGTCCCAGAGTGTAGCTGAACAAATGCACCTGCAAGTAAAAGTTAACCCAGTATAGTGCTAGGAATTAACATAAACATTAGTGGTATTTTAGCATTGAGCATTTTGCAAGTAATTTAGGAAAAAACATGACGTTGTTGAAGTCACCAGATATGGCGATGAATGCGCTGGCCGAGGGCGGAATGTAAACAACCAGGATGATTACATGGGAAAACTCTCTTGGTAGATAGTACGGTCGTAGACTTTGGGCAAGCAGTTCAATGTCCGGGCTACACATACGTTCTTTAACTGTGATATGTCCAGTATTACACCACTTGCTGTTAACGAGAATGGCAAGTCCCCCACCTTTCCTTTTGCCACTCTCCCTGTAATTCCTGTCCGCCCGTACCGTCTGAAAGCCGTCCACAGACACGTTGGAGTCTGGGATGTCCTTGTGTATCCATGTCTCAGTGAAGCACAAAACACTGCTCTCATAATACACCCTCTGACTCCTCACCAAGGCCGCTAGCTCATCCATCTTGTTAGCCAGCGATCTTACATTTCCCATGATGATGTAGGGAAGATAAGGCTTATATCTCCTCCTCTTTCCACGGTGTTTCACTCCTGCCTTACATCCCCTGTATCTCCTCCTCATCAGCTCCTTGTGGAATTCAGGTCTCTCCCGTGCCGACATATGCGGTCAAAGAGACAACAGCTGACTCTGTGTGTAAACAATGGCTCCGCCGACGCCGTAATGTTGTGCAAAGGTGGAGACACGTTGAGTCTACAAAGTCGACAAATCATGCATGTCCCAAAGATGAGGATCACAACAACAACTTTCCACAGCATCGTGGACTTAAAAAACTGAAAACTGAGAACAAAACTAATCTAAAAACCAAACAGTAAATAAGAATAAATTACTAAAAAGCAGGAAAATAACAGAGAGCAACTGTTGTTGGCTGCCGCATCCACAGCGCCGGATCGGGTTAAGTGACGGGGGAAACAAAACTAATCATCCTTACGGCTTCTGTGCTGCGCAAATTCAAAGAGCTGCCTATGGTTATTTTAGTCATTCCCTAAACCGGCTTGCCTAGGGTGGAATCCCCCGGGTGGAGGACCCCTGGTGGAGGCCCCTGGGTGGAGGCCCCCGGTGGAGGGACTGGGTTAAGGTCCCTGGGTGGAGGCCCCCGGTGGAGGGACTGGGTTAAAGCCCCTGGGTGGAGGCCCCCGGTGGAGGGACTGGGTTAAAGCCCCTGGGTGGAGGCCCCCGGTGGAGGGACTGGGTTAAGGTCCCTGGGTGGAGGCCCCCGGTGGAGAAACCGGGTGATGGCCCCGGGTGGAGGACCTCAGGTGGAGACACCTGGGTGAAGGCACCGGTGGAGGCAACGGGTGGAGGCCCCGGGTGGAGGCCCCGGGTGGAGGCCCCCAGGTGGAGACACCTGGGTGGAGGCACTGGGTGGAGGCCCCGGGTGGAGGACCCGAGGTGGAGACACCTGGGTGGAGGCACCCATGAAGGCACCAGTTGAAGGATACGGGTGGAGGCCCCCAGGGGTGTAGGCCCCCAGGTGCGTGCCCCCAGGTGGAGGCCCTGGGGGTCACGAGCCACAGCACCGTGGCTCGTGAGCTTGAACTTAATTTGGGTTTTCGTGTTTCACACGACACTTTCTCATAAATGAGGGAAAAAACAAGTCCAAAAGGCTGTGCAGAGAGTAAACGTAATTACCTCCTTTTTTCTTTCACCTGGCAAACATGTTCGACCGGCGCTGACTGGTGGCCCATCCCTGTTTGTATAGGCATTGATTTACCTTTTGGTTACGACGCAAACAAACAAACACACATACATACATGCAAAGACTCTCTCTACACACACACACACACACCAAGCTGTGCAAATCTGCCATTTAATAAGAGTTAAATGTGTGATATGTTTAAATATTTAAGCCTTTTGCCTGTTTTCCTTGGGGTTATGAGTATCCCCTGATTGATAGCAGTTTTTATTTATTTTCTAATTATGTGCAAACACATTTATTCTTCAACCAAATCAATTTAATCAAACTGTCACTTATTCAACAGTGCCTGTGTGAAGCCAGCCGTTGTTGGCTGTTTGTGTATGTATAGCCATATGTAGTTGACTCTCAGAACATATATAAAAAACAATAAATTATTCATGATTTCAGAATTAGATTCATGAATAGTAATATGTGTTGTTTTTCTCACCATCTCTGGCAGCAGAAACGGAGCTTGCGGAAGTTTTTGGTAGATGTATTATTATACCAGTGGCTAGTCCCTGACATCCGTCATAGCCAACAAGTCATACAATAGGACACCACATGACCCAATCTGACTTGTGGTTCGTACCTTGCAGAACCCATTGTGCGGTGGGCCGCTCAATGTAAGTATTTATGTCACATCTCAGTCTGTGTTGAAGTTGCTTCCCAGAGGACAGTGTGTGTGTGCTGCTATGTCTAGTTTTTCTGCACGACTTGTAGCATAGAAAGATCTCTTTGACTCTTGAGTCAAAGCGATTATCCAAGAACAACAAAACAAATTAATTGCTGGTGGTGTAACAGATCTCGTGCACCGAATAGACGCCACACAGCTGTCTTTTTATAAAAAACACTCGTGGTGTTTTTCTTCTTCTGTCCTTGGGCTTCAGCCTCGAGAAACCATCCATCTCAACTCAAAGTTTGCGTTTTCACATTGTATATCAGTCTGGCCTTGGCTGGGCAACCGATTGTTTTCCACGTACAGGCGCTGCCATACTTTTCACACCTGAGCCGCTTGGTCTGTTTGAATGGAATCCTGGTTCATTTGGAGTGTTGTGAATGCTCATTGGAACCAACAAACAAACAAAAAAACTCCAGTCTGCTTAAAAACGGCGGCTCTCGGTCCCCATCCCAAGTGAAGTATGCTTGGGTTCGCTTTAGGCCAGAACGGGATCCCAACCCTCAAAATCGAGTCAGGAAGGTACTAAGTGACACGCTCACTCTCTGCACGCTTGCCGATTACGGTCAAAAGTAAAGCAAAAACATCTTCTTCTCTGAGAAAAGCCTCTGTCGTTTGCTCTACTTTCCTTCCACCTCTTGACTTCTGCACACCCTGCTTCGTCATGAACTAAAGCTCCTCTCCCTGGCCGCCCGTCGGTTCCTATCATTTCTTATTTTTTTGGGAGAGGCTTCAATGAGCCGGAGGCCAGATTGTGGACTGCAGAGAGAAGCAGAATGTGAACTTGCGACATCAAGATGGTCTCAAGGCTACCACTGCTGATAAGGTGGTACTTAAACCTCAAAGGAGCTTGCTTTTGCAAAGCATTACTTTTACGCTACATATCCATGAACACATATATAGCCTGCTCATACGGATGTCATTTGTGACTGAGATGATGATGACTCATATACATCCCAACCATCCCCCCCTTCCACACACACACACACACACACACACGCACACACGTATGGCATTTACACTGGCATGGCATGCACATTAGCATCACAGTGTGTTACTGTCACATGCGTAGCATTTCAGATCCGCCGTGCCACATTAGCTGGGTTAATGAGGACCGGTGGCACCGGCTCTCTTATCTGTTAGTGTGAAGCTGCGGCGGTGAATCTGATTAGTTTATCGTCGTCTGAAGCCTTTTACACCGCGGCAAGTAGGTGAAATGATGCACCCGACGGAGGATGTATCCTCCCTGTCCAATTAACCACCGGAATACAATATTGGCCTCTTGTTGCTCACCAATGATCATTTACAAATTTCGTCTTTAATGCTCTACCACTGCTAGTGTATGTAAGTGTGATGAACTGGATATATATATATACAGTACATATAAGCATAGGCACCGATTTATGTTACTGCTGGTGGGTGCTCTAAAAAGTTGAATGCCCGTCCCTCGACGCCCAAGATAAACCTTTTGCAAGACCATAGCCTACATGACTTTTTGCCAGGATTTTGAAAAAGTAGTCAAAAGTATGCATTTCAGCACCATAGGAAATGAACAGCGAACACCGACACCGACACACACACATACACACAAGTGCCCGTGGAGCTTAAAGTCAAGCCGTGAAGTAACTTTCAGCACAGTAGACAGCTCCACTTGTTCATTGATCACTACCAAGCCATTAATAAAACAAATATGATTGCATTTAAAAAGTTTAACTAACGAAACACACCATGAAACGCACGTAAAGTAATAATCAATGCCACCAAGATGATATAGTAAAATGACTCACATGAACATAGGCCAAGTGCACAATCAGAGAAAAATATTCTTGATCATGTGTTGTTAATGGAAGTGGGGCATTCATGTTTTTATCTGTAGTGCAAACCTCACAAAATACCTTGTTTTTTGTGGCATCATAGGCTATCCACGGGATTTGTTTTTTCCAACTTCGCTGCTGTGGTTCTGTCGTTTTCTTTGTTACTGTTGTTACTAACGTTAGTTGACTGGGCACTGATGCAACTGGAAGTAGCACTAGTGGAAATTGTAGCATCGCTTGATGTTTAAAAAAATGTTTGTAAAGTTTCCAGCCAGTCTTTCTCTACATTGGCGGTTCATCTGACATGCACGTGCAGCGGTACAACATCGCTCCATCGTCGGGAGCAACGTTCTGTGATTGGTGGTTAGGGTTAGGAGCAACGTTCTGTCATTGGTGGTTAGGGTTAGGAGCAACGTTCTGTGATTGGTGGTTAGGGTTAGGAGCAACGTTCTGTGATTGGTGGTTAGGGTTAGGAGCAACGCTCTGTGATTGGTGGTTAGGGTTAGGAGCAACGTTCTGTGATTGGTGGTTAGGGTTAGGAGCAACGTTCTGACATTGGTGGTTAGGGTTAGGAGCAGGGGACTGACAGTTCAATAACCAATCACAGCAGTGCAGTCCCTCTGGTTGATCTAATCCAGCACCAATCATGAAGTTTGACATCAAATCAATCTTCAAATCAAATCAAATTTGGCCACGACTGGCGCATGTGGGTGCTCGGCAATCTCCGTGGGTTCTCGGCAATCTCCGTGGGTGCTCGTGCCCCGAAGCACCCACGGTATCGGCGCCTATGCATATAAGTGATATATATAATTACACATTCATGATATAGTTTTACAAATTGTAGTCTAGTTGTATTGAATTTTATAGTTTTTAACAAATACATTTGAAAAAATTTGCTTCATATTTTCTAATCGAGTCGGTCAGTTAACGATGTTCAAGAAAATGACAGGATGAATGATGTACTGCACAACCCATGTCAGTCTGTCAGTCTTTACTGCACCAACACAAATGTTTAAATGTGAAAACGGGATTAATCCAAGCTTCACTTGTGATCTGTCTCACACCCTCTGGTTGATAGAATAGTCGCTATAGGGCTATCAACTTCTCAACTGGCTTTCAATGCCTTTCCTCTAATCTCCATCTGAATCAGCCAAACAAGGAGGAAAGGAGCTGAAGGAGCTACCACCGTGGCCTAGCTGTCAAGTCTCTCAGCCCATCCAGAACACCCAGCAACAGCCAGTCCAGGGACACGACAGCCAGCCAAGGCAGCAGCCCTAGGTCTCCAGGAAGGAGGGGGAGGGTGGGTTGGCGGTCACACTGGGGAGGTGTATGGACAATTGGGTTGGGGGTTGTTTTAAGTATTTTTTTATTATTGTATATATATTTTTGGATGGGGGCAGGGGGGGTAATTCATTTGGTGTTGGGGGTATGTGGAGTGTGTGTGGTTTGTGGCTGGTTGAAGCAGCATCGTCTGGCCCCTGTGATGGCTGGGGGCTGGTGAAGCTGCTGTGGGTCCTTGGGTCCTCCAACTATCACAATGGCTATTCACCCTGCCTCCACTAGAGGGCAGCGTCTACCATCATTCACATCTACCCCACACCTGCAGTGCATTATAATTAACCTGCCTATAAGACTCTCCAGCATACCCGGACTGATTCCCGTTGCCTGCCCGCCCTGTCTGGTTCCCGATCTACCGCCCGTCCCTGACTACGCTTCTGCCTGTCCCTGCCTGGTTCCCGATCTACCGCCTGTCCCTGACTACGCCTCCGCCTGCCCCTGCCTGGTTCGTCTACCCTGCCCCGGTTCTGATCACCTGCCTGTCCCCGACTACGTCTCTGCCTGTCCCTGTCTGTGTGATATTTATCGCAATAAATACCACCTTTGGTGTCCGTGTGCAGCATTTGGGTCCAAACCTAACCCGTGACAAAACAATCTGGCCAGGATGGACCCAGCGCACACCCCCACACCGGAGGACCGCCTCGAGAGGACTGAGGATGCCCTCTCTCATCACAGCAGACACCTGGAGTTGGCTCAGTCAATCGTGGCACTAAAGCGGACGGTAGGGTTGCTCGTCACGCAGATCCAGCAGCGTGATGAGACCCAGACTTCGCTGGGCGCTTCAGCAGATGTTTCCGCCTCCGCACCGCCCACCTCATGTGACGTTTTTCTCACGGGTCTGGCCGACTACGTCAAGGACGAGTTGGTTCCGTTCAATTTACCCGCGCCGCTTGACGGACTCATCGAGTTGGCGTCACGGGTGGATCAACGCGTGCTGGCCCGGAGTCAGAGAGCGTCATCTGAGAGGTCCCGGACACCTGAGGGACCACACCGGGAGGAGCTGGAGCCAATGCAGGTGGGCCGCACCAGCCTCACCTCGTAGGAGCGGGAGCACCGCCGCCGTGGTAACTTGTGTATGTTCTGTGGTGGGTCAGGTCATTTCGTTGCTCGATGCCCGTTAAAAGGGCAGAGCTCACCACTAATGGGGAATTTATGGGTGAGCCAAACCTCCCGACTGTTCCCCAATCAGAGACCCTTGTGCCATGCCTGACCGCTGTTAGCTGATGGTTCTCACACCATCGCAACATTCATTGACTCTGGTGCTGATGTCAACATCATCGATGAGAACCTCGCGCTGCAGTTGGTCATTGGTCATGTTCCCCTACCCTGTCCCGTTCCGGCAAATGCCCTGGATGGCCATCTTCTGGGGACCGTCTCCCATCAGACCACGCCAGTCCGCATGCTCTTATCTGAGAACCACCATGAAACTATCCAGTTCTACATCCTGCGGTCCCCTCAGCTCCCCCTGATCCTGGGCTACCCCTGGCTCCGCCGCCATAACCCTCACATTGACTGGGCCTCAGGAGCCATTGTGGGGTGGAGTCCCTCTTGCCATTAGGTCTGCCTTAAGCAAGCCGCCGCGCCCCAGCACTATTTTTGTTCCTCACCTGCTCTAGACCTGGCCGGGGTACCGGTTGAATACCGCGATTTTCAGGAGGTGTTGAACAAGGCCAAGGCAACGTCTTTACCCCCTCACCGCCCTTACGATTGTGCCATTGACCTCCACCCATGTACGTCGCCCCCGAAGGGCCACCTGTATTCCCTGTCCGCACCTGAGAGAGGGGCCATGGAGGCCTACATCAGCGACTCTCTGGCAGCCGAAATTATCCGTCCCTCGTCTTCACCGGCTGGAGCGGGGTTCTTCTTTGTGGAGAAGAAGGACAGGTCATTAAGGCCCTGCATAGACTACAGGGGCCTTAATGACATCACAATTAAGAACCGTTATCCGCTCCCACTGATATCATCCGCCTTTGAGTTGCTACAGGGAGCCGTGATCTACACTAAGCTGGATCTGCGGAACACCTACCACTTGGTCCGGATCCAGGAGGGGGACGAGTGGAAGACGGCCTTCAACACGTCCACCGGCCATTACAAATATCTGGTGATGCCGTTTGGTCTTACCAACGCCCCGGCAGTGTTCCAGGCGTTGGTTAACAACGTGTTGAGGGACATGCTAGACAAGCATGTGTTTGTTTACCTGGACGACATCCTTATTTTTTCGAAGAACAGGAAGGAGCATGTACACCACGTCCAGGCAGTCCTCCAGCGCCTCCTCGAGAACTCCCTTTTTGTGAAGACGGAGAAGTGCGAGTTCCATTCCTCCTCCGTCTCGTTCCTGGGGTATATTGTGGGACAAGGGACCATGCAGATGGACCCAACCAAGGTTTCCGTGGTTACATCCTGGCCTGCTCCTGAGTCCCGCAAGCAGCTGCAACACTTCCTCGGGTTTGCTAACTTTGCTAACTTAGCTCCACCAAGGCCTCGTTCCAGTGGTCTTCCTCGGCAGAGGAGGCCTTCCAAGGACTCAAGGCTCGATATACCTCCGCTCCCATCCTCCTAGTCCTGGATCCTGACAGACAGTTTGTGGTGGAGGTGGACACCGCCGACGTGGGGGTAGGGACCATCCTGTCTCAGCGGTCTGCCAATGACCAGAAGCTCCACCCTTGTCCGTTTTTCTCTCGGCGACTAACACCGGCGGAGAGAAATTACGACATTGGAAATCGGTAGCTCCTAGCGGTGAAGTTGTCTTTGGAGGTATGGCGCCACTGGCTTGAAGGGACCAAGTTTCCCTTCCTGGTTTGGACTGACCACAAGAACCTGGAGAACATCCAGTCCACCAGGAGGCTGAACTCCCGACAGGCCATGTAGTCCCTTTTTTTTTACAAGGTTCAATTTCTCCCTCGCCTACCGTCCCAGGTCCCGTAACGTCAAGGCTGACGCTCTGTCACGTCAGTTTGTGGAGGGGGGGGAGCTCGCCGAGGGTCCTGACACCATCATACCTGCTCCGCGGATGATGGCCCCTCTTGTCTGGGAGATAGAGGAGAGGGTCAAGGCCGCCCTGGTGGGCCAGCCCGGTCAGAGCACCTGCCCTCCTAATCGTCTGTTTGTTCCCCAGCCGTTGAGGTCTGATGTCCTCATTTGGGCCCACAACTCCCGGATCTCCTGCCACCCCGGGATTCAACGCACCAAGTGGGTCCTGCAGCAGAGGTTCTGGTGGACCACCATGGAGGAGGACACTCAGGAGTTTGTCAACGCCTGTCCGGTTTGCAACCAGCATAAGCCCTCTCATCAGGCTCCTGCGGGTCTCCTGCCGCCTTTGCCTGTGCCCCATCGTCCCTGGTCCCACATATCCCTGGACTTCGTTACCGGTCTGCCACTGTCCAACGGACACACCCCCATCCTGACGGTGGTGGATCGGTTCAACTGGCGATGGCCCACTTCATTCCCCTGCCCAAACTCCCCTCGGCCAAGAAGACAGCTGAACTGGTCTTGGGTCATGTCTTCCGGCTACATGGTCTCGCCACCGACGTGGTCTCCGACCGGGGGCCCCAGTTCACATCTGTGTTTTGGAGGGAGTTCTGCTTGCTGATCGGGGCCACCGTCAGCCTGTCGTCTGGGTTCCACCCCCAATCCAATGTGCAGACGGAGCAGAAGAACCAGGAAATGGAGACAGCTGTTTATTTGATGAAGAAATGCTCCTATCCTGTCCTCCACCATGTAAATGGTCACCAGCCGCCAATGAAAACAAGACACGACAAGGGTTAAGATGTGGTACATTCAGACTGGCTGTAAGTTGTTTGATGTTATCTTCCCCAGCTGCAGGATTTCTATCATTTATATTTATATACAGACGTTTTAATATAAAGGGGTGAGTACCGTGTTGAAACAGACAGTATGCAGTACGACAGTACTGTCGAGGTAATAAAACCGTACTCCGTAGACTGTGGAGAGTGCGTGTGTGTGTGTGTGTGTGTGTGTGTGTGTGTGTGTGTGTCCGCCACCAACATTCAAACTCGTCGGTAGCGTAAGAAGGTCAAGTCAGGTATTGATGCGTATATAATGTGTTTTTTCATGCGTGTCTGGTGCAATTTCTCGCCAGGCGAACGTGCCGGACAACACAGATGCTACTACTACTACAGCTACTAATACTGCTTTACGTGGTTTGGTTTAGTTTCTCCTTCATTGAAATGAAACATTATGTGATCTTGAAGAAGCTCTACCCCTCCCTCTCTCAACTGTGTGTGTGTCTCCTTCTCTCTCTGTCTCACCGTCTCCTCTCTCTCTCTCTCTCTCTCTCTCTCTCTCTCTCTCTCTCTCTCTCTCTCTCTCTCTCTCTCTCTCTCTCTCTCTCTCTCTCTCTCTCTCTCTCTCTCTCTCTCTCTCTCTCTCTCTGAACTCACATGACTTTTTTCTTCCCTTTTGGGGATCAAACAGTAGGTCACCTCATCCTGTGGGGATGATGTGTGTGTGACTAAGCTTATTCCCTGACTGACTGACTAGGACGGTTATGTCATTTGTGACAAGACTTTACGGAAGGGGCTTGGAAGTGTGCACAGAGGCGGGCTGTCACCAGTGTCCTTGAAGTCATGTGACCTCCCGCTGTGCCTATTGTATTCTGTTCTGTTATTTCATTATTTTTCTTCTTCTCAAAAACATTGGACTGCTGACTGTTTGGCATATGAATAGACTCGGGCATACTGGATAAAACCATTGAGACTGGCATATACAATAAAACTACACCTCTGTTGGAGAGGGAGAGACAGATAAAGAGAAAGAGACAGAGACAGAGACAGAGACAGAGACAGAGACAGAGAGACAGAGACAGAGACAGAGACAGAGACAGAGACAGAGACAGAGAGACAGAGACAGAGACAGAGACAGAGAGACAGAGACAGAGACAGAGACAGAGACAGAGAGACAGAGAGACAGAGAGACAGAGAGACAGAGACAGAGACAGAGACAGAGACAGAGACAGAGACAGAGACAGAGAGACAGAGACAGAGACAGAGACAGAGACAGAGACAGAGACAGAGACAGAGACAGAGAGAGACAGACAGACAGAAAGAGAGTGAGCACATCTCTACCTGCTGTGATGGGGGAGATGTGGTTAAAAAAAAAGAAGAAGAAAAATCTCATTAGTTATTTGCTGACTTCCAAACAACAAAACGTCGCTTTGCGTAAGCCCACTCCACCACAGAGCTCCGCGGTAATGAGAAAAGCTAGGAGTGGATTTTAGGGAGATTACCTTGTCCCAGTGCATATAGATAGTCTCACCCTCATCCTGCCCTTACGCAGAGCAGACGGACGGCCCATGGATTTGAGGCTGTTTAGTAGTAAGTGCATCTGAAAGGGGAAATTCATACTGCAGCTGAAACAGTGTTGTACGCAGTGGGTGAGCAAGAAGTGGAATGTTACAAGATGCAAAATACATATAAAGTACAATGGTATGCTTACTCCCCATTCCCTCCCGCAGTATGAATTACAAAAATACAATATTACAAAAATATCATATAAAAAAATCCTTTGGGTCGTTCATCAAGGCCTACAGGTTAAACCAGCCACCACCACCACACACACTCGAGGAAAGAGAGCTCTTGCATGTATCATCTGCTCTGTTCACCATGATTCAAAACATGATTCAAAACATGATTCAAAACTTATTCAAACTGTGTCCTTATCTTCGGGAGCAGCCCTCAATAAGCCATTTTAATGGCGTGTTGCAGCATCGACTGCTACAACAAGTTATTCCAATATACATTTGCGGACAATTGTTCATCGCCATCAAATACAATACCGGCATGGCACAATATGTAACGTTTCATTTTTGTTCAAGCACAAACTCTCTATTGTCCCACACAAAAGCATGTTAACCCATCAATACCTGAGGTCTATTGCTTTTGTTTTGTCCCAATGATTTACCTGTCAATATCTCTGTACACTGCCGGTTGCAGATAAAAATAATAGGCATGCTTCCACGTTAGTGTTTTGTTTTCCTGTATGAGTATTCCTGAGTACTGTGGAAATAGACAAAAGTCTATTCATGTCAACACAGCAACAACAAATAATTACCTGCGTTTAACCCTGAAATGTGCACTTCTCCTTCTTCTTCTTGTTCTTCTTCTGTCTTGTTCTTCTTCTTCTTCTTCTTCTTCTTGTTCTTCTTCTTCTTCTTCTTCTTCTTCTTCTTCTTCTTCTTCTTCTTCTTCTTCTTCTTCTTCTTCTTCTTCTTCTTCTTCTTCTTCTTCTTCTTCTTCTTCTTCTTCTTCTTCTTCTTCTTCTTCTTCTTCTTCTTCTTTTCCTGGTGCATGCTGGGATTTTTCGGAGGGTAAAAGAGAGAGAGGAGCGAGACGTTTATCGTCATATTTACCGTTAATTTCTTGTGTAATGGGTTTGATTTAACAGCGTTTATAGGTGGTAGTTGTTTTGCGTTACTTTTCGTGCTTTTGGGTGGTGTGTGGGGTGTTTGTGTGGGCTTCTCCTGCCGGCGTCTCGCCGGCCGGCGTCTGACGACGCCATGGTAAATGGAGACTTTGCCAAGCTCACGCGGAAGCATGGCATTAGGATCTCCGCCAGCTTTGCGTGCACTGTGGAGGAGATCGGGCTGGCCGTGGGGGAGAAGGTTGGACACGGAAGCATCAAGTCCTTGGCGCGGATGAACAGCGCAGTGGTGATCTTTCTGGATCAGGTGGAGAAGGTGAACTGCGTCATCGAGACGGGCATCATGGTGAGAGAGTTGTTTGTGCAGGTGCAGCCGCTGATGCTGCCCGCAACCAAAATTATACTGTCAAATGTTCCCCCCTTCATAACCGATGAGTTCCTCAGTAGAGAACTGTCCAGGCATGGTAAACTTGTTTCTCCTATGAAAAAGATGCTGTCTGGATGTAAGTCTCAGTTACTGAAACACGTAGTGTCTCACCGTAGACAGGTGTTTATGATACTGAACAATCGGAATGCGGAGCTTAACCTCCGCTTTCACGTTAAAGTAGATGATTATGACTACGTGATTTTTGCAAGTTCATCGGTTATGAAGTGTTTTGGTTGTGGGGAAGAGGGGCACACCGTGAGTGCCCATCCGAAGCGCGGGGACCCGGCTCCGCCTGGTCCGGATGACGCGCCGGCGGGGCCGTCTAACGCGCCGGTGGGGCCGTCTAACGCGCCGGCGGCCGGGCCGTCCAACGCGCCGGCGGGGCCGTCTAACGCGCCGGCGGCCGGGCCATCCAACGCGCCGGCTGGGCCGTCTAACGCGCCAGCGGCGGGCCGCTGCGCCAGGCCCACCCGCGGCTGTTGCGCCGAAACCGCCCGTGGCTGCGCCGGGGCGGACTGCCGCGCCAGCGGCTGATGCGCCGGTTGCAATGGAACAGCAGGTGGCTGTTGCTGAGGGAGGGGTGCCTCCCACTGTGGCGGCCGCTAACGCGGCCGCAGCGGTGGGGGGGGGCCCCCCTCCGGAGGCGGCCGCTGCTGCTGCTGACGGCAGCGCTGCTCCTGAGCAGTCGGCGATAGCGCGCGGTGTGACGTCTCGGACGCGGAGCGGGCGCGGGCGAGGGCGGGGTATACAGCGTGTTTCTGGTGATGTGTCCGGCTTGGGGGACCGTGGTGTTGCACAGGGTGAGGGTGTAGGTGGTTACGTTCAGGAGGATGAGGTGGTGGTTTTGTGTGAAGCAGAAGAAAAGGGGGATGGGGGAAATAAAGATAAAAAAACAAAAAAAAAGGGTGAAACCCCTGAGATAAACAATGAACCACAAGGTGATTTGGCAAAAGAGAGTGTAGGGACAGGTGAAGTCAGTAAAACACAAGAGGGAGATATGGAGAGTGGAACATATATGGGAAAATCAGGAGAGGAGCAGCAAACATGGGGGGAGCAGGTGGAGGTTGCTGAGATGGAGGAAGAGGAGGCGGCAACAGAAATGATAGATAAAAAAAAGACTACTAAACGCAGGAGTAATAAAATAAATGCATCAACCGTTGCAAAGAGCAGTAAAGTGGAGAGTGAGGAAAAGGAAGGAAGAGAGCAAGGACAGGCGGAGGAGAGCTGGGACGATTGTGCGTCTGACAGCAGCGATGTGCCAGGTGCTTTGAGCAGCAGCCAACAAAAAAGAATGTACACTGCTGAAATGATAAAAAACTACCTGGTGCAGACAAAGAACCAACACAATGTGGTGTTAGAGGAATATTTCCCAGACTTGGCCGTGTTCTGTGCATCAGCAAGGTTCCATATGAACTGAAAGGGGCTGTCTGTATTGGACGAGCTGGAGATATTTAGGCTCAAAAGAATGGTGACCAAAATAAGGAGGCAATTGGGTACTGAGTTCAGAAAACTCAATGCGTGTGTTTAATTTATTTGTTTTTATTTTATTTTATTTTATCTTTAATATCTCACTCTTAATGGACACTTTTAGAGTAGGAAGCTTAAACGTAAACGGAGCCAGAGAGGAAAGGAAGAGGGCTCTCATTTTCCAAACCGCAAAAATAAAACGTGTCGATGTCCTCTTTTTACAAGAGACTCACAGCGATGGTTTTAATGAGACGGACTGGAAGAAGGAGTGGGAGGGGGAAGTCATTTTAAGCCACAACACCTCTCGCAGTGGGGGGGTGGGCTTCCTCCTCTCCAAGTCTTTTAAGCCTGTCTCACTGGAGGTCGAGCATTTTATCAATGGGAGGTTTCTTTTAATAAAAGCACGGTTTGACCTTTTTACAGTGGTTTTTGTAAATGTCTATGCTCCAACAAACGGTACAGAGAGGAAGGTGTTTTTACTCAAAGTTAATGATGTTTTAAACGGTTGTGCCACGGAGGATTTTCTATTCTTGGGTGGGGATTTTAATTGTACAGAAAATGCTTTTTTAGATCGCAACCATGCAGAGCCGCATCCAGCATCCCAGCATGCTCTGAGGCAGCTGGTCCACTCCCACGGCCTGGTGGATGTATGGAGAAGGATGCATGCAGACAACAGGCAGTACACCTGGTCCCACATCAGGGAAAATATAATTTCTTCAGCTAGGTTAGATCGTTTTTATTGTTTTAAGCATCATTTTAACACTTTTAAATTGTGCAGTATATCACCTGCTGGTTTTACGGATCATTCTTTGCTTTTATGTGATGTTTTTATCAGAAATGTTTTACCCAGAAGTGCATACTGGCATTTTAACTCGGTTTTAACATTTGATAAACATTTTAGAGAGGCCCTTATTTATTTTTGGAGTGTTTTTAGGCAGAGGAAGGGAGAGTTTAGCTGTCTTAAGCAGTGGTGGGACCATGGTAAGACCGAGTTAAGGTTACTCTGCCAACAGCACACCCTCAATGTCACACAAGACATCATTAGGTCTATGAAAGACCTGGAGAGTGATATAGTGGAACTCGAAACAATACATGAGACCACAGGAGATCGAGGATATATTGAAATCCTCAAAGAGAAAAAGACGGCTTTAGCCAACCTGCTGGATGTAAAAGTTCAGGGTGCACTAGTGAGGTCCCGGTTTCTAAACATAAATGAGATGGATGCTCCCACCAGCTTCTTCTTCGGCCTGGAAAAGAAGAATGGGCAGAGGCGAGTGATCCACTCGCTGCTGTCAGGCACAGGGCAGGAAATAACAGAGCCAAGCCAGATCAGGAGGCGAGCTGTGAGTTTTTATTCCACCCTATACGCAAGTGAGTATGAGGAGGGGGAAACTCTGTCTGAGGGGTTCTGGAATGGACTACCTCAGGTCTCCGAGGAGGCCAACTCACAGCTCGAAGGGCCGTTAACGATCCAGGAGTTGCAGACTGCCCTGCAAGGCATGCAGGGACGGCGGGCTCCTGGTATCGATGGCCTCTCCGTGGAGTTTTATAAAGCCTACTGGGACGTCTTGTCAAATGACCTTCTTGACGTTTTTAATGAGAGTCTGGCCTCTGGCTCTATGCCAGTGTCCTGCAGGAGAGCGGTGATCACACTGCTCCCAAAAAAAGGAAACCTACAGGACATCAAGAACTGGCGCCCTGTGTCTCTGCTGTGTGTGGATTACAAGCTTCTGTCCAAGGCTTTGGCCACCAGGCTGGGGAGGGCTATGGAGCAGGTCATCCACCGGGACCAGACCTACTGTGTGCCCGGCAGGTCCATGGTGGACAATGTCCACCTAATTCGTGATGTTTTGGAGGTCTCCAGCTCATTGGACATTAATACTGGTCTGATTTCTCTAGACCAGGAAAAGGCTTTTGACCGCGTTGAGCACAGCTTCCTCTGGAAAGTAATGGAGAAGTTTGGGTTCAGCGCTGGTTTCATAGCCAAGATCATGGTGTTGTATAATAACATTGAGAGTGTGCTGAAGTTCAACGGTGGTTTGTGTGCTCCTTTTAGAGTGTGTAGAGGGGTCCGGCAGGGCTGTGCTCTGTCTGGCATGCTCTATGCACCCCTACCCTCAGCAAAATACGCTCGACACTGCAAGGGCTGTTTTTACCTGGTTTTAATGGAAACTTGGTTTAATCAGCGTATGCAGATGATGTTGTTGTTTTTGTTAGGGACCAGACTGACATAGACGTTTTAGTTGACATCGTGAGGGAGTTTAGTTCAGCATCGGCAGCGAGGGTGAATTGGAAAAAAAGTGAGGCCCTCGCTGTCGGTGAGTGGAGTGGCGGTCTCCCGGTTCTTCCCCAGAACATGGTCTGGAGAAAGGATGGCTTCAAGTACCTGGGTGTGTTCTTGGGGAAGGAAATTGTAGTCCTGAAGAACTGGGAGGACGTCACAGAAAAGATAGAAGGGAAGCTTTCCAAGTGGAAATGGCTGCTCCCTCAGATGTCTTTTAAAGGTAGAATGTTGGTTTTAAATAACCTTGTGGCATCCCACAAAAAATTGGTGGATTTTTTTTGGGAGGGTCTACACTGTGTGCCGCAGGGGGTGCTGTTTTTATCTAGAGAGGAGGGGGGACAGGGCCTTATCCACCTGGCCAGCCGAATGGCCACTTTTAGGATGCAGTTTTTACAGAAATATCTGACCGGCCCGGCTGATTTGGTGTGGAGAGAGGTGAGCAGCTGCATTCTCAGACGCGTGAGTAACCTGGGGCTGGATGCTGCTCTGTTTTTAACAGATTTAAACATCTTAAAGTTAAGTGGGCTACCTCCTTTTTATCAGAGCGTTTTTAAGTCTTGGGCCCTTTTTGACCATAAAAGGTGTCCAAAGACTGACTCTCTGTACTGGTTGTTGAGAGAGCCCCTGATCCACAATGCCAGGTTGGACGTCAGCAACAGCAAAACACCCGGCCTGACGGTGGCGCTGTGCCGTTCCAAGACCCTGTGCCTTCAGCAGCTGGTGGATGCAGTGGGGCCGGAGCTGAGCGATGCCCAGGCCCTGGGCTCTCTGCTGGGTCTGCACTCTGTCCGGGTGGCCCAGAGGATCCTTCAGCTCTGGAGCCAGATCCTCTGCCCTGAGGAGAAGAGACTGCTGAGGAGCTACGGACAGGGAGGAGCCAGGCCGGACCCAGCAGACCCGTTCCCAGAGATCTACCTGAGCCCAGGGCTCGGAGAACTGACCGGCCCCCTGCTCCAGGTCGCAAACTCCGAAAAAATGACAGTACACAGAGCTGATAGGAGAACAATTTACATGAACATTGTGAAAGCGACCAACAGAAATGTGCTGAAGGACAGGGCCTCCACTGTGTGGAGCACCAGACTGGGCGCAGGAAGCGGACCAGGCCCACAGTGGAGGATTTTATACAAACCTCCCATAAAAAAACGTACTGCCGACCTCCAGTGGAGAATTTTACACGGTGCCATTGCCTGTAATTCTTTCATCTCCACCTTTAATCCTGCTGTTTTTAACAAGTGTCCATTTTGTGGTTTTAGAGAGACTGTTTTCCATGTTTTTACAGAGTGCAAGAGACTCACGGGTTTCTTCACTCTTTTAACATGGGTTTTTAATCTTTTTGGTATAGTTTTCACGGAGAGTGTTTTTATCATGGGAGCTCCAGAAAAAAAAGCAAAGAAAGAAAAGTGGCAGCTCCTAAACTACCTCTCGGGCGAAGTGAAGATGGCCATCTATTTAAGCAGGAGAAACAGAATAGAAAACAGGAAAGGGGAAGAGGCTAAAGCAATCTGGCTGTGTAACATAAGGGCCAGACTTTGTTTAGAGCATCGCTTTTATAAGCATGTTGGAGACTTAGATGCTTTCAAACAGCGGTGGTGTCACGAGGACATTGTGTGTTCCGTTGTGGAAGAGAACTTGCACTTTGCACACATTTTTAGGCCCTAGTTGTTAATGTACCATTTTGAGTGTTTTTTTTTTTTTTTTGGGTTTTGTCTTTGTTGTTTCTGTTGTCTTTTTGTTCAGTTATTTTGATCAAAATTTAGCTAGTGTAAATAAAGTGTTTTTTCAAAAGTCAAAAGTCTTCTTCTTCTTCTTCTTCTTCTCTCCTCTTCCTCTTCCTCTTCCTCTTCCTCTTCCTCTTCCTCTTCCTCTTCCTCTTCCTCTTCCTCTTCCTCTTCCTCTTCCTCTTCCTCTTCCTCTTCCTCTTCCTCTTCCTCTTCCTCTTCCTCTTCCTCTTCCTCTTCCTCTTCCTCTCCTCCTTCTCCTCCTTCTTCTCCTCCTTCTCCTTCTTCTCCTCTCTGCAGTTAATTCACACCATCAGCGTGGTGGACCGGGACGAACCCCAGTCAGGGCATCACTTTCACTTCAACCTGGTCCCCGACGCCTCCAGCAACCGGCACTTCACTCTGTGGGACGTGAAAGGTGAGCCACCAGCTCCCCCACAGACCCCACAGCCCTCACAGGCCCCCACAGCTAATATTACTATTATTACTACTATTATTCTATATATACTATTTTATCACTTCGAAGGCACAACAATAATGTCCCTGTGTCAAAATACCAACTGCGCCCCCTACCGCAATTGAAAATTACTGTACAGAGGACCTTCCTCCCCAAGCTCCCCATTGAAGTCCATTATAAAACTGCCGGACCCAAGCGGCCGGTGAGTCCTGTTTTTTAACATTAGTGTATACGGCAGTAAGGGGGGACAATCTTCCCTTAGGGCGGGTCTAGCCAGAGGCTCTGGGAACCAATCAGCACTGAGCAGGTGAATACACATTCTGAGTTTTGGGGGCAGCCTTATCATCCCGCAAGGATGTCTCTTGTGTCATTCATTATTTCCTCATTCCAGACAACTAGATTTAATACTGTAACATTTTGAGTTCCGACCTCAAAGTTTTCCAGGTGCATGACCCCAAACGTAAACAGAAAGCATGGCTGACCGTGACAAGGTGGTGTTTCTTTGAATCGCGATTAGACAATTGACGTGATTTACGTGCATTCCTGGTATTACTATATGAAAGTATGTCTTATTTTAATTAAATACAGGTACATTAACATTTTTTTTGTACAACTACCCACTGATTATAGAGCTTCTTCCCCCTCAGATCACAATCGATTTCAATTCTGTTTGGATTGTCTGCTAAAATGACCCACTAATTCACGGTCACCATTAATTGTGAGGCACCTTTCCTCCCTGCCCTATTTTAACAACTACCAGCCGCCACTGACATACAGTATATATATATATAAACAGTGTATATATACATATATATATATACACATATATATATATATATTTATATATATATGTTTTCGGGATGTAACAGTTCCATGGATCCCGAGTCGCGGTTCCTTCATCTGAGCCGTGAATATACTCGGAAGCCACTGACTTCCTCAACACAGTACTTAGTATATCTGGATATTGTGATTTTTAACAGTTCAGAAATTAAATGGGAAAAATATGCGTCCAGTAATAGTAGTAGTAGTTAGTAATAGTAGTAGTAGTTAGTAATAGTAGTAGTAGTTAGTAATAGTAGTAGTAGTTAGTAATAGTAGTAGTAGTTAGTAATAGTAGTAGTAGTTAGTAATAGTAGTTATAGTCCATGTCGGGACAGCCACATTTTTGTTATATCTAAATCTAAATCTGGAGGATTGAATCCTCTTTATTGGTCACATACACACACAGTGAAATGTGTCCTCTGCATCTAGCCCATCGTAGTATGAGGAGCAGTGGGCAGCTATGGTATACACAGCCCTCAGGGAGCAGGGCAGGGGTCTGGTGCCTTGCCTTCCTGCCCTACAGTAGCTTAGTCTGTTGGGACTGAAACGGCCCACAGATTGAGAACTGGTCCTGGATCTGGAGAAAGGAGCCTCGGAGGTGGTGATTAGACCTCTACTCTTCTCCGTGGGTGTTATATATAGCTGTTATATATAGCTGCTCACTATGTTTGTGCAAACAAACCGTTACACTTGACCCAATAACTAAAAACCTGAATCACACAATATCAAGCAACTATGGTGTGAGACTAAAAGTATTCCAATGTTACTTGTCATTAATAAACAAAATGGCAATTTCAGCTTTCTGCTGAATTATTTTTTAAGATATTTAAATCTCTCTCTCTCTCTCTCTCTCCTCTCTCTCCCTCTCTCTCTCTCTCTCTCTCCTCTCTCTCTCTCTCTCTCTCTCTCTCTCTCTCTCTCTCTCTCTCTCTCTCTCTCTCTCTCTCTCTCTCTTTTCGCTCTCTCTGTGGCTAAAGCAAATGTTAACAAGATGCATCATTTTTCATCACAAATTCACTCTTCCCGTCAACTCTTTCTTCCTTCATTATTTAACGCCATATTAAAAAGCAGCGGCACGGCTTCTAAGTGATGACTTTGGCTTTGCTTTAGCCGTCTCTCTCTTCATCTGCGTGGTTGAGTGTGTGTGTGTGTGTGTGTGTTTTTTGCCAACCTAATGGTTCTGTTCCGAGCGGGGAATTAATAACTCCAAGGCCCCCCCATGCTTACCGGAGCTCTGAGAGATGTGGTCGTCGTCCCAGTGAAGTTTGATGTCCAGCTAAATGGAGATGGATCTGACACCCAAAGAATGTCAGGGGATTGTGTGTGAATTGTGTGTCCCTATGTGTGTCCATTCAAACTCAAACACGCCCACTCACACACACGCCACCTCACAGACACACACACACATGCACAATCATGTATGCATTCAAATGCAAAAAGACACACACACAAACACACAGACACACACACGAAAACATACACACACAAAAACAGCAACACACACATACACACACACACACCATAACCTTGCTCTAATTAGCTGTTGGTACTCGCTTCTGGTGGGACTCAAGTACCCCCAGTCCTCCTCTACCTGAGGTGATGAGGACACACACACACACACACACGCAAGTACACACACACATACACACACACAGACACACACACACACACACACATACACACACACACAAACACATACACACACACACATACACACACACTGCAGTGTCAAACTCTTGTCTAACGTCTTGTCCTCTCCTTGATCATGCTGTTTCACACATGTGTGAAGGACATTAGGCAGTGCGTCACTTTGACACTCGTACAATGAGTTTGCGCCCCTGGCACCACCCCCCCACACCCCACACACACACACGCAGAAAACACAGACGCACACACGCTAGTGCACACATGCACACACCGTGCAGCAGCTGACGGGGAGGGAGGCGTGGATGAAGGGGGAAACCCACACACTGCTTTCATCCTCTGTCCTCGCATCACCAGCTCCCCTACCGCTGCTGGCATATTATCAGGACCATCGCACACACACACACACACACATCCACAAACACGCACACACACACATATACACTGACCAACATGGCCCCTCGTGCTCCAAAACAAACTGTGTGATTTGTTGTTGTCCTGGTCTATCACCAACCCTTTATTCTGTCTGTCTGTCTGTCTGTCTCTCTCTCTCTCTCTCTCTCTCTCTCTCTCTCTCTCTCTCTGTCTCTCTGTCTCTCTGTCTCTCTGTCTCTCTCTCTCTCTCTCTCTCTCTCTCTCTCTCTCTCTCTCTCTCTCTCTCTCTCTCTCTCTCTCTCTCTCTCTCTCTCTCTCTCTCTCTCTCTCTCTCTCTCTCTCTCTCTCTCTCTCTCTCTCTCTCTCTCTCTCTCTCTCTCTCTCCTGACCCCGGCTTTAAGTGGTCACTCTTTCCCTTGCATGGTGGCTTATTAATGAATCACCTTGGGAACACAACACAGACCGGTACTCCCCTAGCTATTTCAAGCTATTAGCTAGTTTCCCTTTGAAAAAGGGACTTAAATATAGTTAATGTAATGTGCAGCTACGCTTGTGTAACAAGCCTCAATGATTATCGTCCAGTGGCTTTAACACCCATAGCCGTGAAGTGCCTGGAAAAACTTGTCATGTCGCATATTTACTTTTCCATCCCTGAGTCCCTAGATCCACTCCAGTTTGCATGCAGACCAAACAGGTCTGTAGACAATGCCATCTCCCTGGCACTACACACAGCCCTGGAGCATCTAGACAGGAGGGACACCTATGTCAGATTTCTGTTCATTGACTACACCTACAACAACATCGTTCCCTCCAACCCGGTCCTGAAACTGAGGGACCTAGGTCTGGCCCACCATCTAACTGGATTATGGTCTTCCTGACGGGCAGGCCTCAAGTGGTGAAGATTGGGAGCAACATCACATTCACTCTGGTCCTCAACACCAGAGCTCCCCCATAGCTGCTGTCTCAGTCCCCGGCTGTACTCGCTGTACACACATAACTGTACTGCTACACAAAGCAATAATCGGATTATCAAGTTTGCCGACGACACTATAGTCATCGGCCTGATAAGCGAGGACGACGAAACTAGTACAGAGATGAGGATATTTCGGCTGATGCGATGCAAGGACAACAGCCTGGCAAGTTCAGCAAGACCATGCAAGACCATCTCTCTCTCTCTGTCTCTCTGTCTCTCTGTCTCTCTGTCTCTCTGTCTCTCTGTCTCTCTCTCTCTCTCTCTCTCTCTCTCTCTCTCTCTCTCTCTCTCTCTCTCTCTCTCTCTCTCTCTCTCTCTCTCTCTCTCACAAAGCACCACCCATCAGCCACAACACACCCTGGGTCCAGAGGTGACAGACAAGCCACCAGGCGTGTGTTTTCTCCTCTCTCTGTTTGTGTTCTCTCCTCCATCATCATCAGAGAGAGAGAGAGAGAGAGAGAGAGGAGAGAGAGAGAGAGAGAGAGAGAGAGAGAGAGAGAGAGAGAGAGAGAGAGAGAGAGAGAGAGAGAGAGAGAGAGAGAGAGAGAGAGGTGCACTCGTCAACACTCTGGGACACCACTTGGAACTCTCCTAATTGCATAATTATATTCCTAAATCAAGTGGCACAATCACCACCACACCTTGTCACCGTGGTTACCGCACACTTTCTAATTGTTTTATGCTGAAGCCTGGATGCCAGAAAAGACCACAAATAAAAATGTAAAAGGGACAATGAGAAAAAACAACAAAATGCCCACTAACTGTTGACGTAATATATTTTTCATCTTATTCTACATCTTATACTTCTTCTTCTAGTTCTTCTTCTTCTTCTTCTTATATATATATATATATATATATATATATATATATATATATAAACAAAAGTACACATACAAAATGTACAAGTTACTAAATTACAAATATTACCCCAAAAAAATAAACACCAATGTACATATTTAAATCATTTTCATAATTGCTCGTCACTTCATCCACCACCACCACCTCCCTCCTCCTCTCCATCACGTCATCCGATTCACAGACAACACCGCCGGCATCCGGACACAGCGGTCTGGCTTCAACCGCAATGAGCAGAATGTGTACTTCCTGTCCATCCTGGTGGTGGACAGTGGGCCCCCCGCCCTGAGCTCCACAGGCACAGTCACCATCCACGTGTGTGGCTGTGACCCAGGTGACGACACACACACACACACACACACACACACACACACAGACATGCACACGCACGCACACATACACACGCACACACACGCACACACACACACACACACACACACACACACACATCCACAAACACGCACACACACATACACACTGTGACCAACATGGCCCCTCGTGTTCCAAAACAAACTGTGTGATTTGTTGTTGTCCTTTCCAAAACCTCACTCCAAACCATGAACTGGTTAAACTGGTTCACAACACGTGTTTCAGCTCCATATTGTGAGAACACAGCGGGATGATTTTCACTGGGTTTTGTCCTGTGTTGTTAATGTAAAGAGCCAGGAGGTATTTTTAAACACCAAGTTGTTTGTGTTGTGTTTGTGTTTTCCACTCAGACGGAGCCATCCTGTCGTGCAGCGCTACGGCCTACGTGATGAGTGCTGCACTCAGCCCCGGAGCGCTGATAGCACTGCTGGTCTGCATGCTCATCCTCATAGGTAAGTTGGAAGGGAGGGGGGGAGAGAGGGAGGGAAGGATGGAGGAAGGGGAAAAAGGACGGAGGGAATGAATAAGAGAGGGAGAGAGGGGGGGAGGGAGGCATAGAGAGAGGGAGGGAGGGATTGAGGGAGAGATGGAGGGATGAAGGAAGGGATGGAAGGAGAGAGGGAGGGATGGAGGGAGGGAGAGATGAAGGGATAAAGGGAGAAAGGGAGGGATGGATGGAGGGAAGGAGAGAGAAATGGAGAGAGGGGGGAGGGAGGGAGAGGAGAGAGGAAGATAGGGATGGAGGGAGAGAGGGAAGGAGAGAGCGAAGGAGAGAGGGAGGGATGAGGGAGTGAGGGAGAGAGGGAAAGAGAGAGGTATGGAGAGGGAGGGATGAGGGAGTGAGGGAGAGAGAGAAGGATTGAGGGAGAGAGCGGGATGGAGCGAAGGAGAGATAGAGGAGTGGAGGAAGAGAGAGGGATGGAGGGAGGGAGGGAGAAAGAGAGATGGAGTAAAGGAGAGATGGAGGGAGAGAGGGAGGGAGAGAGGGGGAGGGGGGGAGAGAGGGAGGAAGATAGAGAGAGCGAAGGAGAGAGGGAGGGATGAGGGAGTGAGGGAGAGAGGGAAGGATTAAGGGAGAGAGGGAGGGATGGAGCGAAGGAGAGAGAGATGGAGAGAGGGAAGGATGGATGGAGAAAGGGAGGGATGGAGCCAAAGAGAGAGGGAGGGAGGGAAAGAGAAAGAGAGATAGATGGATGGAGGAAGAGAGAAATGGAGCGAAGGAGGGAGGGAGGGATGAGGGAGTGAGGGAGCAAGGGTAGGAGGGAGGGAGAGAGGGAAGAAGAGAGGGGGAGGGAGGGAGAGAAGGAGTGAAAGAGAGAGAGGTACGGAGAGGGAGGGATGCAGGAGTGAGGGAGAGAGAGAAGGATTGAGGGAGAGAGAGGGATGAAGCGAAGGAGAGAGAGAGGGATGGAGGGAGGGAGAGGGGGAGAGAGGGATGGAGGGAGAGAGAGAGCGATGGAGCAAAGGCGAGAGGGAGGGATGGAGAGGGGGAGAGAGGGAGAGAGGGAGGGATGGAGAGAGAGAGGGAGGCAGGGAGGGAGGGAGAGTGGGATGGAGAGAGAGAGGGAGAGAGGGAGTAAGACAGGGAGGGAGGGATGGAGAGAGGAGAGATGGAGGGAGTGACTGAGGAAGACAGGGAGGGAGGGATAGAGAGAGGAGAGATGGAGGGAGTGCCTGAGGAAGACAGGGAGGGAGGGATAGAGAGAGGGAGGAAGATGGAGGACAATAGGGAGGGAGGGAGGGATGGATGGATGGAGGGAGGGAGGGAGGGAGAGAGTAAAAGAGGGATGGAGGAAGAATTAGAATACATACTGGATCAACTAAAAGGATGGATCGAAGAATTAAAAAACAACGGGAAAAGAAGGTTTAAAAGGCCTAAAATCGTACAAGCATTGCTTTGAAACACTAGCAGCACATACTGTCAATGCATGTGGACCCATTCCGGAACGTTATGCAGAACAAAAGAGTGGCTCCTCTGCCACTAGGCACCAGACAAACTGCAACACCGCCGGGGTGCCTCATGAGCAGCCCGGGACATGGTCTCCCCCCCCCATATGCTCGTGCCACCAGCGACCGCAGAAGACGAAGCCTTCGTCAAGCGTTCATTTCTGATGAGCACAAGTTGAGCACAACTTTACTCTGCGTAACTAGAAGCCTAAGATGAGCCCACTTGAGGGCAGACAGAGGACACAATTCAACGCAGGTTCATACTGTCACTTCTTCTTCTTCTTCTTCTTCTTCTTCTTCTGCTTCTTCTTCTGTGGCGTAGGCGCTGGTGCATTCACACACACCCCCCACCCCAAACACTTGTAAGTTATTTTCAAAAAGCGCGTCTTGTGTGTGTGTGTGTGTGTGCGTCTGCGTGCGTGTTTGTGTGTGTGACTGTGTGTGTGCGTGTGTGTGTGTGTGTGTGTGCATTCGTCGATGAGATGAGAGGCAATCATTGAAGAAGCTTTGAGCTGTCATACTTAAGGGCGGGAAAATGCTACTTAAACGTGCAACGCACGCAATGCGTCCACTTTCCCGCCGCCGCCACTCGTGCGCTCCAGCGAGCTTCCATTAATGGATCGACCGCCGTGGAGGATGAAGAAGACGTCTTCACAGGAGGGGGGGGGGGAAGTTCCAGCGGTCGTGGGGGAAACAGAACAGAAACCAGGAAAAGAGGACCTATGTCGTACAAAACGCATGCATATTTCATGTTGGACACAGCACACATGTTTTTGCTTGTAGTGTCGATTTTGTCTCTATGGAGATGGGTTTTGCGGAGGCCCCCGGGTAAGAAGAGGGTTTTTTCTTTTTCTTGGTCCTCTGAATGCGTATGGATCCACTTGACTCACTCCAGGGACACCATGGGGGGGGGGGGGGGGGTCCACAGTACCGCAGAGAGCAGGAGGAGGAGACAGACTGAGAAAAAAGGCCGGCTCTGCACTCCCGTCCCTCCGGAAAAACTGGCCCAAAATACACACAGAATTAAACCTTTTTATTTTTTCTCCCCTATAAGGCAACACACACACGCACGCAGACACACAAGCAGGCGCACACAGGCACACACACACACACACACACACACACACACACACACACACACACACACACACACACACACACATACACATACACACACACACAGCCTCCCAGAAGGAGACTTGGGCTGAAGTGGCTCAGTATTTTCCTGTGTGAATGTTTCATGAGCTGTTCGTCCATCCTTCCAGTGGTTCCCTTGTTCTTCTTTGGTGTAAGTGTTTTGTTTTTTAAACACTACATCCACGTCTCTCTCTCTCTTCCCTCCCCCTTCCCCCCATGAGGGACGCTGTCAAAGGGACCATGTGACCAGGTGGCGCCCGCCCCATAGAGACAAATAAAAGGGACACACACATAACTTTTAAGACCCATGGTAATGAGGGTGGTTGATGTTGTGCTTTCGTTAACCGAAAAGCATGCGGTCTCCAAACAAGTTAAAATGTTAAATTATCGGGTTGAAAAGCTTCAACAGGAATACTTTGAATCTAAGAGGAGAGACGCACCCCCTTCTTGCAGCTAAGAGGCAAATAGAAAAATAAAGCTGTATTAGGACAACGTTGAGGTTTAAGATCCCCTTTAGGCTCCACGTCACCTCGCCTCATCGTGTTGAAAACAACCACTCTCAAACCCAATCCCCATGATACTGTTTAGTGGTTGAGTTATTTCACATTGCTACATCAGATTCAAGATTCAAGAATTGTATTTGCCATTTGCAACAAGTACAATAGAATGCTTTCAGTAGGAAATTATAGAACACAATACTATAAAAATACTATACACAATAAAAAAAGAACATAACAATCACCATAAAGTGATAGATGGATGATATGGGAGTTTTATTGTGCAAAAAGCATTTAAAAGCATTTTAAAGTGCCAGTAATGCAGCAGCATCATGAATACAGTGAAGTACAGTGCAGAAGGGTGCAGTAACTGTAATGAGTCAAGTAAGTCCAGCAAACTAGATAGTGTAATGCTAATGACAATGTAATGATAGTGGCAGCACTCCTAGCAGTTCAGTAGCCTGTCCACTGCCTGTGGATAAAAACTATCCTTGAACCTGGTAGTGCCCAAACCCAAAAGCAATTATGGAGACTGCAGAGGACATTACCCAGAATCACATGGCCCGTGTTAAACATTGCACCCCATCATGTATAATACATTGGGAGCAAGTTGTAACGTTTTCTCTCGTTTTGAATCCCAGAGACACTAATTGGCCCCCAGAAGTCAATAATAGCGGTTTGGCAGATTGATTTTGATCAGTAGAAGCAGACAGCAAAGCACCTCATCAAGGCAATGATGGACAGGCTGAGCAGCAGGTTTCCCGGGTCTCTGCCAGTCATCATGTGGACTGTAACATGGGGGGGAGGGGGGGGGGACAGACAGCAGTGTGCTAACAGTTATCTCCTGGTGATAGGAGCAGATGGCAGAGTCAGTGTGAGGCCAGACTCCACAGTAGTGGGTTGTACCCTTGTGGTGTCGGAGCGCCGATCTGAGAGCCTGCTCTGCTGTTACTACTCATGTTGACACTAGTTGCTCCACAGCCTCCTATCTTTCTCTCTTCTATGTCCCTCTCTCTTTTCTCTCTGTCTCTCTTCGCTCTCTCTTCGCTCTCTCTCTGTCTCTCGTCGCTCTCTCTCTCTCTCTCTCTCTCTCTCTCTCTCTCTCCTCTCTCTCTCTCTCTCTCTCTCTCTCTCTCTCTCTCTCTCTCTCTCTCTCTCTCTCTCTCTCTCTCTCTCTCTCTCTCTCTCTCTCTCTCTCTCTCTCTCTCTCTCTCTCTCTCACACACACACACTGTTTGCACCGGCACTGATGAGAACAATGAAAAACGAATTCCTGGCTAATTACGCTACAAACAAACAGTACCTCCGTCAGTTCATTACAGGTGGGAGGTTGGGGTGGATGGTTGGGTGAGAGGGGGGGAGGGGGAGGGGGAGGGGTGCTGCGTGATGAATCCATTCCACTGCACTCCAGCATCTGCACGCATCCTTTCCAATTACGGTCCATCTGTCACGGTGAACCGTGGGCCGGCGCTGCCCAAGGGTTGCATGAACCGTCTTGTCAGGAACGCTACATCACATCACATCTGTACACAACACGCCACGACGCCTTATGCTTAAATACGAGTGATTGATGTGGGGGGGGGTAAAACACAGAACGGCATTGAACACCGTCCCCCGTAATCCCAAGATAATCCACTCCTCTACAAATTGTCTTTGTTGTTTGCTGACAAAAAAAAGAGAAAACAACATCAAATAGCGACTATGAGATGTGTATCTTCATTATACATTACGCACACACACACACACACGCAAACACTCACACACACACACACACACACACACACACACACACACACACACACACACCTTTCCCTGCGCAGCAGCGTTGGGCTTATCTGTATGCATGGCAGAGTTCACCACAACGAGGCTCCCTCGTCAAATTACCATCCTCATCGGTGTGGATTTAGAGTAATTGTCTACCCCCCCCCCCCCCGCCCACACACAGACACGCACACACACACACACACACACACACACACATGCACACACACGCACACACACACACACACACACACACACACACACACACACACACACACACACACACACACACACACACACATGCGTAGAAGCGTGCAGCGTTGGAGTTGAACACCCAACACACAAGCACCCCCTCCCCGCCCCGCTCTTCCCCCCAAGATAATTCCCGTTTACGGGTTTACTGAACAATTCGACGCAAGTGAATGGAGTCCAACGAAGGGCGTGGGAGACAATGTCGGAGCGGAGGGATCATTAGATCAGCGGATACTCCACCCGGTCCCCGTGCCCCCCCCTCTCTCCCTCTCTCTCCCCCCCCCCCTCTCTCCCTCTCTCTCCCCCCCCCCCCTCTCTCCCCCTCTGTCCCCCTCTCTCTGTCCCCCCCTCTCTCCCCCCCCCTCCTCTCTCCCCCTCTCTCCCCTTCTGTCCCCCTCTCTCTCCCCCCCCCCCTCTCTCCCCCTCTCTCCCCCTCTGTCCCCCTCTCTCTCCCCCCCCCTCTCTCCCCCTCTCTCCCCCCCCCTCCTCTCTCCCCCTCTCTCCCCCTCTGTCCCCCTCTCTCCCCCCCCCCTCTCTCCCCCTCTCTCCCCCTCTCTCCCCCTCTCTCCCCCTCTGTCCCCCTCTCTCTCCCCCCCCCCCTCTCTCCCCCTCTCTCCCCCCCCCTCCTCTCTCCCCCTCTCTCCCCCTCTCTCCCCCCTCTGTCCCCCTCTCTCTCCCCCCCCCCTCCTCCTCTCCCCCTCCTCTCCCCCCCCCCCCCCCTCTCTCTCCCCAACTTTCTCCATAAGCGTACGCGCACACGTTTTGATCTCCCTCTCTCCTCTCCTCTCCTCCCCAGTCGGCCTGCTTCAGGTCAGTTCCACTAAAACAAGGGATACAAGAGATACAAGATACAAGATTTGTAAATGCAATTTGTAACAAGTACAAGTACATAGGAACGCTTACTCCCCCATTCCCTCCCGCAGTATAAATCTTAAAAACAACACGTCGTCCGTGCCGCTGTCACCGCTGTTTGTTTTGCAATTTTTTTCTCCCCGACAACAAAAAAGAACAAAAACAAGGGAATAATGCTTGCGAAAAATAAATAACGAATAATAATAATAATAAATGGTGCTTTTAAACTCATGCGCTGACAGGGGAAACTCGCTCTGTTGTAGCCTTGTAGCATCAGCAACCGTGTCTCACGTCTCCCATCACTATGTGTTTTTATTTTATTTTATAATTTGCTGCCTATTGCAATGCAACACATTGGCCAAAAGTTGTTTACACGTTGTTAATAACACGTTATTTTTTATCGCCTTGCTATCCCCCCCCCCGCCGCCGCCCCTGTCACCCTCGTACATTTCGGCTGTTGAATTTGGAGAAGATTGCATCATCAAAGAGAAAAGAAACAGCTGAGAAAGCATAAACAGACGTGATTAACTCTGAATCAACTGGTCCTTTAGTTCCAGTCCGGTAAACAAACAACTGCAGTACATATTTATGATCTAAGACATCCCCTCATATTGACGACCGTATTAGTTCCAACAACTGGAATGAGGCGTGTGTGTGTGTGTGTGCATTTACTATCAAGGAGACAATACAAAGTGATTTTATCCCCCACCCCGCCCCCTGCTGGCTTTGCATAATATGAGAGAAACTGTAGTAACAGCAGCAGCTATAGAAAACAACCAGCTAGACACCCAGTGGTGTGGCAGAAGAAACAGCCAAGCGCTTCCCTTCTGACAGACGCCGCACGTACACCTCATCAGCTAGCATGCTGTGTTCTGGCATTTTAAATGATATCGGCTCACATTCTTTACAACCCTGTAGCACAGCCGCAGCCCTGCAGCTGTCAGACAGAACTGTTCTTCATGACGTACAAGTGTTGGTTCTGTATACAACTATAGCCTCCAATGTATTTTCTCCTTTATTTTAAATACCATTATGATGAAGAGACTAGGTGGTCGCTTCAAGGTGAGAGACTAGCGTGTAGTTCCTCAAACCGCCTTCGGGTGGCGGATGGTGGCAGAGTGACCCGTCACCATCAATGGAGCAGCAGTGTAGCTCACAGATTCCCTGGCTCCTCCTAGCCAAATGTCGAGATGTCCTTGAGCAAGACGCCCCTAACCCTAACTGTCTCCTTGCATGGCTGACTCCGCCGTCATGGTTGAAGGTGTGTATAAATGTGTGTGTGTGAGGCATGACTTGTAAAGCGCTTTGGATAAAAACGCTATATATAAAAGGGAGTCCATTTACCATCATGTCAACAGGAAGAAATTGTTCGTGTAGGATTTGAGTGGCTAGTTCATCTTCATAATGTGTAATGTATGTTTCATTCAAAAGTTATTGTGGGTTGAATATGAATGAGTTTTTGCCATAGACTGGTGTCATAATGTCATACATACATCTTGTATGTAGACTGACACAACATTATACCACAGGTCGATGTGACCGATCCACCTGATTACTAAAATAGCATAACAGCACACCTAGCTGTGCTTAACACAAAATAATTCTTAATCCCTGTGATATCACTCTGCCATTGATTCGACACACAACACGGCGCTACAAGCTTAAAATATGACATTTGTGGGCCTAGTAGCAAAAATCAGTCCATGAAAAAATATTGTCCGTTTCAACTAGCACGTTTTGTGTATATAGGTGTGGCATTTTTTTAGTTTCCCACAATCTCCAGACAGCATTGGCTTCACAACTGGCTGACTGTCACACTCGCTTGCGGAACAAAGTCACTATTGTGACAATGTTGACGTTTAAAGAAAATCCCCCTCTGGTGTAAAACTGAATCCCTTCAGGGAGTGCCTCGGGGGCAGAGGTCGCGGTCTGTGGAGGTGACAACATCATTGACGATGTCTCGGATGACATATTGATACACAAATTGGAATTCCGTTAAACCTTTAAAATAAATCCATATCCATAAATCCTGAGTGAGGAACACTAGAGAGGGGGGGGGGGAGGGGGGGGAATCAATGCTGATGCGTTCATAATCTCCCTTTTGAGAAGACATCAAGATTCAAGATGTTTACAATGGAATGCTTATTAACACTATGTACTATATACTATACTTCAGTGGCGAAGCGTGTCTATCACAACTGGACCTTCTGTAGACCAGGGGTTCCCCAACTTTTCAGCCCGCGACCCCCAACATAACAGACCCCCCCCCCCCCACTATCACCGGAGGGACTGAAACATTGAAACAACGTGTGCACAGATCTTCACCATCGAGAACATCGTGAAGTCCAAGGGGGTGGGGAGGTAATCGTGATATTGAAAATTGTGTGGGGCTTTTTTTTCAGCTGCAAATGATACTGTCGTAAATCTGTCGGAATCAAAATTCCTTTATTCGTCACCCGTACATATATAAAAATATCTATGCACACGTTATTATTAACAATAAAAACCTCATGGTCACATCAAGAGGATTCTGAAATCATCTCGCGACCCCCCCTCGGGGTCCCGCGCACCCCCCCCCCCCTCGGGGTCCCACGACCCCCACTTTGGGAACCCCTGCTGTAGACCACCACCCCCACCATCACCATTCGAAAATTCAGTTGTTCTAGTCAGACGGACGTCACGGAGGAGTCACTTTATGCCTTATCTCATTTAGGCAGATCAGATTGTCGCAGCCAATTTCCAAGTGTACCCTAGTTGTAAAGCAGTGTCCATGTAGTGACGTAACAGCCCAACACAGACCACCACACAGGCTATCGGTTAAAGGGACGGTCTAACACGCTTCACGTGAAAAGGCTTAACTTAACTTTGGAACTTTAAGTTCCAAAATAGTGATCATTAATCACCAAATGTCTCTGGCATATGTCTTGTCATTAGCACTTTCACCTGTCAAAATGAAAGTGAAAAGGTGAAAGTGCTAATGACAAAACATATGCAAATTAGGTGATTATTGATCGCGGTTTTGTAACTCTTAGTTACGTTAAGTCTTTTCACGTTAAGCGATGCAAAGAAAGATCAAGTCCAAACTCTCAATTCAAATGCACAAGAATGCTTAACAAACCCAAGACAGCCATTAACTAATCAGTCAACAAGTGTGTGGAAACAAAATGCACCAACCAGCTCAACGAGACGCAACACTGAGACAAAACCAGCAAAGACAAATGAGTGTCACTCACCAATGATGTTCACTGACCAAATCCATTCTCCTGTCCTTCTGGATGAATGGTGCGACCACCATCAGGTCATAAAGATGATCGCTTTTCAGATCCAAAATAAGTTCCAATTCCCTGCTCTCTTGTCGGTCCCAAATAGCAACACTCCCATCAGTAGAGCCTCTTGTGGCTAGTAGAGCCCGTTAGCCACGGGGATCGTTCCCAGTTGTTACTCTGAAAATGGCGAACATAGCCTGCTTTAACTACCGTATTGACCCGAATATAAGACGGGTTTTTTTTCCTAGAAAAAAATCAAAAAAAGAGGGGTCGTCTTATAATCGGGGTTTAGACTTTTCGATGTACCGTAATTGCACATGTAACTGCGCAACAACAGATCGCGCCAAACGAGTGTTCCGAGACACCGCGCGACACTTAAAGTAACTCAAAGTCTTAAAGTAACAGTACATAAAAATAGTTACCTGGAGAGTTAGAAATGGAGAGACAGCGACCAACTTGAAAAAAGTGGCTCAAAAGTAGGGCAAGTTAATAAACAGAAGAGACGAAGTTACGATGCCAATTTTAAGATAATGGTGATAAACGAAGCAGAGACATCAAACACCTGTCATTGCGACGCAGGACAAGCCCAGCGCCTGCCCTCAGACTTCAGAGAGAAGCTACTGTCTTATCAGCGATATGTGATCAAGTTAAGGAAGAAGCACTCATACCCCCTTGATCAGATGGGCAATGTGATCAAACGCCTGTGTATTTTGACATGCCATCTGTCACTGTGCATAAGAAAGGCGACAAATCAGTGATCTACTGATCTACTGGAAACGAGAAGAGCCGAGTAACGGTCATGTTAACGCGCCTCGCAGATGGGACACAACTTCCCCCGTACGTGGGGGATTATGGTAGGTGCCCAGGCAAAGGGCTGGATGGAGACGGAGCTTGTGGTGGACTGGCTCAAGGTGGTGTGGGGCAGACGGCGTGGGGGACTCAGAAAGCAGAGGAACATGTTGATTCTGGATGCTTTCCGTGGACACTTGACTGAGCCAGTCAAAACCTAGTCACCTAGTGATCATACCGGGCGGAATGACAAGCCAGCTGCAGGTGTTGGATGTGGTCGTTAACAAACCATTCAAGGTTAATCTGCGCAAGAGATCCACAGAGTGGCTCCTGGCTGCTAATCACGCACTGACACCGTCTGGAAAAATCCAAAAGCCTGCAGTACGTTTGCTCTGTGAATGGATCTTGCAAGCATGGGCTGACGTTTCCCCAGAAAGCATTAATGGGTTTAAGAAATGCTGCGTATGCCATGGATGGCAGCGAGGATGACGTGATGTGGGAGGAGACGGGGAAGCAGACACCGTGAGTGACGATAGCGGGAGTGAGAGGAACAACCAGCGACGTAGAAGACGAGCTGAATGAGAAGACTTGATGTGACCAATAGACTGATGTTCTGTTTCATTGCTCTACCGTTTTATTGCACTACTGTTTCATTGCAATCTATCTAGCCTGTTTTGTTTTTGTTTGTCAAGTTAGGCAAATTTTAACACAATGTGTGATGTGTGTTATCATTATTTTCCAAAAAAAAGATTTTCTTTATAAAAAAAAGATTTGGTCTTCAAAAAAATAAATATATTTTTTTTCCAAAAATGAGTCTTGAAAAAGAGGGGTCGTCTTATAATCGGGGTCGTCTTATATTCGGGTCAATACGGTACTTGAGTCAGCTCCAGATTGTCAGGTGTTGGACGGCCTTTTTTAATAATGTCTATCTTAACATTAAATGGTCGTCTTGAAAATGGTTCAGACAATAAATCCGCAACGACATCATCTTCACCTGTTGCCATTTTGACGTAAAAAAAACAACGTAGAAAACGTAACACTACGCTAGATCCACTCTCGCGCCAGCCACCACCTTGCACCTTCTAGCTCCATATTGAGCTGCGGGGAAATCTAAAAGAATACGCCCATTGGCTACAAATCACGATATGATTGGTTGATCAAATTGTCAATCCAAACGTACGCTCTCATTCAGTCTAAGGGCCAATGTCAGCGGGAATACTTTGGTTGAAGGATATTCTTCCCAGCAACCCAGAAACATATCTGATTGGTTGCATTGTTTTTCCAACACAAAACCACTCAAATGCGTGGACCGAGAAAGACAAACAAATCAACGTAACACTGTAATATAACACAGATACGATTCTCATTTATTCATTTTATTTAAATTTTATTAAATGTTATTAAATGTTATTACATTGTATTAATACAATTAATTCGATTTTTTGGTTTCATCTGAGAGTTCCAGGGTCTTCTCTGAATACCTTGAAGGCCCTGACGCTTCACCACTGCTATACTTAGACTATGCAACACAATTCTATAACATATCTGTACACAACAAAAATAACAATAAAAAATAACAATCAAGTGACTAATGGATGATATCTGCATGTTTTGAATTGTGCAAAAAGCATTTATAAAGCAGTAATTAATTCACTGTGTACATACAAATAAACAAACTGTAGGTCAGATGTGGTATGTACAATAACTTGGATTCTGGAGTGCCATGAAATAAAACCTCTTTATTGTCAAGCTATTCAAACTTCAAAACTTCGTTTCTTAGAAAGTCAAGGACTTAAAAGGACTTCTAAAAAGGAACTTCTTTATCGTTCCTACATGGCCTACATCAAGTATTCACTACTTTTTACTGCTACATCTAACTTTAATATCACTTTATTGTTTATTTTCTTGCATTTTCTCTCTCTCTCTCTCTCTCTCTCTCTCTCTCTCTCTCTCTCTCTCTCTCTCTCTCTCTCTCTCTCTCTCTCTCTCTCTCTCTCTCTCTCTCTCTCTCTCTCTCTCTCTCTCTCTCTCTCTCTCTCTCTCTCTCTCTCTCTCTCTCTCTCTCTCTCTCTCGCTCTCACTCTCTCGCTCTGCCATCTCTCTATAATATCCGTCGCTATCTCTCTCTCTGCCTCTATCTCTCTCTGTCTCTCTGTCTCTCTGTCTCTCTGTCTCTCTCTCTCTCTCTCTCTCTCTCTCTCTCTCTCTCTCTCTCTCTCTCTCTCTCTCTCTCTCTCTCTCTCTCTCTCTCTCTCTCTCCCCCTCTATGTCTCTCTCTCTTGATCAGTTCTGGTGCTGCTCATTCTGACGCTGAAGCGGCACCGGAAGGGCCAGCGGATCGCCGAGGACGAGGAGGACATGCGGGACAACGTCATCAAGTACAACGACGAGGGCGGCGGCGAGCAGGACACGCAGGCGTATGACATGAGTGCCCTGAGGAACCTCTACGACTTCCCTGAGGCCAAGGGCCCCGAGTCCGGGCCCCCGGACCTCCGCATGCTGCCCCAGTACATCCAGGGGGGACGGCAAGGAGGAGGCGGCGGCAGTGCCGGTGGTGGCGGCAGGACGGCATCTGCCTCCGTCTCGGCGGTGGTGGGCGGTGCCGCTAGTGAGCCGCCGGCCGACTTCTCCCTCTTCAAGGGCTACATCCGAAAGAAGGTGCAGCAGGCAGACGCCGACCTGTCCGTGCCGCCCTACGACTCCTTCCAGACGTACGCCTTCGAGGGCTCCAGCTCGCCGGCACTGTCGTTGAGCTCAATCCACACGCTGTCTACGGCGTCCGAGCAGGACTTCTCATACCTCGGCGACTGGGGGCCGCGCTTCAGGCAGCTGGCGGGCTACTACGCCCCCGCTGGCCCCGAAGAGGACGGCTCCTAGCAGACGGTCCTCGTTGACGCAGTGGATGTGACGGTCATCATCAGAGCTGTGTCTTCATCCTCCTACTCCTTCTCCTCCTCGGTAACTGCCTCCTCTTCTGACCCTCTGATCCGTCAGGACTGGACCCTGGCTAGGACAGAGAGCAGCACCTCCTTTGGAGACAGAGAACAAAACACACATACACACACAAACACACACACACACACACACACAGGCGAGGCAGCACCACACTTTGTACTCCACTTTGGTAAAGAACTTTCTTACGGAACAAAAAATGCAAAAAAACCTTCTGTTGAGACGCTTTTCACGGCAGCTCAACCCCCAAACCCCCCTCCCTCCCTGAGTGTGTCAAGACACAAAGCCGAGAGGCGGATATGAGAAACAACGCGAAAGAGCAAAAAGTTATTCAATCATCAATCGGCAAACAGGCAAGCGCACACCAGGGGAGGGGGGGTACACGCTGAAAGCCACACATTATCATTTAAATATGTCTTGAGGCGGAATTCTCTTTCTCTCATGTCGCTGATGGGAATCTTTCCTTTTTTTCTTTTGTTTTGGTTGAGCTGTTGCAGAAAGCAGCCAGAAATGAACCCAGCTAAGTTCTTCTGGGGGAGTTTGGGGCAGGGGTGGGTGAGGGGGGGGGGGGGTACAATTGTCAACAGGCTAAGGTAAAACAACTCAAAACAAACAAACAAACAAACAAACAAAAAAAGTATTTATTTAAGGAGAAAATATTTATGTATTTATTCATTTCAATGTATGTATGTACTGTATGTATTTATTTATTTATTTTGTACCATGGTCCACATTGATGGACGGAGGACGATTGGGAGAGAGAGAGAGGAGAGGAGAGGAGAGGAGAGGAGAGGAGAGGAGAGGAGAGGAGAGGAGAGGAGAGGAGAGGAGAGGAGAGGAGGGGACAGTGGGAAGCCGAGTGCCATGTGATCAGAGACAACATCAACACAGAAATGACTACCGGTGTTTACCGTCTTGCCGTCTGGTTCACAGCAGATTCCAGAGTCATACGTTTTGATTTGATTTTTTTTTCTATGGACTTTATTTCTAACTAAATGAAAAACAAGAGAATGTGGCATGAAGTGGTAGAGCTATGGGGGATATGGAGACAACATTGACGGAAAAAACAGTGCGATTATATAAAAAGTTGCCGATTCGGTTTCACATCAGTTCTGGATTGGACATCATTTTACTGTGTGTTCCTTTATTCCTTTTATTTTTTGTCAATATGAATTAAAAGCTGAAATGTCTTTGTATGTTTTTGATTGTCATGCATTGAGGACAACAATTATTTTTATTCTCGTTATTTTTTCAGATTATATTTAGCCGGTTATTAGGCAATAAGGCACAAACAGCACGACATATGAAGTGGTCATAGAGACTAAAGACTAAACACTAAAGTATGTTCTTTCATGTTTCCAGATGTTTTGTCTGTGCGAGTGTGTGTTGTGTTCATATCATTTCACATTCTATCGTATTTGATTTATTTTCTCTCTTAAGTTTGCTGGGGTGGGTAAAGGTCAAAAGGATGATATATATAAAAAAAGATGGAGAAATATATATACATATGAAGTACATAGGGGACCCATGTGACAATGGCCACAACCATACCTGTTTCCCCACAAGCCTTTACAATGTTGAAATGAACAAATTGCAAATGAACGTGGGGAATTTAATAATGAAATTTATGAAAATAAATAAATATTTAAGTTTCCATTGGTTTTAAATCCTACCTCTCACCGTCTCTACTCTCTCGGTTTCACTACAGTATGTGACTCCATTCATCCAAAAAATCTTCTTCTTGTATTCCTAATTGCCGGTTTCTGAAGATCATTGTGGTGAAGAATAAGTGACTCAAACGTGGGTATATTTTCAAATGGTATATATTCAGAGGGTATATATTCAAATGGTATATATCTCTATATAGAGAGATAATTGTAATGGGGTTGGGTTGTGTTGTCCATCACTCACAACAGGGGGGGTGACGCCATATAACGTCTATTTCATCGCTTTGTTCTTCTGCTAAAAGGAGGGGGCCCGGGGGACAAAATCCCCGCTTGCACGTTAAGTTAATTTACGTTCTGATTGGTTCTCAGAAGGAACGTTGGAGCTGTGGTTGTTTTTATAGAAAAGTACCAAGGCAGTCAATTTGGATAATTTATTGTTGAATTGTCTTTTTGATTTGATTTGATTTGATGTTTTTTATGAAAGCCATTCATTCAAACGCAAAGGTTGTCTGTTCTTGCGCTACTTAGAGAACATACTGGACTAGAAATATATATATATATATATATATCTATTTGTATATAATATGCATATAATAATATGTATATATTTATATAGTCAAGCTTGAGGTTATCCTTCTGTGTTCTATTTTTCCTTTGTTTTATTTAATTGGTCTGAATATTCCCAACATTAGAATATCGGAGCACACAATGCATCACGGTTTTGCGGCTTTTCTTTTCTCTTTGTTGAAGCCGACTTGCAGGTCATCAATGCACCGACACCACAAATAAATGTATTAACAACTCCTGTCTATTCTAAATCTAAATCTAAATCTAAATCTAAATCTAAATCTAAATCTCAATCTAAATCTCAATCTCAATCTCAATCTCAATCTCAATCTAAATCTCAATCTAAATCTAAATCCTTGATAGCTCAAGGGCATCTCAGAAGTGTCGGGCGGCAGTACAGCTCAGAAGGTAGAGTGGTGCCTCACAACCGAAAGGTTGCTGGTTCGATCCCCGGCTCATCCTCACAAAAACTATCGATGTGTGTCCTTGAGCAAGACACCCTAACCCTAACTGCTCCCCGGGCGCTGTGTAAATAGCTGCCCACTGCTCCTAATGCGATGGGTTAAATGCAGAAAACTAATTTCACTCTATGTGTGTACATGTATGTGACCAATAAAGAGGATTCAATCCTCCAGTTTTAGAAGGCAAACTGGCACCTATTTCCCAAGTACCAGTTCTCACTCCCTACTTGGTCCGTTTCGGGGAATTGAACAGGCCTCCGGTTCCCAACCAAGTCCCAGGAAAGGTGTGGTAAAGTTTCACAGTCTGTGTGTGAGGGAATGTGCACACATGTGACTGTGTGACAATGTGATAATAAATTATATTTATAAGCGCACTTTTAATTTGCGTGGGCAAAACTCAAAGTGCTACAGAGTAAAAATGGTTTAAATAAAACAACAGAATAAAAGCAGCAACATTTACGCCGGCATGGCAACCAGTGGGGTTTTTTAAAAATCGATTAAAAAAATATGTGTTTTTAGGCCTTTTTTAAAAACATCCACAGTCTGTGGTGTCCTCAGCTGGTTTGGGAGGGCGTTCCACAGTCTCGGAGCAGCGGAGCAGAAGGCTCGGTCTCCCATGGTTTTCAGTTTGGCTCCTCGTGGAGGTTTGTGGGGTGAGAAGTTCTTTGATGTATGAGGGAGCATTTCCATGAATGCACTGATAGGTGAAGAGGGTGATTTTGTAGTCAATCCTGAGTGAGACCGGGGGCCAGTGCAATTATTTGAGTATGGGCGTGATGTGTTCATACTTCCGCACTCTCATCAGGATCCTAGCAGCGCTGTTCTGGATGTATTGCAGCTTCTGGATGTTCTTGCTAGGAATCCCAATGAGATGTGCGTTACAGTAGTCTAGCCTGGAGGAGACAAAGGCGTGGACAAGCTTTTCAGCATCTGATAGACTGAGTGTGGGGCGGAGTTTAGCGATATTTCTGAGGTGGTAGAAGGAGGTCTTGCATGTTTGTTTGATGTGGGCCTCAAAGGTCAGGTGAGGATCCATTTTAACACCCAGATTGGTGACAGTTGATGAGAGTGAAATGACTGTCTGTGTGTGTGTGCGTGCATGCAAGCGATACCGATCTGCAAGGCGTCTAGAGGGACTCTCTGGTCAGTTATCCTGTGAGTGTGGAGGTTATGAAGCTCCGCTCCTCAGCAGGAGAGAAAATCTCCCCCAAGGCTCCGTTTGGTTACTTAGCAGTTTGATGGTGACAAAACCAGCCTCGTATTCATCCTCCGTTTTATCCCTTTCCTCACAGATAGGCCTGGGTACATGAGAACAAATTAATGTCTGGCCATAAATCATAAATCACAACACTGCCCTCCCCACACACACACACACATCAAGGGCAAGGTGGGTTCATGAGTTACGCGGCTGGAAGCAGGGTGATTGACCACTCGGCTCAGGTGGGTAGTTGCCGTCTGCGTTTCTAATATCATCATTTTTTTCAAGGTGCCCATAAGCAAGGCCTCAGACCCCTACAATGCTCCCCGGGCAGCTGTATATAAAAACAGCTGCCCACTGCTGTGTATGTATGTATGTATTTGAACAATAAAGATGATTCGATCCTCCAGATTTCAATTTAGATTAGTTTATGAAATGTGATTGTCTTCCCAAAGTATAGCATTATATCAAATCCTACATGTTATCACGCAGAAGGTGTATTGATGATACAGATGATTGACCAGGTTTGTGAATCCATTGGAATGACTATTATAGTTCAATTGCCCATTGAAACTGAAAGTATATCTTCGGGATTTGTTGGCTCTCATGTGATACACACTGAGAGGGAAATGACAGCTCTTGTAGCCACAGCCACTTATCCAAACTTAGTTTGTTTAGGACATTTTTTGCATAAGTAGGAATCATTGATTGTCAAATAATCAGATTTGATCCATTTAGGAAATGGATCAATTTTTCATTCCGATGGGGAGAAGCGAGGGGGGGGTTTGTCTGTTGGTTTAAACAGAAAACAAGTGCTCGTAAGTGTTCGATGGCCATCAGATGCATTACATGGTAACAACAATATCACAACTGATCCGAGATCGACCAAGAATGAGCCAAAGAAAGGTCGGCAAACATAAAAAACAATAGACAATTATTCATCACATATTCATTCTCCACACTAAAATAATTGGGACAATTGAAACAATTAACGATAACAACGTAGCGACAGTGTCTCATTCCAACCCAGCTCTTCCTGATCCTAGTCCTGGATTTCCGCTGGCTTCCTGGATCCGCGATGTCACTGGACTCCGTTCCGAATGCCACTCCAGGTTTTCCCTGTCGGCCGTGTCATACTGGACTCACCTGTTGTCAATCACACCTCATTTACTAGCTGTATTTAAACCATGTCTTATCTGTCATTCATCGCTGGATTATCACACTGATTCTCAGAAATCCTCACGTCTGTATCAAGTTTAAGTATCATGTATTGTGTTCTGTGTTTTGATTCACCATGTTTTGACCGCCTGGATAACCACCTTGCCTCACTTTTTGCCTCAGTATTTTTGTACCTTTGCCTTAACCCTCCACAACCTGTTACCGACCTCTGCTTGCCTTGACGACGATTTTGGACTCTGCCATGCTTTGCCCCCTTCGGGGTTTGTGGGCGATAAAAAGTTTGTTTTCTACCGCTCTGCTTTTGGGTCCCACCTACACCATGCCCTGACGGCATGCCGGCTATTATGAAAACGTCTTCCAAAAATGCTTCCCATAATTATAAATCTAATTGGCAAAAAATTCACAAAAAAAATAATTCACAATTACATGGTCCGATGAATAGTAGTCGTGTGGACGAGCCGACATGTCATGGGTGTTATTCAATAGTGACAATACCACTGTCTCTGTAATTCATTGCCACACATGCATGAAAGAGAGAGAGAGAGAGAATTGATCTGGTAGCTAGTGTTTGCGTAATCGGATTGGACCGGGTTGGAGTCACTTCCAATCAAAAAGGACATCTGTTCAACCACCCGGGGGGGGGGGGGGGGTAAGGGGGGTCTCCTTTCCCGCGACCACCGGCAAAATAGCGTGCATTTCGCTGGACTGCGTGGGTGGAGTGCATTATTTGCTTCATATCGCCCTTGTTGTGTTACGGTTCATCGACTGTTGTTGTTGTCCGCAGGTGAGAGGGTGGAAGGCGGCGCGAGGGGATGAGAGGCAACCGAAAAATAACAAGAATTTTTATTTGTGGAACCAAACGCCGGTTACTTTCTGCAGAACACTTCAAGTGGAAAAAGTCCACCACGAAAGGAAACCTATTTTGCGCCACCATCCTTATCATCATCTTTACAGACATGTGGCCTCGCCTGCACCAGATATTGGTTGTACAGTACATGCGTTTGACATACCAGAGATAGCGTTCTTTTACACTCTAAACTTAAATGCTTAAGGGGAATTTCACTTTATTTTACACATGGAGAAGTCATTTTCACTGCTTTTTGTGTGCACCCCAGACAGGTTATTAGGTTGCTTGTTTTAATGTTTTGATGTTTTTAAACCCCAAAAGCTGTCTGGGTGTTGCACACACAAAAGCCACACACATGACCCTCCGAGAAGAGTGTTTTAAAGTGGAATTCCCCTCAAACTGCTTTTTCTGGTTCTCCTTCTCCTTCGTTCTTTGTTGCCAGAATGTGGTTACAAGCAAATATGAAGGATAAACTGAACTCAAAATATTATTTATATTATTTCAAACTGAGTTATAGTATTTCAAAATTAATTAATTAATTAATTGGTGTATTATTCTAGCTAGAGGCTGCAAGCAACGGGGGGCTGCAGAGAAAAGCTGATAACATAACTAGCTAGTTTAACAAAGTTGATACTTAGCATGATCCTCACACGTCTCTTCATAAGATCTATGCCCTTGAGACCCTGTTTCTATGGGCTCCATTAGAGCTGAGGATAAGGCTTTTCTTCCCCCCCCCCCAAGGCCATCGTTTCACCTGCTCTGTCGCTGTCAGTTGTCACCCTCCCACCACCTCCATCCCCAAAATATCTGCTGTCACTTAGATAGTGCTGCCCGGAGGCACCAACAAGGCGTTAACAAATACAGAAACAAAAAAATGTAATAAATAATACAAAATACAAAAACATTGAAGTTGAAGACAGAAGCATTTTATGTCATTCTGCACACTCACACAGACACACACACACACACACACACACACATGCTCTATACCTGAGACAGCGCTGGGTTCTGTTCTCGCCACCCTGGTGCCTTCGGTTCCAGCGCACAGCCGAACTCTGGATGAAGTCATTTGAACTGTTATTCTTTCAGAAGGCAGCGGGATAAAAGCACAAAGAGACTTTATTGAGCTGACATAGATTATCTAGACGGGGCGCAGAGCAATACAGAGCCTCGTCGTTGGCGCTGAACATACTGTAGGCTTAATGGTGGATATAATAGGTGTCAAGGCATCTTCTCTCTCTCCACTGGGCACTGAGTTTTAAAGCACAGGCTTTCCCGGGGAAGGTCTGTAAAACATAACAGCATGTAAAAAGGAACAGCCTGTAGTGCATTTCAAGCAGCCTCACGGTTAACCTGTCACTGAAGTTAGCTGTGGGTGGGTTCAGAGCTTATATTTCAGTCAGCATAAAGGCAAGTCCCCCCCTCCCACATTTTAACTGTAGTCCTAATACAGCTTGCCTCACTCCAATCAAATCGTCCTTTAAATGGAGAGCATTATTCACCTGAGTTTTGATAGGGCACTGAACATATCTGAGGCAGGGAGGAACGACTTGGTTGTTGTCTGATGGTTGTTTTTTCCTCGCTTTTTATATTTTTAAAGAGTGAATCCGTACACGTCGTCCAGGTGTTTTCAGAACAAAGTGGCACTCAGATTATTCTCCCTGATTGACTACGCAGGTATTTGTCTTAATTATTATTTGAAGCTGCTCTACACGCCACACCAAGGAACGCTTAGTCACTGTTTGTGTAGTTGGTGCTACAAACGGCGAAGACAATGCATGATATATTCCGGTGACTGGTAACGGATCATAGTGTCAACAAACAAACAGGGAGTAAACGGGACAAAATAGATTAGGCCCTTAAAAAATACATCAACAACTACACAAACAAACAGCACCAACGCAAAATTCAGATCAAGGGATCTGAGATGAAAATAATGAATACAAATGCATATATATCTATATATATGTATATATATAATATATTTTAAAATATAAAAATTATAATAATATAATAATATAATTAATAATTAATAATTAATAATTAATAATTATATTATTATAATATTATTATTATTATAATAATTAATAATCTACCCGCGGACCCACCACCTACGGGAAGAACCGCTGGGGTCGGGTGCACTGCCAGTTAGGTGGCAGTGAAGGCACCTAACCTCGATGGACCAAACCCAGAGACCAAACAGAGACTGGCTTTGGGGATGTGGAATGTCACCTCTCTGGAGGGGAAGGAGCCTGAGCTTGTGGTGGGGCTTACCTCTATGCACAGCACTGGCTCTGGAACTAAACTCCTGGATAGGGGTTGGACTCTTTCCTTCTCTGGAGGAACTCAGGGTGTGAGGCGCCGGGCGGGTGTGGGGATACTCACAACTCACAAAACTCTGACTGTTGTTTGTGCCTATGCACAAAACAATAGTTCGGAATATCTCGCCTTCTTGCACACCCTGGATGGAGTCCTGCATGGGGATCCTGAAGGGGACTCCATAGTCCTCCTGGGTGACTAGAACGCACACGTGGGTAACGATGGGGAAACTTGGAAGGGTGTGTTGGGGATGAACGGCCTACCTGATCTGAACCGGAGTGGGGTTTGTTATTGGATTTTTGTGCTAGTCATGGATTGGCTTAACAAACACCATGTTCAAACATAAGGATGCTCATAAGTGTACATGGTACCAGAGTACCTTAGGTCAAAGGTCAATGATCGATTTTGTCCTGAGACATCTGACCTGAGGCCGCATGTTTTGGACACTCGGGTGAAGAGAGGGGCAGAGCTGTCAACCGATCACCATCTGGTGGTGAGTTGGGTAAGATGGCGGGGGAAGCCTCTGGACAGACCTGGTAAGCCCAAACGTGTAGTGCGGGTGAACTGGGAACGTCTGGTGGATGCCCCTGTCCAGGAGACCTTCAACTCCCACATCCGGTGGAAATTTTTGGGCATCTCTGTGGAGGCTGGGGGCATTGAGCCAGAATGGTCTTTGTTCAAAGCTTCTATTGCCGAAGCTGTGTTTGAGAGCTGTGGCCTCAAGGTCATTGGTGCCTCAAGGGGCGGACATCCTCGGACTTCGTGGTGGACACAGGTGGTCAGGGAAGCTGTCCGGCTTAAGAAGGAGGCCTTCCAGGCTATGTTAGCCTGTTAGACTCCGGACTCAGTTACGAAGTGCGGCAGTATAGCTCAGGAGGTAGAGCGGTCGCCTCACAACTGCTGGTTCGATCCCCGCCGTCGGTGGTTGAATGTGTGTATGAATGGGTGAATGTGAGGCATGACTTGTAAAGCACTTTGAGTAACCACTGGTTAGAAAAGCGCTATATAAATGTCCATTTACCACAAAGTATCGACAGGCCAAGAGGACGGCAGCCTCAGCTGTAGCGGAGGCAAAGGAATTCGGAAAAGCCATGGAGAACAGAGATGATAATCATCGGTCCGAAGCAACAACGACCACTATTTGAAGATGTCGCACTGCTGTTTGAGGGCTCTACTGTGGCCCAAAGCTCTTGTGTGAAGAATCTTGGTGTCCTGTTCGACCCGACGCTATCTTTCAGTCAACATGTAAAATATATAACCAGAACTGCATTTTTCCATCTTAGAAACATTGCTAGAATACGACCAATGCTGTCTGCCGCGGATGCAGAGACACTCATCCACGCGTTTATATCGTCTAGACTAGATTACTGTAATGCACTGTTTTCTGGGTTACCGAACTCTGCTACCAAAAGCCTCCAGCTTGTGCAGAACGCTGCTGCTAGACTTTTGACTAGGACCAGAAAGTTTGACCACATTACTCCAATTCTGTCCTCGCTCCACTGGCTTCCAGTTAATGCGAGGACAGATTTTAAGGTGCTACTACTTACTTATAAAATCCTACACGGATTAGCACCCTCATACCTGAAGGACCTTATTGTTCCCTATTGTCCTTCTCGGCCCCTCCGGTCTTCAGGAGCCGGCCTTCTATCAATCCCAAAAGTCATAAAGAAATCAGCAGGGAATAGAGCCTTCTCCTACCGTGCGCCCTATTTGTGGAACAGTCTGCCACCTGTAATAAGGGAAGCAGACTCTGTTGAAATATTTAAATCTAAACTTAAAACCTACCTTTTTACATTGTCGTTTGGTGCCTAGGAGTGCCCCTCAGCTCTCATTACAGCTAAATCGACCCGTTAGTCAGCACTAACCTACCCCTGCTGCCGATAGGTACTAGACTAGAGGTTCTCTACATGTTCCATGTCCACCCTACCCCATCTAACCACACCGCAGTCTGCTTCTGTTTTCCAGTGTGCTGCTGTGATCCCCACCTGAAGGATACCGGCCAGCACCACACAAATCATCTTCTCATTTTAATATTTGTATATTGTGTATATTATATGTATATTATTATTATTATCTTTGTACTTTGTACATTACTATAAGTCACTTATGGCACCCATTGCACTCCTGAACCATCCCTGGAAGGAGGGATCCCCTTCTACTCTGTGTTCCTTCTCAATATTTCTTCCTACGTAATTAAGGGAGTTTTTTCTTGCCCTTAGGGGGGCTAGGGTTTGGGGGGTGTTGTAAACATGTGGCATGTGAAGCCCTTTGAGACTATAACTGTGATTAAGGGCTATACAAATAAAATTGACTTGACTTGACTTGAGAAGGACCTTCAGTTGGCACCAGAGCGTTTCTGGCAAACAATCCGGCACCTCAGGAGGGGGAAGAGTGGACCCATCCAAGCTGTGTACAGAAACGGTGGGACATTGCTGACCTCAACTGAGGAGGTGATCGGGCAGTGGAAAGAGCACTTTGAGGAACTTCTTAACCCAACTACACCCTCAATGGTAGAGACAGAGCTGGAGGATGAAGGACGGCAAACATCAAAAGAGCTGGGTCCGAATTCTCTGAAGTAAGTCGGGCCTGTTCTCAGTTGGTGTTGGCCTCCGCCAGGGCTGCGCTTTGTCACCCATCCTTGTGATTTTCATGGACAGGATTTCAAGGCATAGTCATGGAGGGAAGGGGTTTCAGTATGGGGGGCTCAGGATTGAGTCGCTGCTGTTTGCAGATGATGTGGTCCTGTTTGCATCATCAGTATGTGACCAGCACTCACTGGATCAGTTTGCAGCGTAGTGTGAAGCGGCTGGGATGAGGATCAGCACCTCCAAATCTGAGGCTATGGTTCTTCGCAGGAAACTGGTGGATTGTCTACTCCAAATAGGGAGGGAGTCCTTATCCCAAGTGAAGGAGTTCAAGTGGGAACCTCTCGGGATAGAGTAATCAGTCTGACTCATTGACTTATTATTTATATTTTTATTATTATTATTATTATAATTATTATTATTATCCATCCATCCATCCATCCATCTTCTCCCGCTTATCCGTAATCGGGTCGCGGAGGTAGCAGCTTCAGCAGGGGACTCCAAACTTCCCTCTCCCTGGCAACATCGACTAGCTCTGACTGGGGGATCCCGAGGCGTTCCCAGGCCAGTGTGGAGATGTAATCACCCCACCTGTACCTCGGTCTTCCCCGTGGTCTCTTCCCAGTTGGATGTGCCTGGAAAACCTCCCTCGGGAGGCGACCAGGAAGCATCCTTACTAGATGCCCGAACCACCTCAACTGGCCATAGGTGAGGGTAGGAACGAAGACTGATCGGTAGATCGAGAGCTTTGCCTTCTGGCTCAGCTCTCTTTTGGTTACAACGGTGCGCCAAAGTGCACCCAATACCGCTCCCGCTGCACCTATTCTCCTGTCAATCTCACACTCCATCCTCCCCTCACTCGAGAACAAGACCCCGAGATACTTGAACTCCTTCACTTGGGATAACTCCCTTATTCTCCCTCACTTATTATTATTATTAATAATTATTTAAATATGTTAGGTAATGATATCAAGGCTTGTAGATGGTGTTTAGTATGTTTATACCAGACGTCAAGTCACCCTAGATTCCTCTGGATGCTAAGGAAGCAAAACTAATCACTAATCCTCACTGGAGCCACTTCAGCGGGCATGTTGTCTAATTGGAAAAAAGAGAAGAGACCGGACGATTACAACAGTAATACAAATCAGGAGGCTTTCAACAAGAGACTGGGGTGAGAATTTGAGTGGCACGGTTTATAATGTGTGTGTGCTTACTTATTTATCGAAGTGTGTGTGTTGGCACAGCAAGAGGAGGGGGTGCTCAAGGGGGTGTGTGTGTTTGTGTGTGTGTGTGTGTGTGTGTGTGTGTGTGTGTGTGTGTGTCTGTGTGTCTGTGTGTGTCTGTGCGGATTGGGGGTGATTTGAATATCATTTGGCTGGCATGGAGCATGTTTCCCTGGCGTATCAAAGTGATTGGTCGGATACAAGAAACCCTTCCCGTACAACACACCTCTTCATCACACACCTCTGACTCATTTTCTGAGAGGACGAGGAAGGGCGATTAAGCACTCTTTAATAATGAATTTGACAGTGAGTAAGAGAGAGGATTTAAGAGAGAGAGAGAGACGATAAGTGAAACAAGTGTAATCTTCTCTCCCTCTCTCTCTCCTAAATCCTAGGCCCCAACAGTGGCCTGCCCAGGTGATTCAGAGCTGTTATAATTAGAGGCATTTTGAACATAGATCTGTCTCGTGCGCCAAGGTAAACTAATCTCCAAAAGAGGTATATTTAGCAAATAATTTGGTTTAACGTAGAGTCACATATTGCTGTACTTTTCTTAATGTTGTTGATGCTTTTTGTCTATTGGGGCGGCAGTTGCTCACAAGTCTGTTAGGACTTGGCTTGGGAACCGGAAGGTGGCCGGTTCAAGACCCCCAAACACCTCAGCACTGCCTAGTTGCCCTTCAGCAAGGCACCAGACCCCCTACACTGCTCCCTGGGCAGCTGAATATAAAATTGCTGCCCACTGCTGCTATTTCTAGGATGGGTTAAATGCAGAGAAACAAATTTCACTGTGTTCCAGATTTAGATTCAGATGACCCAAGCCACATGACTCAACCACTGAAGATGGAGCAATGCATGGTTAATGGGTACTGTGGGCACATTGGTATGTTTGTACGACTGTGAATCCTTGTTGTCGCTTGAAATCTTGAATTCAAGATTTAGTCGATTGATGTCTGCTTTTGTACGACTGTTAGAATGCAATTAATGAGCCATTACTTGTTTTAGTGTATTTTGACTTGCACGACTCTCCTCCCATCCCTGTAATGCCCCAATTACACCAAAGTAGTTATATTCCGTTCTACCCTGTTCTAAAAAAAATACTAGAGCGTGCTGTGATCACGGTAGAATGCGTAGTTTGGTGTAAAATACGATGCTAGTTCGTTCAAAAGCCTCAATTGAAGTCCTCAATACCTCTATCTCGTTCTTATCTCATTCTTCTTCTGGATGAAACCAACATTCAACATGTTAATGTATGCAAAGTTATCCATGGTTCTGGGCACAAATCTTGCAAATCTTCACGTCAGGAAATTATGTGCACTGCCCGAAATCTCAACCCCAACTGATGAACCTGAATCAGCCGTGACATTTATGTCCGACTGCACCACATCGTAACACGTCACTAGTAGGTTTGAAGTAAGGCAATTCCGTTCGTAGTACATCTGGCTCATTTTAAGTACGTTGTCAAACGTCTAATTGCCGAACGGGATGGACGGGATAACATTTTGAGCAGGCTCAAAGTTCTAGAGCACCCTCCCCGTCAGAGCCCGTCCATGAAGTTTGTAAAAAGACTGTACATAGTTGCTACTACGTCCACTATGTTTATGCACTGTTGGAGCCCGTTCAATATTTTCAAGAATGTATTGAAAACTAGTTTTGTGTGATGGGGGTATAAGATCGGAGTATCGGAGGTTCGGAGGTTCAAGCCCTCCTCCGAAGGGCCTTCAACTGTAAGGCAGCCGTCAGGATGCAAAAGGTGTCTGCCCATTGGTCTGGTGGCAAAAGACAGGTAGGATTGTTGTGGTGTGTGCTTCGCATTCCCGCCTACACAACCGCAGCTGCCTATAGTCTTTCTGTGCTCTGTCCCTTCGCACTTAAAAAAAAAATCTATATCTAAGGATTTCGAGGATTTGAGTCCTCTGTATTGGTACACACACAGGGAAATGTGTTTTTCTGCACCCATCCTTGTATTTGGAGCCGTGGGCAGCTATTGTATATACAAAATAGCACCAGGGGGGCAGTGTAGGGGTCTGGTGCCTTGCTCAAGGGCACCTCGGCAGTGCCCATGAGGCGAACTGGCAACTTTTACAAGCTCACTCCATACTTGGTCTGTATTTTCCCGGGTACTTGAACCGGCGACCCTCCGAAGTCCTAACAGACTGAGCTACTGCCGTCTTTATTCAACAGGTCCAGTGGGACACACACACATTACTATTAAATTTATTACAAGTGCTTGTGAAAGCACTTGAACTGCACCCATGGACACATGTATAGACAGTTGAACAAAGTTAACTTAGCTAGTCTATTACATCTGCATAATAACAGCTAAAATAACTAGGAAAATGTACTGCATTGACACAGAAATCCACCAAAAGTATGACATACATAGTAGCTGGATTTCTATCTTACAGTTGAAGCACATTTTAAGTGAACTTTTGGAAGTTCGCACAAAACAAGAAAGAAAAAAAGGAAATGCAAATGTGTTGTGTTTCCATAAACTTACGACTACGTCAGCAATGAGGGATATTGGGCAGTGACAGGAACGCTTGAGAAGAAGCCGACAGTGTATGTTACAATTGATTCCACAAAGTTTTTTCCATCTCCGCTTTTGCAAATTAATTAAATTTGAATCAGTCAAAAACCACCTCCAGCGAGCGTATCAACTTTTATGCGAATCAGAGGAAGTTGATTTGAATTTTGCCGTTTCCATCACCTTTTTCTAAGCAAAACTTCAAAATGCGAATATGGTGATGGAAACCCGTTAAGTGTTGGGGCCTCCTCTCCTATCTGCTGTTCCTCTCCCTGATCACACATCTCCACTCCTTACAGCACTGATCACGCTGGCTAATAAATCCCACAGTTTTTTATCTGGTCAAATAAACAGTTTTTATGAACTCGACCCAACCCACAACTTGCCTCCCTCCCTTGTCATTTCCCTTAGGGAGTTGTGACAATATAGCGACGCTGAATGCAATTATTTTAGTTATAATATCCTCATCACACGGGGGAGGGGTCACGATCAAAAGCAATCCTAGACCCGTTGGAACTTGTCCCCTTTAAATGAGAAATAACAAATAACATAATAATTAGAGAGGGGGTTTCTGTGTTGGAAACTCCCAGCACCCCCCCCCCCCCAGCAAGCATTAGCATGATAACGTGGGGCTATCGCCAGGTTGGCTACATTCTAATTGATATTTTTTCTCTCTCAGTGCTGGTGATTAGCGGAGTTAGTGTGGTTGGTTGGAGGGCCCGGCTGCTGCTCTAAATGAGTCTTTGTGGCCCCGTGAAATGAAATAACGTGAGCTGCCTATCTTTGTATTCGCTTCTGCTGGGTTAAATTGTTTTCTTGTGAGGCTGTATAATTGCGTTTTATTGTTTATTTTCTTTCACCTTCTCTTCCCCTTTTTAAGCACTTCTCTGCTTCTCCCCACGTACAGTCAATGTGATATCCTCTCGTTATGCAAATCAATTTTAGTTCCTTTACTTCTTCTTTTTCTTCTCTTCTTTTTTGTTGTTGTTGTTGTTGTCGTCGTCGTCGTCTTCTTCTTCTTCTTCTTTCCTGGTGCATGCTGGGATTTTCGGAGGGTGAAAGAGAGAGAGGAGCGAGACGTTTCTCGTTATATTTTCCATTTATTTTTTGTGTAATGGGTTTAATTTAATATAGTTTATAGGTGGTAGTTTGCTTTGCGTCACTTTTCGTGCTTTTGGGTGGTGTGTGGGGTGTTGTGTGGGCTTTTCCTGCCGGCGTCTCGCCGGCCGGCGTCTGACGGCGCCATGGTAAATGGAGACTTTGCCAAGCTCACGCGGAAGCATGGCATTAAGATCTCCGCCGGCTTCGCGTGCACTGTGGAGGAGATCGGGCTGGCCGTGGGGGGGAGAAGGTCGAACATGGAAGTATTAAGTCCTTGGCGCGGATGAACAGCGCGGTGGTGATCTTTCTGGATCAGGTGGAGAAGGTGAACTGCGTCATCGAGACGGGCATCACGGTGAGAGAGTTGTTTGTACAGGTGCAGCCGCTGATGCTGCCCGCAACCAAAGTTATACTTTCAAATGTTCCCCCCTTCATAACTGATGAGTTCCTCAGTAGAGAACTGTCCAGGCATGGGAAACTTGTTTCTCCAATGAAAAAGATGCTGTCTGGATGTAAGTCTCAGTTACTGAATCACGTAGTGTCTCACCGCAGACAGGTGTATATGATACTGAACAATCGGAATGCAGAGCTTAACCTCCGTTTTTACGTTAAAGTAGATGATTATGACTACGTGATTTTTGCAACATCATCGGTTATGAAGGGGCCGTCTAACGCGCGGCCGGCTGGGCTGTCTAACGCGCCGGCGGGGCCGTCTAACGCGCCGCCGGCCAGACCGTCTAACGCGCCGCTGGGCCGTCTAACGCGCCAGCGGCGGGGTCGTCCGCCGCTGCGCCAGGCCCACCCGCGGCTGTTGTGCCGAAACCGCCCGTGGCTGCGCCGGGGCGGACTGCCGTGGCTGCGCCGGGGCGGACTGCCGCGCCAGCGGCTGATGCGGCGGTTGCAATGGAGCAGCAGGTGGCTGCTGCTGAGGGAGGGGTGTCTCCCACCGTGGCGGCCGCTAACGCGGCCGCTGCGGTGGGGGAAGGCCCCCCTCCGGAGGCGGCCGCTAGTGCTCCTGAGCAGTCGGTGGTGGCGCGTGGGGTGACGTCTCGGACGCGGAGCGGGCGCGGGCGGGGGCGAGGTATACAACGCGTTTCTGCTGTTGTGTCCGGCTTGGGGGACTGTGGTGTTGCACAAGGTGTGGGTGTGGGTGACTACGTTCAGGAGGATGTGGTGGTGTTTTTGCGTGAAGCAGAAGAAAAGGGGGATGGGGGAAAAAATAAAAAATAAAGGGTGAAACCCCTGAGATAAGCAATGAACCACAAGGTGATTCGGCAAAAGAAAGTGTAGAGACAGGTGAAGTCAGTAAAACACAGGAGGAAGATATGGAGAGTGAAACATATATGGAAAAAACAGGAGAGGAGCAGAAAACATGGGGGGAGCAGGTGGAGGTTGCTGAGATGGAGGAAGAGGAGGTGGAAACAGAAATGATGAATAAAAAAAAGACTGCTACTAAACGCAGGAGTAATAAAAAAAATGTATCAACCGTTGCAAAGAGCAGTAAAGTGGAGAGTGAGGGAAAGGAAGGAAGAGAGCAAGGACAGGCGTAGGAGAGCTGGGATGATTGTATGTCTGACAGCAGTGATGTGCCAGGTGTTTTGAGCAGTAGCCAACAAAACAAATGTACACGGCTGAGATGATAAAAAATTACCTGGTGCAGACAAAAAACCAACATAACGTGATAGTAGAGGAATATTTCCCAGATTTGGCCATTTTTTGTGCATCAGCAAGGTTCCATATGAAAAGAAGGGAGCAGTCTGTATTGGACGAGCTGGAGATATATAGACTCAAAAGAATGGTGACCAAAATAAGGAGGCAAATGGGTAGCGGTGAGTTCAGAAAATTCAATGTGTGTGTTTAATTTATTTGTTTTTATTTTATTTTATTTCATTTTTAATATCTCACTCTTAATGGACACTTTTAGAGTGGGACGTTTGAGTGTAAACGGAGCCAGAGAGGAAAGGAAGAGGGCTCTAATTTTTCAAACTGCAAAAATAAAACATGTCGATTTTTTACAAGAGACTCACAGCGATGTTTTTAATGAGACGGACTGGAAGAAGGAGTGGGAGGGGGAAGTCATTTTAAGCCACAACACCTCTCTCAGTGGGGGGGTGGGCTTCCTCCTCTCCAAGTATTTTAAGCCTGTCTCTCTGGAGGTCGAGCATTTTATCAATGGGAGGTTGCTTTTAATAAATGCACGGTTTGACCTTTTTACAGTGTTTTTTTTTAATGTCTATGCTCCAACAAACGGTACAGAGAGGAAGGTGTTTTTACTCAAAGTTAATGATGTTTTAAACGGTTGTGCCACGGAGGATTTTTTATTCTTGAGTGGGGATTTTAATTGTACAGAAAATGCATTTTTAGATCGCAACCATGCAGAGCCGCATCCAGCATCCCAGCATGCTCTGAGGCAGCTGGTCCACTCCCACGGCCTGGTGGATGTATGGAGAAGGATGCACGCAGACAACAGGCAGTACACCTGGTCCCACATCAGGGAGAATATAATTTCTTCAGCTAGGTTAGATAGTTTTTATTGTTTTAAGCATCATTTTAACACTTTTAAATTGTGCAGTATATCACCTGCTGGTTTTACGGATCATTCTTTGCTTTTATGTGATGTTTTTATTAGAAATGTTTTACCCAGAAGTGCATATTGGCATTTTAACTCGGTTTTAACATTTGATAAACATTTTAAAGAGGCCCTTATTTATTTTTGGAGTGTTTTTAGGCAGAGGAAGGGAGATTTTAGCAGTCTTAGGCAGTGGTGGGACCATGGTAAGACCGAGATAAGGTTACTCTGCCAACAGCACACCCTCAATGTCACACAAGACATCATTAGGTCTATGAAAGACCTGGAGAGTGATATAGTGGAACTAGAAACAATACGTGAGACCACAGGAGATCGAGGATATATTGAAATCCTCAAAGAGAAAAAGATGGCTTTAGCCAACCTGCTGGATGTAAAAGTTCAGGGTGCACTAGTGAGGTCCCGGTTTTTAAACATAAATGAGATGGATGCTCCCACTAGCTTCTTCTTCGGCCTGGAAAAAAAGAATGGGCAGAGGCGAGTGATCCACTTGCTGCTGTCAGGCACAGGGCAGGAAATAACAGAGCCAAGCCAGATCAGGAGGCGAGCTGTGAGTTTTTATTCCACCCTATACACAAGTGAGTATGAGGAGGGGGAAACTCTGTCCGAGGGGTTCTGTAATGGACTACCTCAGGTCTCCGAGGAGGCCAACTCACAGCTCGAAGGGCCGTTAACGATCCAGGAGTTGCAGACTGCCCTGCAAGGCATGCAGGGACGGCGGGCTCCTGGTATCGATGGGCTCTCCGTGGAGTTTTATAGAGCCTACTGGGATGTCTTGTCAAATGACCTTCTAGACATTTTTAATGAGAGTCTGGCCTCTGGCTCTATGCCAGTGTCCTGCAGGAGAGCGGTGATCACACTGCTCCCAAAAAAAGGAAACCTGCAGGACATCAAGAACTGGCGCCCTGTGTCTCTGCTGTGTGTGGATTACAAACTTCTGTCCAAGGCTTTGGTCACCAGGCTGGGGAGGGCTGTGGAGCAGGTCATCCACCGGGACCAGACCTACTGTGTGCCCGGCAGGTCCATGGTGGACAATGTCCTCCTAATTCGAGATGTTTTGGAGGTCTCCAGCTCATTGGACATTAATACTGGTCTGATTTCTCTAGATCAGGAAAAGGCTTTCGACCGCGTTGAGCACAGCTTCCTCTGGAAAGTAAAGTTTGGGTTCAGCGCTGGTTTCATAGCCAAGATCAAGGTGTTGTATAATAACATTGAGAGTGTGCTGAAGTTCAACGGTGGGTTGTGTGCTCCTTTTAGAGTGTGTAGAGGAGTCCAGCAGGGCTGTGCTCTGTCTGGCATGCTCTATGCACTCTCCCTAGAACCCCTCCTCAACAAAATACGCTCGAAACTGCAAGGGCTGTTTTTACCTGGTTTTAATGGAAACATGGTTTTATCAGTGTATGCAGATGATGTCGTTGTTTTTGTTAGGGACCAGAATGACATAGACAGTTTAGTTGACATCGTGAGGGAGTTTAGTTCAGCATCGGCAGCGAGGGTGAATTGGAAGAAAAGTGAGGCCCTCGCTGTCGGTGAGTGGAGTGGCGGTCTCCCAGTTCTTCCCCAGAACATTGTCTGGAGAAAGGATGGTTTCAAGTACCTGGGTGTGTTCTTGGGGAAGGGAATTGTAGTCCTGAAGAACTGGGAGGACGTCACAGAAAAGATAGAAGGGAAGCTTTCCAAGTGGAAATGGCTGCTCCCTCAGATGTCTTTTAAAGGTAGAGTGTTGGTTTTAAATAACCTTGTGGCATCCCAACTGTGGCACCGTCTTACCTGTGTGGACTCTCCCTCAGGGCTACTTGCCCAAATACAAAAAAAATTGGTGGATTTTTTTTGGGAGGGTCTACACTGGGTGCCACAGGGGGTGCTGTTTTTATCTAGAGAGGAGGGGGGACAGGGCCTTATCCACCTGGCCAGCCGAATGGCCACTTTTAGGATACAATTTTTACAGAGATATCTGACCAGCCCGGCTGATTTGGTGTGGAGAGATGTGAGCAGCTGCATTCTCAGACGCGTGAGTAACCTGGGGCTGGATGCTGCTCTGTTTTTAACAGATTTAAACATCTTAAAGTTAAGTGGGCTACCTCCTTTTTATCAGGGTGTTTTTAAGTCTTGGGCCCTTTTTAACCATAAAAGGTGTCCAAAGACTGACTCTCTGTACTGGTTGTTGAGAGAGCCTCTGATTCACAAAGCCAGGTTGGACGTCAGCAGCAGCGAAACACCCGGCCTGACGGTGGCGCTGTGCCGATCCATGACCCTGTGCCTTCAGCAGCTGGTGGATGCAGTGGGGCCGGAGCTGAGCAATGCCCAGGCCCTGGGCTCTCTGCTGGGTCTGCACTCTGTCCGGGTGGCCCAGAGGATTCTTCAGCTCTGGAGCCAGATCCTCTGCCCTGAGGAAAAGAGACTGCTAAGGCTCCCTGTCCTGCTCACAGGTTTCTTCTCTCTTTTAACATGGGTTTTTAATATTTTTGGTATAGTTTTTACCGAGAGTGTTTTTATCATGGGAGCTCCAGACAAAAAATCAAATAAAGAAAAGTGGCAGCTCCTGAACTACCTCTCGGGTGAATCGAAGATGGCCATTTATTTGAGTAGGAAGAACAGAATAGAAAATTGGAAAGGGGAAGAGGCAAAAGCGATCTGGCTGTGCAACATAAGAGCCAGACTTTGGTTAGAGCATCGCTTTTCTAAACATGTTGGGGATCTGGATGCTTTTAAACAGCGGTGGTGTCACGAAGACATTGTGTGTTCTGTTGTGGATGAGGATTTGCACTTTGCACAAGTTTTTAAGACCTAGGTTTTAATGTACTATTTTGAGTGATTTGTTTTCTTTGTTGTTCTGTTGTTTTTTTGGTTTATTTTTAATTTTTGTTTTTTGTTTTTGCACAATGAAGCACTTTATTTGATCACAATTGATCTAGTGTAAATAAAGTGTTTTTGCAAAAGTCAAAAGTCTTCTTCTTCTTCTTCTTCTTCTTCTTCTTTCCTGGTGCATGCTGGGATTTTCGGAGGGTGAAAGAGAGATAGGAGCGAGACGTTTTCTCGTTATATTTACCGTTTATTTTTTGTGTAATGGGTTTATTTTAATATAGTTTATAGGTGGTAGTTTTGTTTTGCGTGACTTTGCGTGCTTTTGGGTGGTGTGTGGGGTGTTGTGTGGGCTTCTCCTGCCGGCGTCTCGCCGGCCGGCGTCTGACGGCGCCATGGTAAATGGAGACTTTGCCAAGCTCACGCGGAAGCATGGCATTAAGATCTCCGCCGGCTTCGCGTGCACTGTGGAGGAGATCGGGCTGGCCGTGGGGGAGAAGGTCGGACACGGAAGTATTAAGTCCTTGGCGCGGATGAACAGCGCGGTGGTGATCTTTCTGGATCAGGTGGAGAAGGTGAACTGCGTCATCGAGACGGGCATCACGGTGAGAGAGATGTTTGTACAGGTGCAGCCGCTGATGCTGCCCGCAACTAAAGTTATACTTTCAAATGTCCCCCCCTTCATAACTGATGAGTTCCTCAGTAGAGAACTGTCCAGGCATGGGAAACTTGTTTCCCCAATGAAAAAGATGCTGTCTGGATGTAAGTCTCAGTTGCTGAAACACGTAGTGTCTCACCGTAGACAGGTGTATATGATTCTGAACAATCGGAATGCGGAGCTTAACCTCCGTTTTTACGTTAAGGTGGATGATTATGACTACGTGATTTTTGCAACATCATCGGTTATGAAGTGTTTTGGTTGCGGGGAAGAGGGGCACACCGTGAGTGCCTGTCCGAAGCGCGGGGACCCGGCTCCGCCTGGTCCGGATGACGCGCCGCCGGCGGGGCCGTCTAACGCGCCGCCGGCTGGGCCGTCCAACGCGGCGCCGGCTGGGCCGTCTAATGAGCCAGCGGCGGGGTCGTCCGCCGCTGCGCCAGGCCCACCCGCGGCTGTTGCGCCGAAACCGCCCGTGGCTGCGCCGGGGCGGACTGCCGCGCCAGCGGCTGATGCGCCGGTTGCAATGGAGCAGCAGGTGGCTGCTGCTGAGGGAGGGGTGTCTCCCACGGTGGCGGCCGCTAACGCGGCCGCTGCGGTGGGGGGGCCCCCCCTCCGGAGGCGGCCGCTGCTGCTGACGGCAGCGCTGCTCCTGAGCAGTCGGCGGTGGCGCGCGGTGTGACGTCTCGGACGCGGAGCGGGCGCGGACGAGGGCGAGGTATACAGCGCGTTTCTGGTGATGTGTCCGGCTTGGGGGACTGTGGTGTTGCACAGGGTGAGGGTGTAGGTGGTTACGTTCAGGAGGATGAGGTGGTGGTTTTGTGTGAAGCAGAAGAAAAGGGGGATGGGGGAAAAAAAGATAAAAAAACAAAAAAAAAGGGTGAAACCCCTGAGATAAGCAATGAACCACAAGGTGATTTGGCAAAAGAAAGTGTAGAGACAGGTGAAGTCAATAAAACACAGGAGGAAGATATGGAGAGTGAAACATATATGGGAAAAACAGGAGAGGAGCAGAAAACATGGGGGGAGCAGGTGGAGGTTGCTGAGATGGAGGAAGAGGAGGTGGCAACAGAAATGCTAAATAAAAAAAAGACTGCTACTAAACGCAGGAATAATAAAAGAAATGCATCAACCGTTGCAAAGAGCAGTAAAGTGGAGAGTGAGGGAAAGGAAGGAAGAGAGCAAGGACAGGCGGAGGAGAGCTGGGATGATTGTATGTCTGACAGCAGCGATGTGTCAGGTGTTTTGAGCAGTAGCCAACAAAAAAAAATGTACACGGCTGAGATGATAAAAAATTACCTGGTGCAGACAAAAAACCAACATAATGTGATAATAGAGGAATATTTCCCAGATTTGGCCATTTTTTGTGCCTCAGCAAGGTTCCATATGAACCGAAGGGAGCAGTCTGTCTTGGATGAGCTGGAAGTATATAGACTCAAAAGAATGGTGACTAAAATAAGGAAGCAAATGGGTAGCGGTGAGTTCAAAAAACTCAATGTGTGTGTTTAATTTATTTGTTTTTATTTTTGCTTTTAATATCTCACTCGCAATGGATACTTTTAGAGTGGGAAGTTTGAATGTAAACGGAGCCAGAGAGGAAAGAAAGAGGGCTCTAATATTTCAAACTGCAAAAATAAAACATGTCGATGTCCTCTTTTTACAAGAGACTCACAGTGATGTTTTTAATGAGACGGACTGGAAGAAGGAGTGGGAGGGGGAAGTCATTTTAAGCCACAACACCTCTCTCAGTGGGGGGGTGGTCTTCCTCCTCTCCAAGTCTTTTAAGCCTGTCTCACTGGAGGTCGAGCATTGTATCAATGGGAGGTTGCTTTTAATAAAAGCACGGTTTGACCTTTTTACAGTTGTTTTTATAAATGTGTATGCTCCAACAAACGGTACAGAGAGGAAGCTGTTTTTACTCAAAGTGAATGATGTTTTAAACAGTTGTGCCACGGAGGATTTTTTATTCTTGGGTGGAGATTTTAATTGTACAGAAAATGCATCTTTAGATCGCAACCATGCAGAGCTGCATCCAGCATCCCAGCATGCTCTGAGGCAGCTGGTCCACTCCCACGGCCTGGTGGATGTATGGAGAAGGATGCACGCAGACAACAGGCAGTACATCTGGTCCCACATCAGGGAGAATAGAATATCATCAGCTAGGTTGGATCGTTTTTATTGTTTTAAGCATCATTTTAACACTTTTAAATTGTGCAGTATATCACCTGCTGGTTTTACGGATCATTCTTTGCTTTTATGTGATGTTTTTATTAGAAATGTTTTACCCAGAAGTGCATACTGGCATTTTAACTCGGTTTTAACATTTGATAAACATTTTAAAGAGGCCCTATTTTATTTCTGGAGTGTTTTTAGGCAGAGGAAGGGAGAGTTTAGCAGTCTTAGGCAGTGGTGGGACCACGGTAAGACCGAGATAAGATTACTCTGCCAACAGCACACCCTCAATGTCACACAAGACATCATTAGATCTATGAAAGACCTGGAGAGTGATATAGTGGAACTTGAAACAATAAGTGAGACCACAGGAGATCGAGGATATATTGAAATCCTCAAAGAGAAAAAGATGGCTTTAGCCAACCTGCTGGATGTAAAAGTTCAGGGTGCACTAGTGAGGTCCCGGTTTTTAAACACAAATGAGATGGATGCTCCCACTAGCTTCTTCTTCGGCCTGGAAAAAAAGAATGGGCAGAGGCGAGTGATCCACTCGCTGCTGTCAGGCACGGGGCAGGAAATAACAGAGCCAAGCCAGATCCGGAGGCGAGCTGTGAGTTTTTATTCCACCCTCTATACAAGTGAGTATGAGGAGGGGGAAACTCTGTCCGAGGGGTTCTGCAATGGGCTACCTCAGGTCTCCGAGGAGGCCAACTCACAGCTCGAGGGGCCGTTAACGATCCAGGAGTTACAGACTGCCCTGCAAGGCATGCAGGGACGGCGGGCTCCTGGTATCGATGGCCTCTCCGTGGAGTTTTACAAAGCCTACTGGGACGTCTTGTCACATGATCTTTTAGACGTTTTTAATGAGAGTCTGGCCTCTGGCTCTATGCCAGTGTCCTGCAGGAGAGCGGTGATCACACTGCTCCCAAAAAAAGGAAACCTGCAGGACATCAAGAACTGGCGTCCTGTGTCTCTGCTGTGTGTGGATTACAAAATTCTGTCCAAGGCTTTGGCCACCAGGCTGGGGAAGGCTGTGGAGCAGGTCATCCACCGGGACCAGACCTACTGTGTGCCCGGCAGGTCCATGGTGGACAATGTCCACCTAATTCGAGATGTTTTGGAGGTCTCCAGCTCATTGGACATTAATACTGGTCTGATTTCTCTAGATCAGGAAAAGGCTTTTGACCGCGTTGAGCACAGCTTCCTCTGGAAAGTAATGGAGAAGTTTGGGTTCAGCGCTGGTTTCATAGCCAAGATCAAGGTGTTGTACAATAAGATTGAGAGTGTGCTGAAGTTCAACGGTGGGTTGTGTGCTCCTTTTAGAGTGTGTAGAGGGGTCCGGCAGGGGTGTGCTCTGTCTGGCATGCTCTATGCACTCTCCCTAGAACCCCTCCTCAGCAAAATACGCTCGAAACTGCAAGGGCTGTTTTTACCTGGTCTTAATGGAAACATGGTTTTATCAGTGTATGCAGATGATGTTGTTGTTTTCGTTAGGGACCAGAAGGATACAGACATTTTAGTTGACATTGTGAGGGATTTTAGTTCAGCATCGGCAGCGAGGGTGAATTGGAAGAAAAGTGAGGCCCTCGCTGTCGGTGAGTGGAGTGGCGGTCTCCCAGTTCTTCCCCAGAACATGGTCTGGAAAAAAGATGGTTTTAAGTACCTGGGTGTGTTCTTGGGGAAGGAAATTGTAGTCCTGAAGAACTGGGAGGACGTCATAGAAAAGATAGAGGGAAAGCTTTCCAAGTGGAAATGGCTGCTCCCTCAGATGTCTTTTAAAGGTAGAGTGTTGGTTTTAAATAACCTTGTGGCATCCCAACTGTGGCACCGTCTTACCTGTGTGGACCCCCCCTCAGGGTTACTAGCCCAAATACAAAAAAAATTGGTGGATTTTTTTTGGGAGGGTCTACACTGGGTGCCACAGGGGGTGCTGTTTTTATCTAGAGAGGAGGGGGGGCAGGGCCTTATCCACCTGGCCAGCCGAATGGCCACTTTTAGGATGCAATTTTTACAGAGATATCTGACCGGCCCGGCTGATTTGGTGTGGAGAGAGGTGAGCAGCTGCATTCTCAGACGCGTGAGTAACCTGGGGCTGGATGCTGCTCTGTTTTTAACAGATTTAAACATCTTAAAGTTAAGTGGGCTACCTCCTTTTTATCAGGGCGTTTTTAAGTCGTGGGCCCTTTTTAACCATAAAAGGTGTCCAAAGACTGACTCTCTGTACTGGTTGTTGAGAGAGCCTCTGATCCACAAAGCCAGGTTGGACGTCAGCAGCAGCGAAACGCCCGGCCTGACGGTGGCGCTGTGCCGATCCAAAACCCTGTGCCTTCAGCAGCTGGTGGATGCAGTGGGGCCGGAGCTGAGCGATGCCCAGGCCCTGGGCTCTCTGCTGGGTCTGCACTCGGTCCGGGTGGCCCAGAGGATTCTTCAGCTCTGGAGCCAGATCCTCTGCCCTGAGGAAAAAAGACTGCTAAGGAGCTACGGACAGGGAGGAGCCAGGCCGGACCCAGCAGACCCTTTCCCGGAGATCTACCTGAGCCCAGGGCTCGGAGAACTGACCGGCCCCCTGCTCCAGGTCGCAAACTCTGTAAAGATGACAATACACAGGGCTGACAAGAGAACACTCTACATGAACATTGTAAAGACGACCAATAAGAATGTGCTGAAGGACAGGGCCTCCACTGTGTGGCACACTAGACTGGGCGCAGGAAGTGGACCAGGCCCACAGTGGAGGATTTTATACAAACCTCCCATAAAAAAACGTACTGCCGACCTTCAGTGGAGAATTTTGCACGGTGCCATTGCCTGCAATTCCTTTATCTCCAATATTAATCCTGCTGTTTTTAACAAGTGTCCATTTTGTGGTTTTAGAGAGACTGTGTTCCATGTCTTTACAGAGTGCAAGAGACTCACAGGTTTCTTCTCTCTTTTAACATGGGTCTTTAGTCTTTTTGATATAGTTTTTACCGAGAGTGTTTTTATCATGGGAGCTCCATGTAAAAAAACAAATAAAGAAAAGTGGCAGCTCCTGAACTACCTCTCTGGTGAAGCAAAAATGGCCATTTATTTAAGTAGGAAAAACAGAGTAGAAAATAGGAAAGGGGAAGAGGCAAAAGCGATCTGGCTGTGCAACATCAGAGCCAGACTCTGGTTGGAGCATCGTTTTTATAAACACGTTGGGGATCTGGATGCTTTTAAACAGCGATGGTGTCACGGAGACATTGTGTGTTCTGTTGTGGATGAGGATTTGCACTTTGCACAAGTTTTTAAAACCTAGGTTTTAATGTACTATTTTGAGTGATTTGGTTTTTTTCTTTGTTCTGTTTTTTTTGTTTTTTATTTTTGTTTTGTGTTTTTGCACAATGAAGCACTTTATTTGATCACAATTTGATCTAGTGTAAATAAAGTGTTTTTGCAAAAGTCAAAAAAAAAAAAAAGTCTTCTTCTTCTTCTT